>BGNK01000280.1:0-218568 GCA_003297005.1 Symbiodinium sp. clade A Y106 | reverse complement strand
AGTCGGGGGAGAAATCTTTTGAGTGCCGACACAGCGGCTCCCGCGTAACCCGGTGAGTCGCCTTCTTGGAAGGATTCATTCATGAACTCTCCCAGAGTGTGATCAAGCTCTCTCACCGAATCAGGGATAGAAAGATTCTCCCTCTTGAGGAAGGCAAAGAAGCGGAGGAGGGCGCGACCATAGTTGGCTCGGGATTTGGTGTTCAGTCCTTGGAACCTAAGGTGGAGCTTAGGAGCCATGGTGGGGTGCAAACCTTCTGGACGCAGTGTCAGCGAAGTTCCACGCTGATATGGTCCAGNAACAGCCATCATCCTCCTAGCCAACCTATTCAGTCGCTTGCTGTGTGCCCTCCCCTTTGCCATAATGTGGTACACCACTTGGGAATCCAGGACATGGAAGAACCTGGTCCCCTGGGTGCTCAGCTGCCGCGCGCGGCGTCTGATCTCGGCCAAAGCCGCCAACATCTCCAAAGTGGTGATGTTGTCTTCGTTCTGCCACGCGAACGACAGCGTGTTGCGCCACCTCCAAAGGTGCGCCGGGTAGGGCACCATCTTGAGGTCATCAGGCTCACCTGGCGCCATGAGCCGAACCTCGGTGCCTCTGTAATGCCCCCGGCATCTTTCGGAGGTGTCCTTGAGGATCCTCAAGGATCTCCTGCGCCAACGGCGCGATGATCTCTGCCGCTGCCTCCGCCTCGGCGGGTGATCTAAGCTTGGCTGCGGCACCACGCAGCTGGGCCATCAGCTGCCACTCCATAGAGCGATCGGTAAGTTTCCCAGGGATGAGGGGGGAGATCTCTCCGAGGTCCCGCTTGATCGCTTGGGCCAGGGCATCACACAAGCTGGGGGGAAACGCAAGTTCCTCGCAGCACTCGAAAGTGATCCGCCCAGAGTCCTCGTGCCATGCTTTGGCACTCTCTCCATGCACTAGGCACTCAGCCCGATGTCCGCATCGAGGACTCCTCCTTGGATGCCCCCACGAAGCGCCCCCGCCAGAGCCTTCGAGGCGTTCAGGGGGAGCCCTCTCTCTAGGCACGCGGCCCGGAACTGTTCGTGTTTCCTCGATCGCGCGGAGGGTATTGTCCACCATCCGGACCTGGTCGAAGGAGTCAAGGTAGAGCACAGCTCCGCCCTCAGCGGGTATCTCCTTCACCTTTGCAATCTCCAGACTCGCTGGGATGCCGGCCTTTTTGAAGACNCATCCGGACCTGGTCGAAGGAGTCAAGGTAGAGCACAGCTCCGCCCTCAGCGGGTATCTCCTTCACCTTTGCAATCTCCAGACTCGCTGGGATGCCGGCCTTTTTGAAGACCAGGTTCCGGAGCACGGCTTGCATGATGGTGACCGCAGAGCTCCAACCCACGGGGATCACCCTAAGGGCGGGTCTCACCCACTCCTCGCTTGACCCCAGGATCCTCCCCGGGACTTTCTTAGCGCGCGCGTCATGACGCCCAAAGTAAATGTCATGCTAGGTGCGCGCCGTGGGTGCTCCTACCGCATGACAACGGCCCAAAACCCTGACAAATGTCTCAGTCTCAAACTCAGACATTCAGATCAGGAGATGTGGGCTTCGGCATCCTCACGCTTCCCACAACTCCATGCTATGATATAGAACAGTATACACATCTATATATATATACAAGTGTTTACATACGTATGTATATATATATACACATGTATATATATATATACACGTATAACTACATATTATACAGCTGAATATATATATATATATATACACATTTATTTATATAACTTTAAGTGTGTGTGTGTGCTTATATGTATATGTACTATCAATTTATATATATATATATAGAGTATATTGTATAAATGTAGGAAGGAAGGATTGAAGGAAGGAAGGAGTTAGAGAACTACCCATATCCAGAACAGAGAGAACAGAGCCCCGAGACTCCGCAACAAGCTTTAACCATCAGGTGGATGCCTCTACACTGTAAGGTAACTACACCGTAAACCTTCAACCCTAACTAGAGGTATTTCAGTCTCTGGGTAGGTTCTTGAGACGTCGAATGAAGGTTGTGCAGCGAGGACATGCCGAGGAATAACATGTAAAGATGATTGTACAGGCACAATCTTAATGATAATCTTAGTAACCATAAAACAAGCATAAGTAATAATAATAATAATAATTTCAAACAATAATAACAATGTGAACGACGGGTGCCAAACCTGTTTCGTTCCGTAACCATCCCAGGAGGCCTCGCACACCGCGCGGCAAATGCTACCGTGTCATAGCAAAAAATTGCTGGAGAAGTATCGGATCCTGAATAAGCAAAAAAGCAAAATAAATCGCTAGACCCAAACCCTAAACCCACCATACTCAAGGGTTCAGGCAGGATTGCAAGAAAAAACGCTGGATCTGAGTCTGTCGCTGCAACAGACTGAGCCAAAGCCTAAACCCAAATACAGAGGCCTTAACATTCAGCAAGGTTCCTTCAGGAGTACTTGACAGGGTTCCATCGACCAGGGTTTCGGGGTGTACTATATCATACGTACTACAAGGAATTTGCAGAAATGGTATTACTAATTCTTGGGGCTTCTTTGTACTGCCGTTGAGGCTCCCCAACCAAGAAAGGCAACTCCTCATTGATGAACATCGTCCGCGCTTTACTCGGATGGGTGCGACGATGGGGCTTCGTTGTCAGTCTCAGGTTTAGGGTTTAGGGTTTAGGGTTTTGCTAAGCCATGGGTACTGTACACGTCTGCGAAGTGAGAATGGATGAACCGAGTTAACCATGGGAACATCAGTCACGCGGTATGGTAGGATCCAGGGCATCATTCCCAAAGGATCCAAAGTACGTGTATCGCAGAATGTAGGGGTTTTGATATTAGGAATCCTGATCATGCTTTGGGAAAGTATCCCAAATAACAGGACCTAGGACCCTTTGGGATTGGAGGGTTGAGATTCAGGCTACGCGTTTAACTTGGGAGTCAACAAGGCTTGCCACTCACGATCACGCAAGTTTGATAAGTTACCCCAAGGGTCCAAGTACCCAATAATCATATAGTCTCCAAAATCCTAACCTACGTAAGTACTATCCTAAAACCGAGTACCTGATTATTGGGTCCTTTGGACCCTTGGGGTTAGTCTCTTTCATGCACTCCTTTAGTAACACGAACAGGAAGGCATCAGGGGAGCTCTAGGCAAGGATGATTCTGGGTTCATACACGACTGAAACTAGTTACGCGGCCCAGGATGCATGGTCCTCGAGACGAGGATTTTCAGGTAGTTGCGACTCGTTGTAATGTAGTGGCCTTACTCATTAGAATACCATGCTGGTGTATATTGTACTATCACTATAAGAAGGAACCCTATCAGATGATATTGGCAATTATTCAGGCTGCTCCTCTATTACCATCACGGAGACTCACAAGATTCGAGAAGGGCTTTCGGCTTTAGAGGGTTAGCGCTGGTTGGCTGTGGAGGGCCCTAGTTAGGCAGGGCCTACACAGTAAAAGCGTTATAGGGGCCTTGATCATAATGAAAGCAGGTTTTGGGGGGGCATACTCTGATATTCTAATGGAATTAGGTGAACCTTTAAATAATGCTGGCAATTCTTCCGGCACGCCTAATATTACCCACCACCTGCTTTGCGACAAGAGGCTGGTACCATTCCTGGGTGGGGTCGAAAAAGTTGTAGCCTGGCCAGAGTTTTTGGGATGAGATACTATACCTGAAACTACCGAACTCGACTTTCTTGTAGGGTATGTGGAACTTAGGGGCACTCTACATACAAGAAAGTAGGTTTTGGTAGGTTAAGGTAGGCCGTAATAGTTAGACTACGTAAGCTTTTGGCCTATTCTTGGACAACCACTTTAGGGAAATAATACAGAGGCCTGAATTTATAGACTGCGATGTGGGGGGAAGGGGGTAGGCTGCAAAACAATCATATAGTGAAGTGGCGGGAATGGTTATTGAATGCCAAACCTCGTTTCGTGAGGGAACTATTTGGGCCTTTTGAAGGTTATTGTACACCAAAGATGTTGAAGGCTTCTTGCTCCAGGGATTATATAGTACTCCAAAAGGCCCTGAATCCTTAGCCCTGAAGATCACTTGCTCTGCTACACGCGCCACGCTGCGGTTGCGGGGCACAGTCTTCGAAAATTCGCGGGTGCTCGAGGATTACAGTTGAACCATTGCGGCAGCCCTGCTCATGATATATATATATAGATAGATATAGGGGCCTTAATCATTAGAATAAGGTCCTACTAAGTTACTAAGGCTTGTATAAAGGATGCAATAGGGTTCGCATTGCTGTTTAAGGGTATATGGCCCTAGTAAGTAGAGTACGGCTCTGTGCATACACAGTACATTTCCAATAACGAAGGAAAAATGGAATCGTATCCTACAGAGATGATAAGCTATAATTCAGGCCCGTATCCTAGGCATCGCGATTCTGTCTTCACGTGCACGCAATGTATGTAGGCTAGAGTACAGAGTTGCATGTAGGATTGTAAGCTTGTGTTAATATTTTTTGTGCTCAGTTGCTTGTACGTACCAAGTTTACCACTCCTTCCAAGAATGCCTATCCGAGAATGGTTTCAGCAACTGGCTTTTGATCCAAGCCGCTGTCTGCCAGATCCATGACGACCTCATAAGGTGGCTCCTGCTCACGGCAAGACTCGGCACGACAGCCAGCTGTCTTTGCGATATCCCACTCATGAGGGTTTCATCCTCAAGTGAAAGCGCCGGAACACGACAATTAAAGAACAAAACCCCCAAGGAGCCCCAAACCCTAAACCCAAACTCCTAACCCTTACCCAGAGCCCCCAACTACCCTTTAAGATACCCTAAATACCCACTATTAAGGACCATAAGGGCTCCATTAAAGGGCCATTGGGGGGTCCTGGTACACTCCCAGACCCTGCATGTTGAACCCCAAACTCCGCACAGAAACCGCCCGTCAAAGTGGCTCCAGCTTATGCGGGTCGGTGGGCCCTCGCGCCACATATGGGGCCTGGGCTGATGCTGGAGTGTGGCCCTGGCCGAGAGTGTGTGGGGCCATGGAGGACGTTTTGCGGTTGCCGTTCATAAGCGTTTAAGCTTATTATATTATAATGGTATAATCATAGCCGCTTAAGACTATAATGATAACATAATCATAACCGTTTAAGCTTATAAGTATAAGAATATACTACTCAGAACAAGTATATAGTTGCTCCTTGGTAGGGCTCCGCGGCTTCAAAAGCTGGCCACTCCAGCGCTTTGTGGCTCTGGGTTTCTGGGTACTGATGACTCAGAGAGGCTGTCTGGTTCTTAGTAGGGAATGGGGTTCCTTTGACGGGGTTCTCTAAGGGATGAAAAAGGAATCTATAGGCTTTGGGGTTTAGGGTCTTCTGTCTGGTTCTTAGTAGGGAATGGGGGAATGGATTATGGGGACTGCATTTGGGGACTATATTGGAACTACTATAGGGATCCATTCCCCCATTCCCTGCTAAGCACCAGGGAGACAATCACTCAGTCTTGGAAACAATCAGACAGAGAGAGGCTCCCCAAGGTCCCAAAAGACCATCCTTTTTGTGGGGTTTTAGGGGCCTAATTCCATAATGGTAGTATATAGGAGCGTGTCGGACGCAGAGAGAAAGCATGCACACCTGCAGGAGCCACCGAAAACACATCACAGAGTGTGGCATCCACATGGGTAGCTCTCTAAATCAGGATCCCTTTTTCAAGTCCGATAATACGGCACCCTTATAAAAGCACCCTGAAAGGAATCCCTAAAACCCTAAATTTCCCTTATAGAAGCCCTAGAGAAACCCTTATAGTGCCTTATAGATCCCTTGCAAGCAACCCTAAAAGGGACCCTCATTTCGATAACTACCCACCTTCGCAACAGGTGTTGACCTCCTGAATGATGCTGAGCCCAGCCCGAAACCTCTAAAAAGCCTTGGACGCAAGGGGTCTTTGGGTTTACGGTTTAGGGGTTCAGGGGTTTAGGGCTTTGGGGGTTTAGGGTTCTTTTAGAGTTCAGGGGGTTTAGAGATTAGGGGCATAGGGGGTTTTAGGCTTAGGGGTTTACAGAGTCGTAGGGCTTAGGGGTTTCAGTAGGTCAGTAGGGGGTTTAGGGTTTAGGGCTCAGACGTTCAGGCCCTCAGGCGTTCTAGGGTTTGGGGGGGTTAGGTTTGGGTTGAGGGTTTAGGGGTTTAGGCAAGTTTAGAGTTTTAAGCCTGCACCTGTAAGCCGAGTTCTTGCCAGGCAGCATAGAGCACGGCCTCGCGCCCCTCCCAGAGCTTCGTTTTGGGCAGCGTGAAGGGCTCTGTCATGTTCCGCCAATAGGAGGTTCCTGCTTCCATTTGCTTCCGCATTTCTGTGGGGGTCTAGGGATTTAGGGTTTAGGAGTTTGGAGCGAGTTCGGGCTTAATGCGGGTGTTATCTCACAGGAGGTTTACGGTTAACGGCAGAGATTCTACATAAGCGCAAACCCTAAACGCCTAGACCCTAAACCCCTAAATCCTTACTGGCCTTTTGGTTTCTCCGGCTTTGGGGTTTCCACATCCAGGCTTCGGAGGCTTGGACTGGTCGGTGTTGGGGGTTGAGGCTTGAGTGTTTCGGGTTTGGGGCTCAGCATTTCGGGCCTTGCTTTCGGCATTCAAAATTACTTTGCGACTATGTAGTGTAGTGTTTCGGTGCTTAAAGAGTATAAGCTCAAGAGTTGAAGCATACAGGGTTTAGGTTGGGGGCTTGACGGTTTAGGTCTGGGGTTTAGGGTTTAGGGTGTAGGGTTTAGGGTTTGGGGTTTAGGGTTTGGGGTTTGGGGTTTAGGGTGTGGGTTTGGGGTCTTGACTCGAGGCTCGAGACTCCTCTCCCCTGAACCAACACGAGTAAAGGAGTAAAGCCAGAGGGGGGGGGGGTCGGAACCGCTAAAGGGTTCTTTAAGGGGTTACGATAAGGGCTGTATACTATAGGGTTTAGGCAAGGACTCATCAGGATCACTTCCAGCTCAAGGCAATTTCGCAACATTATTCGTGGAGCCGCCCCGAACCCTACTACAATACACGCACTATAAAATACCCGAATACACTGCGGTGAACTATACCATATAGTATACTATACTATAGTACCATACACTGTAACTATAACAAGCTATACTATACCATAGTATACTATATATAATTAATGTCTCCATATTCCTGCCTTCAGCGGAGTAGACCCCCCCAGCCAGCAGGGAAGAGTTTGGTGCTACGCTGCCAGTCCTCTGCAAGGCTTGAGTGCAGTGCATGAAATGGGGCTTAGGGTTCATAGGGTTTATAGGGTTCATATGGCTTATAGGGTTTATGGGTTTATAGGGTTTACCGGGTTTATAGGGTTTAGGGCTACCTCCAGCCGCCAACGAGGTTTGGATCGAGATCCAGGCGGTCAGATCGATTCGTTTGTGGGTGTTGAGGGTCTCTTGGTGGGAAAGTTCGTCCATCGTAAATATTACTAATAGTAATAATAATAATAGTATTAATAATGATAGTGGTAATAATCATACCATGAAACCCTGCACAAGGTGCAGCGATTCATTGAATTTTGCTCCGAGCTTTCTTCCAAGCCTAGACTGGGAAGAGAACGGTCCCGGAAGTCATAGTCAAAGCCAGGTTCAACGGGTGCAGGAAGATGTGTGAAAAATTGAAGCTTGTTGAGCTCTGCAGGGAGCAGGCAGACACTTATCAACTGCAATCAAACTCGTTGAATCTTTCCAGCTGGGGGGCATACAAAACTTAGCTCGGCCCTCAAGCGTGGTTCCTTTTTTTTTCTCCCGCCTTTCTTTTGGTTACAGACATGTATAAACTCAAACATTCCAAACCTTTAAGAATGTTGTCAAAGGGCAGGTAGCGCAACCGACCGCACAGGCCCGACGAGCTGCAAACGACACACAGCTGCAAGTGCATGTGCTGGCGTACAGGCCGGGCGCACAGGCCATTCAGGATTCTAGCCTTCCAGATGCTTGGCTCAAAGCCATGAGGCTGTCCAACGTCTATCACAGGCAGCCGCATCTTGGAGCTTCAAAACATCTCCCACTTTGTTCCGTAGAGTTCTGAATAGAAACTCATGCACCTCTGTTATAGTACATTATGCATTATAGTATACCTTCTAGTATGTTATGCCAACCGTATATTCTTATATGTTATATTGTATTAAACTACTATGTTGTAGTATGCTTTTGTTGCAGTCAAGTCTCTCGTTGTTGGCGCCCGGACGCCAGGGAAAGGAGTCCTCCCACAAACCGCAGATGCCAGCAGCGCAGTCATTTGAACTATGAATCCCTATACTGGAATAACGTAAAGAGGAGGGTACTAGCCATATCATGTGTAGCCCAGTATCACATTCTATGGGTAACCGGAGATCTCAGTATTTCGGCGGGACTCGATTTTGGAAGTGGCTGGCGATGTGCTCCTCCATCTACTACCTACCTACCTACCTACATACCTACCTACATAACACACATACACACATACCATGCACATACACATACACATACATACTACTTACATACCTGCGTACATACTACATACATACATACATACATACATACGTACAAACACAAATTCCTTTGTGAACATACATAAACATTGTGCAAGTACGTATGTATATATATATATATATATGCACATATGCGCTGATTTTTGCATATTGGAATATGCGGTGTACATGCCTACACATTCGTCCACCCACACTGCATACACATACACGTAGACATGCACAGACACAAACACCTATGTTGACACATACTCGTACACATATGTACATGCATACCTACCTGCCTACCTACATGCATGCATACCTGCTTACATACATTCATGCATCCATCCAACCATCCATCCATGCATGCGCACGTACATACATGCATGCATACATACATACACACGTAGCCGGATGCCTTCATGTATCTATTCCGCTGCTAAATCTGAAAGGCCACAGCCCGGACCGGCTCGAAAGCGATGGCCGCGCCGTAGACTCCCGGCGCAGACCGCAAGCTAAGATGCCTCGGAATTGAGAACTTGACACCGCACACGCTCGACAATGACTGCCTCAAATCAAACATGTACAAGCCCATGAGACTAGGTTTAGGCGGTTTAGGGCTTAGGGATAATAGCTTGTATGTCCAGGAAGACTGTGATTTAAACAAACCCTCATGAAACGATTGGATACTGAGCGCTCGAAGCCGCTCTATCATGGAAACCCACTAGCACGCATGCTTCCGGGGCCTCGGCGCTTGGGATTACGTGTTTGGGATGTAGAGTTCGATAGTTTCGACGGAATCAATCCTCCGCGATGTGCTCCCCACAAACCCTCGAAACCCAGAGTCTGAAAAACAAACCCTAGCCCTAGCCTCTGGAAACGAGAACCCTTGTAGAAACTGGCATCGAAACACCTTGCTTTAGTGGTGGGAGCTCACTGCCAGGGCACAAGAGTTCCAGAAGCATCTGCGGCGTCACCTCGTCGAGGCACTTTGCAGGAACGGGTCCAGCTTGTTCTGGTTCGGGCTTAAGGCTTGGGGCCCCTCAGGGTCTAGGCCCAGGCTCTGCAGTTTCGATTCCCGTGGGGTTTAAGGCTATCGGTTTAGGGTGTAGGGTTTATGGCTTATACTTCTGATTCCCGGGCTTAGGGTTATGGCTTAGCTTCTGTACTTCTAATTTCCAGGGTTTGTCAAGCGCCGCAGCGTTGCAAAGCTGCAAAGCTGCAGCTGCGAGATCAGGATTCAACTGTCTGGGGTGAACCTGTGGGTCCGAAGCTTGTCAACTGCTCTACCTAGACCCCCGAACTACCCTTTAATATACCCTAAATACCCACTATTAAGGACCATAAGGTCCATTACCGGGCCATTGGGGGTCCTGGTAAAGGCTATACTCATATATTTCTCGGATAACAGAGAAAAAACCCTCAATGGTTATAAATTGTTATAAATTATTCTGTGATATCCCACATTTCGGCGGGGCCATGACCTACTATATTGGGGGTTCTACTCTTAACCTTGGAATAGACCAAAACTTTGAGGGCTAGACCGCAATGCTCTTGAATCTCACAGCCTACTATTCTGTATGGATCCACCGGAAGGATCTGCCAGCGAGTTATAGTTCAGAGCTCAGACGACAGGAAGTGAAGGGAAAGACGCAGATGGGGATGCAAGGGATATGAAGGAAACCCTAGCTAACAACATGGACAACTTTTCCGGACCCTAAATTACATCACATCTACGAGTGGAAGCTCATCGACGATGGATGATTCGTTTCCGGATCCTTTCCGAATCTGCGTGCTGCACGTTACTTGCGGCAGCAATTGCTGCACAGGACGGTTGCCTCCGTCGCCCTAGCGCTCAAACTCGACCGAAAAAAACATGACATTAAATCTTGCTACCTCAACCCTACAAGCCCTAAGCACAGAAGCCCACACCCTAGGCCAAGCTGCGAGGATCGAAGCCTAAAGCCCTCCCTGCTGCCTCCTCCCGGACGATGGAGAGGAAGGCTGCCGTTGACAGGGCAACCTGTGCCTGCGTGGGCTTGTTATACATGGGTAGTTGTCAAAATTAAGGTCCCTTTTTTGGATACGCTAACTAATAAGTGCCGTCTTATACTAGGGATCCAAAAAGGGACCATAATTTTGACAACCACCCACATGGTGCGTGGGGTTTTAGGGGTTAGGGTTGGGGTTCAAGGCTTAGGATTTAGTGTTTAGGAAGTTGTGCAAATTATGGCCCATTTTTGGGTACCTATTATAATACGGCACCTATTATTTAGGGTACTCAAAAAGGGACCATAATTTTGACAACCACCCAATTTAGGAAGCGTCAATCACGAGGAGGGTCTCGAACCGGAGTCAGCGTAGCCTGCACCACGCAGCCTGAACTCTTAAAATCATGGGCCCCTTGCACCCGTCCGGACAACACACGTCCAAACCCTATTCTACTTTTGACCGCTCCTACATTAGCTGCCTTAGCCTTAGGAAAAGGACCTTGCGTAAAGAAGAACCAAACCCCTAAGCCGTTTATGCCCCCAAACCTATAACCTGAACTCTGACTCTGACCTCCAAAAACCTTAGACTCAAAAAATGCGGTGACTGCGCGAGCTTCAGCGGGAAGTCGCCTCGTCTTCCAGCATGCTGGTATCGTACCTCCGGCGCTTGGAAGCTTCTTTGGCTTAAGAGTCCGGGGACCTTTATGCGACTTTTGGTTGGTTGGTTGGGGTTTAGGGTTTAGGCTTTAGGGTGTGGGGCCTTCGGGTCTTGCTTGAAGTACAGCAACTAAACGGCCGGTACTTCAGAGCTTCATTGCTGCCTTGCCGGCCCTGCCCCCTCGGGGTTTGAGGCATAGCCACAGATACAACCCATCAGAAACTCCACATGTGCCTAACTACCCCAAACCTCAAACCTCTAAACCCTAAACCCCTAAATCCTAAATCAACCCCTTGCCCCGTCAGCACCAAGAGACTCCACAACATACCGCCTGGACCTATCCTCCTAAATCCAAATCCCCCAAAATCTTAAACCTCAAACCAAAAGCCTCTAAGCTTTCTGTTCACCCTGCGCCACGATCCCTTGTAGACCCTATATAGGAGCCCCGAAGCCCCACAACCTAAACTCGAAAGCCTAACAACACCGAAACCCGAAAGCCCCCAAACCCCAAAACCTAAAGTAGCAAACCATAACCATAAACGCTAAACCCCAAAACCCTTAAGCCCCAAACCCCACACCCTAAAGCCCTATTCAAAACCCTAACTAAACCCCCAAGCTTCGCCGCGCGCACCGCGCATCCTGGCTGACGCCCAGCATTTCGGCCGCCGCTCTTCGGCGCAGCCTCCGGGGCCTCCGAGGGCGATCGTAGCTTGGCCTCGGCTCTCCGTCGGGGAAGAGGGTTTTAGGGAGGGGTCGCTTCAAGCTGCCATAACCTCTTTTCTGGTAGGTTCTTATGACATAGAATTTGTATGAACTAAATGGGGACCCTGCAGAAAAGTAGGTTTCGGTATTTCAAGATAGGGTTTGGGGTTTAGGGTTTTGTATGGGTTTCAGTACAAGGCTCTACATTGACTTCTTCAATGCCTTAGCATTCTTGCTAAATGCAGAAGGCTGAAAGCTACATGGCTAGTAGTTGAGCCCTGTGTAAGTAAAGCGTATGTGACAGCTACATTTATTGCTACATACAGCTGATGATAAAAAATCTTGCATTGCCTTAATGACCCTAAACTAAGGGAATTTTTTGGTATAGTACTTATTATGGGTAATGCAGGATTTACATCGTCAACAGTATGGCACTGCTCACTTAAAGGATCATGGGACTTAGTAACTAGGGTTATAATTAGGGTAACTATACTTATAACTACTTATAACCCCAATTAAGGTACTTATAACCTTACTTACTAAGTCCCATGATCCTCCANTTAAAGGATCATGGGACTTAGTAACTAGGGTTATAATTAGGGTAACTATACTTATAACTACTTATAACCCCAATTAAGGTACTTATAACCTTACTTACTAAGTCCCATGATCCTCCAAGCAAAGGTAATGTACCAGGAGCCTACGTGGCCTCGGTTCTCCGCTAGGGAGTGCCGGGCCCGTCTTGGGTTTAGCGCTTTAGGGCGCTAGGGCTTTATTAGGTTTAGGTTGGGTACTGCCCCCACTCAGTAACAGTTGAACAATGTTCGAAATATAGATATATTCGGCCCGTGATAGTAGCCCTATTATAGACTGTTACTGTATGGGGGCAGTACCTAAGGTTTAGGCATGTAGGGCTTTGTGGTTTAGGGTTTACGGGTTCCCAGCTTTGTTCAGAGGTTTAGGGTTTAGGGCTAAGGTTCTGTTAAGTTAAGGGTAAACTCAAGGCTTCTGTATGAGGGTTCTGTACGGGTTCTATACCGGCTCCTGGTTCTTGGCTTTTCAGAGCACTGCAACACAACCAAAAGTGGAGTAGCGGCCACGACAGCAACAACAGCAGCAGCATCAAAAAACCGTGAACAATAACGGTCAAAACCCACAGGTGACCTTGACGTAAACACACCACGAATACGTATATCGCTTGGTTGGACGGGTTCGTGGCGTAGCGATGTGTTGTTGCGACAGTTCGGGCAAAGACTTGCGATTTGCAGCAGAGATTTCCGAGCGCATATTTCCTGCTTACCTTCACCTCACATCATGAAGCCTGAACCGATCAGAAGATAAGAGCACGTTTTCGGAACGGTCGCAGCCAAGGCATGGCAAAGAAGAACCGCTGAAAGCCGAGAAAACCCCGACTCAGCTCGTAAGCCCAAAGAATCCCCAACCCCTAAGCTCTGAACCTTCAAACCCTCCACCCTCGATCCCTATGAGCCTATGACCCTAACTCCATGCTATAGCATAACGCTTAACCGCTAACCCGCTAAACCCTAAACCTTTAGAACCCTC
Organism: Symbiodinium sp. clade A Y106; assembly: GCA_003297005.1. NCBI lineage: Eukaryota > Dinophyceae > Suessiales > Symbiodiniaceae > Symbiodinium > Symbiodinium sp. clade A. The sequence continues at coordinate 205,193 of BGNK01000280.1, read as the reverse complement.
AGAGGAACCCTTGTAACCTTGTAGAACCCTCCAAGGAACTCATAGAGGAGAACCCCTTAAAGGAACTGTACATAGATCCCTTCAAGGAATCTTACACTGCTGAAAGGAACCCGAAACCCTATATTACAAACCAGAAGCCCAAGGAGACCCAAGCGGAACCATTACTACAGGGGCCAAAATACTTGCCTATACTAGTTTTAGTGGTTCCTTATTATAACATGTAGTACAATGGGCCCCAAAACCATAGTCTAATTCTTAAGGCCCCTACCTGGACCCCCCAACTACCCTTTTATATACCCTAAATACCCACTATTAAGGACCATAAGGGCTCCATTAAAGGGCCATTGGGGGGTCCTGGTATAGTAGTAGAGATCATGGGACTTAGTAGCTAGGGTTATAATTAGGGTAACTATACTTATAACCCCAATTAAGGACTTATAACCTTACTTACTAAGTCTCATGATCCTCCCAAGTAGACCCTAAACCCTAAAACCCTAGACATCCCTTTAAGGAGCCCTTAGTAGTAGAGACCTCCCCAGAGGCTCCCACTCCGCCGCAGCGCAGAGGGCAAAGAGAATGCCCAGCCATCGGAGCATCGCGCGGAGGCGCGGGAGCGCTGCATCGGTGGCTCTGGGAAGCCACTCGGTTTTGATTTAGGTTTAATTAGAGTGGGTTTAGTTTCAATTAGAGTGGGTTTAGGTTTAATTAGAGTTTAGGGTTTACGGTTGTGGGTTTAGGGTTTAGGGTTTAGGAAAAGCCGGAATTGAGAGCATAAGCTGCTGGGCTGAGGCTGTGTGTCGATCTGTCTATCTATCTGTGAACCTGTATCTAGTTTCTGTATATGTGCAGATGTACATGCATATATATGTATATATATACACACACTCATATTAAATTTATATATATATATATATATGTATATACATGTGTGTACATATATATATATATAGATGTATACACTCCTCCATACAGCGGTCAAGGATCGGGTCTGGACTCTCGGCTTCGGCTGAAACTCTCAGTTGATAGACGAAGGTACCGTTGCCAAAGGGCACTGCCTGCTAAGAATTGAAAGCATATTTGAAAGCATGGGGTTTACGCATGCAGCCGAGTTTTCGGCTCTGGCGTTCTTTCCATTCTTCTGGAGCAGAGACAGCATGGTTGGAGGCGGGCGCGCAAACACTTCAGAAACGTAGGGTACGCCACAGAGTTGCAAGTCGGGAAATTGAAATGCAGATTGAAGCAAAGAGGTGTTGGGCCCGTCGGGGTTGATGCATTAGAAGACCTATAGAAGGATCACAACACCAACGCTTCGACACAAACAGGAATGCATTCATGAATCAAGATGTCCGGCATACGAAACGCGGGTACCGTGCCACATGCACGCACTTGCTGGTCCCAGCCCTGAGCAGAGTCACTTGTTTCTCTTGAACCCTGAACCACCGTAGGTCCACAACTCGTGCCGAATCCTAAATCGATGTTCCAACTTTCTGGGGTTCACTGTATAAGCTTTAGGGGCTGAAAGCCTCCCAGCTCCGAGGTCTGACTTCGTAGTCGTACATATACACAACGATTCTCCCCACACTTAAAGGATCATGGGACTTAGTAACTAGGGTTATAATTAGGGTAACTATACTTATAACTACTTATAACCCCAATTAAGGTCCTTATAACCTTACTTACTAAGTCCCATGATCCTCCAAGCACATATACAGCACATTGTTACGCAATTCAGAATAATCAGGGGTTTGCAGTCTTTGATTGGAAGAAGCTCTACAATTTCAGGGTTTTTGGCTTGGAGTTGAGGGTTTTAGCAGGGTTCAGGGGTTTGAGGGATAAAGATCCCAAACCTGCTAAGGAATGCTGCGCTCGCTGCCTCCCCCCGCTTCAATACCTCCCTGCTGACGCAGAAGAAGCCTGCAGAAGCTGCGTTCTTCTTAAGGGATTCAATTTAAGTCTCCATAATCAGGAAACCATCTTAGCTACTATAGATCTCTATTATGGCAACTTAACTTCATAATAAGGAAACTATATTAGATACTATAGATCTCTATTACGGTGGTTTAAATTAAAACCCTTAACACTCACTGGCCCAAACCCAAGGAAATAAAAGTTGAAACTTTCAGAATCGACTACCTTATAAGAACACCAAGAGTTGAAAAGTTAAGTCTACAGCCAATCAGAACAAGAACCCAGGAAGCTCGTGAGGAAACGGAACCAAAGCTAAGCCTGGGCAGAAACTCCTTTGGCCTGAGGTTTATGGGGTTTAGCCTTCAGGGGTTTAGGGGTTTAGGGTTCAGGGTTTAGGGTTTAAGGGTTTAGGGGTTTAGGGGTTAGGGTTTAATTGAATTCATGTGTTTGTTTGGCTTTCGGGGCCTGCAGCACTGAATGGAATGACGTGCTGAATGGCGAAGCCCAAAAGACCAAACCTGATGGCTTTTTCTCGAGGCCCTATACGACCTGCACTGATCAGATGAGATACCTCAAACCGTGAACCAACCTCAAAGCCAAGGATGACAAAGGGGCCATAAGGAGACATTGGTACTCCTCGTGGTCATTGGTTCTTGAAAGCTTTATCGACCATAATCGCACCCCGAACCCTTGAAGCCACGCCCGGCCGCTCATGGGATCTGTGGATGGCGCCAGGAACCATGCGAGTAGGGTCGCACCAAAACTCACGGCCTCAAGGGCGATTTCTGGTTTACCGATGCACAACAACCGGATCGATAGATAGCCGCTAGATAGATCGGTGACTACATAGAACGAGATGCTGACCTGCTAACATTTTCTCTTGTCCTGCCCATACTTTACTTGCGAGGCACGGTGCGCACCAATCGAGAATTGAGGCAGCCTATGCGAAAAGTGGTTAGAATACGGAATGCAGAATTACAGGCTTCTGCCCCAGATCTTCATTCTATATAAGTCGGAGCTCTGTGAATGCTGAAGCGAAGTGCACGGTGCAAGGGATCTCAGCCCCAAGCTCAAATCCGGAAGTCGAAACCTGACTGTACTGCCCTTCCGACACCTTCTTTGGGGAGAAGTTGACGTGACCAGGAAAAAACTTGGAATATCACTATAGATTTAGATCTAGACCAAAACTCGTATCGATTCCTATATCTTCTATATCAATAACAATGTCTATGTCGATATGGTCATTTGTTAAGGGTGACTTGTGCTGCTAAACCCCAATTGCACAGTACCTTGCACCAACCTTACTTGGAGGATCATGGGACTTAGTAAGTAAGGTTGTAAGTACCCTAACTGGGGTTATAAGTAGTTAGAAGTATAGTTGCCCTAATTATAACCCTAGTTACTAAGTCCCATGATCCTTTAAGTAGTGCTACTTTTAATGCACAGCCTCCGCACAATCACCAGCGTTCTTCGACTCCGGGGCACCCGCTCTCCGCAGCGGGGACCACTCGAAGCCCACCTCAGTGTAGACTAAAACTGCGAAACCCTGCGCAAGGGGTCCTTAAGGGCTCTATCATCCTGACCAGTTCGGGCTCTCTGGTCTTTAGTGGCTCATGGCGAACCACAGAAGCCCCAAACAATCTCAACAGGGTCTTGGGGTCGGTTACAGTACAGTTAAGGGCCATACTAGTACGAATTACTCGCAGCCCTATTTAAAGACCTATTTTTACACCACTGGCTGCTAGTCGACGAATGGCTAACTACATGGGAACCGGGAAAGCCACCAACAACAGAATCATTGAACATGTTTACAATAGAGAGTACAGTCGAGTCTCTTTGGCCTTGTATCCCAATTTAGGAGGCTTCGTAAAATCTACTGTAGATGCTACTGATCTACTGTATTAACCTTTCTGACAGAGGCCCGAAACACCCTAAACCCTACAAGCAAAACCGTCGCCAACCGCAGAAGACACCAAGGCCGTCACCCCGCCGCCCTCGACATGTCGGGAGCCAATGGCAAACTCTGCAGTGCCTGGCTGGTTTTCGCGATGCCAGCGCGAAGGCTTTTAGGCTGACTCGGAAAAGGCGTCATAGGGTTTCAGGATTTGGGTTTTAGGGCTTTAGAGAGGGCTTCAACATTCTAAGCAACTGAAACGAGCTTGGCAGAGGGGGTTGCAAAGCTGAACCCAACTTTCCCTGTGCACGACTGTGGAAATCTCATCTTTCCATAGGCAACCACCAACCATCTGTCTCAGAACTTCTCATTTGTGAACCAGGGGCTGCTAGGTCGGGGCGAGGCCTTTCACAGACTCATAGAATGGTAAGTTTAGGGCTTAGCTCGGGCTAGGACATAGGGCCCAATCGTTCGGGTTTGGGGTTTACCGTATCTCAGAAATCCTACATTTAAAAGTGCGAACAAGTGTTTGCGCCCTGAGGGTAGGGTTTGGGAGTTCAGGGGTTTGGGTTTAGGGATATTCCCGTCAACACACAAAGGTGAAGCCTTCCATGACCGGCTGGGCCACGGCAGGGACCTGAAAGGCATCCAAAGGATTGGGCTTCCTGATACCGGGACCTTTCGTACCTATCTCTGTTTGTATATTCTGTGCATATATATATATACACACATATACATATATATATATATAGATATAGATATAGATATAGATACAATATTGTGTGTATATATATATATACATATATATTTTTACATGTATATGTTTTTATATGAAGATCGAGCATTTTAAGGAGCTCTGATGAATGATACTAGTGATGTTTCAGCCTTCTGCACTGAGCGGATGTTCGGGTTTCCAGGTGCTGCAAGGTTTGTCGTGTCAATGCCCCTGGTGCTGTCCCCCACCAAAAACCCAAAACCCTAAACCCAAACCCCTAAACCCTAACCCCTAAACCCCAAACCCTAACCCCTAAACCCCAACCCCCAAACCCTAACCCCTAAACCCCTAAACCCTAAACCCCTAAACCCTAAAACCCGAAACCCTAGCCAAGGGACACTTTCCGGCTCGTGCTGGAGGTCTGCATCCATGCCTGCGGCTCCGCATGAAGCAAGGACAGGACCCCAAAAAAGCACATAAGCGAAAATAGGGGTTTAGGGGTTTAGTGTTCAGAGGTTTAGGGTGTTAGGGTTTAGGGTTTAGGGTTTTGGGGTTCAGGGTTTAGGATAGGGATATCCCATATAAAACCCCTTATAATGAAGCCCAATGAGGTTTGTTGGTATCTAAAAGTAATCGTGCAAGCCGCCCAACATCAGGAAGTCTGATACTTAACTAGGTGTCGATTTCAACAGCCCGCAAAATTTTTGTTTATAGATCGGGCTATATATTAAACAATAACGGAAATTGGAAATGATCTCAAATCGATACCTAGTTTACTCTTCAGAGGAATGTTTATTTAAAACCTCAGCACCGGGCAGAGAAGGACCGGATACTTGGCCATCTTGAAGCCGAGCCTCAGCCGGGCTCTCGTTTTAAGGCAATGCACAGGGCCTGTGGGGTTTAGGGTATTAGAGGTTTAGAGTTTAGGGGTTTAGGGATTTAGGGTTTCAGGCTTTCGGGTTTAAGGTATTTTAGCATGTCGGGGGCAATGTTCTGGGCTTTGGGCTTTAGGGTTTTGGGGCTCCAGCTCCGGTTGCTTTGCGGAAGAAGGCTCTACTGAAAACACATGCAAGAGTCCTAAACCTTAAGGCCTATGAACTCTTAAATCCAAAAGCACTAAACCCAAAGCCACAACCACCAACCCTAAATCCTAAACCCTAAACCCCAAACCCCAAAAACGCACAGCCCTGTGGTTCTCGGAGCCCGGCAGAACGGCGCTGCTGAGACCACGGCCCTGACATCAATCGAAGCGAACTTGGGTGCGCCTAAACTCACCCATATGGGAGTTTCCGAAAAGGAAGGGTACCTTATTTTGGGGTCCTTATAGTAAGGATCCTACTATTTAGGGTACTATATTAGGGTCCCCTATTTTCCGAAACTCCCATATGATTTTTATACGGTTTAAGCACTTTACGGTTTATAAGGCATATGCAGTGTATCGCTTTTGAACGGGTGTTTGCATAAGCAGCTTTGTTGTTCAATGTTTTCCTTTTATGGCGGTGCTTCTAGAAGGGTGTTGTAGGGTCTAGTGTCTAGGCTTCCCCTATGCCTCGAAGCCCAGTCACCGGGTTCCTGATCTTTCATGTGCAGTCCTATCCAAACATTGATGAATGCAGTACCCATGGGTTAGGTTCTGAAAGCCCTGTACAAACCTTTTAAGTTGTACCCATGTGACGAGCCCTTAACCACTATAAACGCAGTCTAAGCACCCATATGCAGGGAACCCATTTCCCTACACCCAAATCCAACGAGCCTAAAGCCCTGGACCCTAATTAAACCCTAAAGTTACACCCTAAGGCCTTGAAACCTACGACGTAATCAAACCCTAAAGCCGCAAACTTTAAAGCTTAACTGCGCCCCCAACCGTAAAGCCTTGTTGAACCCGAAACTCCTGAACTGTACTAATAAGCCTGAACAAGTGTACACGTTCAGTTCTATAAGTTCTATAGGTAACAATACTATCCCGAAAAGCATCAAGTGTACCCACTCAGCTACTAAATCGAAGTCTTTTCCAGCCCTGTTGACAAAGAGAGCAATATCGCACCCTTGGATTACGGTTCTTCGAACTCTAAGACCTTAAAACCCGAAGCCCTAGTGAGCTTCAGGGGTAATATAGGGGCCTTAATAATTAGAATAGGGTTTTGGGGCTCATTATACTATACTTATAATAAGGAACCCCCAAAATAGTAGTGGCAATTATTTAGGCACCTAAAATATTATAAGCCTAATGTGGACATTATAGGGACCCCCCAAAAAGCTGGCTTTGGTAGGTTAAGGTATGTCATATTTGTACCTGGACCCTTCCGGTTACCATTCCCAATACACCACCCAGAGAGCCCAATACACCTTAATCAAGCAATATACCTTAAATCATAAGGGGCTTCATATTATGATTTAAGCTATATTCCTAAATTGAGGGGTATTGGGCTCTCTGGGCAGTTTAGACTTGCACACTAAACTCAACACCATACACCCCAAACCTTAAACCCTGAACCCCAAGCCTTCCACCCTAAACCCCAAAGCTTAAGCCCTAAACCCGAAACCCTGAACTCTACTATAGATCCCCTAGAGACCTTTAAAGGAACCCTATCCTAATTCTTTAGTGTGAAGTATACGGTGAAGCCTTTGAGGACGAAGCAGGAGTGAGAACGGTGTAAAGATCAGGTCTCTGGCCTTGGGAATTACCACTTTAGGTTTATTTATGGCTTTAGGGATAAAACCCTGAACCCTAAACGTTAGGTTTTTGGCTTTACGGTTAAGCCCTAAACCCTAAACTCTAGGTTTGTGGCTTCAGGGTTAATACCTAAACCCTAAACTTTAGGTTTATGGCCTCAGTGTTAAGCCCAAAACCCTAAATCCTAAAACCCAAAACCCGAAACCCTGCACCCGTTTGAGGCGGTTGGAGGTTCAGGGGCTTGAAGGTTCAGGGCTGAGAGTGTATCTGTAGGCACTACCTCTGGTCCCAAACTCAACCCCACAAAACAATATATTAAGATCCTATGACCCTGAATTCTAAGGCCGATATAGAGTCTACAAGTCACTAATTACACCTGAAGCAAGCCTTAAAACAATTGGTTTTTTGGATGCTCAGCTGTGGTATAGAGGACTCAATAATTACCTATACTAGTATAGTTATAGTATAATGGGCCCCAAAACCCTGTTCTAATCATTAAGGCTCCTACATCAGTTGAGATGATGACCAGGTGCAGGCCTCGGATTTCTTGCGGCAGTGAATCCGCACTGGAAGGCCTTCTCCCGTCAAGGCCTCGACATCGCCTAACAAGCCCTTGATTTTTGCAGCCTTGAAGCAATGGACCTTGATGCTCGCTTCTAGTGTGTACGGTAGCCCTCTTAAGATCACTCTTTGAAAGCTGATATAGTCACTCTAGTCTACAGGCTAGAGCCATCTGGAACTGTTGGGGAGGACAGCGCAAACCCTTTCGGGATTCGGCTACCAGAACGACTCTGGGATGCGGAATTCGGCGTTCGGGCCTGTCTTGGGAGCTGAGGTGGGTAGGGCCTTCTGGCCAGGTAGAACCGGGCTTGCGAGATTTTGCCCCGAATCTGTAAACAAGAGAGGTGCGGGCTGGTACCGATTTAGGCTCCATGAACCCTTCCCAGAATGAAAGCAAAACAAAACCTGGAGCCATAACCGCGGAACCAGCAACAGTGCAGCTGCACCTTCGCAATCTTCACCGTCTCCTGTGCACAAGAAAGCATGGAATGGCTGTAGCTACTTCAACCACACGCTATAGAATACGAAACGAACAAGCAGAATTTGACAGTGTGAAAAGACACCCGAAACTCTCGAGTCTCTTCCGCCGTCCTCCGAACCGGCGCTCTCATCGTCGACGATGAGCATCCTCGGGAAGCTCCAAGACCAGGAACCATTCAACATAACTAGTTCATGGTTGGGATAGGATTAAAAATGTACATGTTTATTCCTTCTTGGTTTAAGTACCCATACAAATGTAAAATGTCACCCAACTATGACAAAGATAACTCTGGCAACTCTCGCCAGTGTTGAAATCTCCACTCTAAAGCATCTCCCGGAAACACGCAAGCCTCATACTTGGAGCCTGAAGGATTTGTGGTGTTTTCGGCCCGATTGAGAGTCCTGATCATATACATACGTAGCAACGGTATACCCTTGCAGTCCCCACCTAACTAAAACATAAGATTTCCCAAACCCTATTCTCATTACGTACTTAGGCCGCTGCAATTATTTCCGAATCTCTGCAACCGTTTCAGATCTCCTCCATGCATCAGTCCGGATGTGTTCCCACGCTGTGCCTCACTTCCTCTGCAGAATTCAAAACAGGCCTGCACGGGTTCGCTAACATGTGCTCTATGCTTATGCATAGAGGATGGTTCTGGGGTATGTTATAGTCGGGTATCTACGGACTATAAGGGGCTTTTGCTACCAAAGACTCAGACCCTGATGGTAGTCGAAGACTTGACTCACAAGGATGCTGAGGATGATGATCTGCTGCAGCTGATTTAAGCCCCTAAACCTAAACTCATGAAAAAAAATAGTTACGAATTACACCCCAAACACTTACGGTAACATGATGGTATCATCAACCCTACAAACCCTACGATTAGCCATGAGGATGATGCCAACAGAAGCCTTTGAAGTTCAAAGCTCGCTTAGCTTGCGGCTCGACCGTCAAGCCAGCCTCCTATGCAAACAGACAGCGGAGGCTTTGTTCCGACGTACAGCAAGAGAGTACAGTGCAGTTCTACACGATAAACACGAGAGCGGCTCTGTTTGTCTGTAGTTTTCAGTTTAGAGGACGGTACATACGGTGAGCTTGAATACAAAACAAGCTTCATGGAGGAACTCCACACGACCCAACCCTGGTCAGCAAACGCCGATCCATCTTTGAATGCCGGACTAAGCTTGCAACGCATATCCAAACTCACTTCCGGGAGGAACCCGACCCCAAGGGCTCATGTAGTCCTCTCATGTCGGGCCTCTGATCACCGAATTCTGCTCCGTCAACCCCCACCCTAACTCCTTAACTCTAAGGGTCCAAGTACATAATAATCATATACTCTCCTAAATATTGAGATACATAACTACTATGCTAAACCCAAGTACCTAATTATTGGGTCCTTTGGACCCTTAGGGTAAAGCCATAAAACCAGAAGAGGCGACGGCTCCAGGCCCAGAGCCCCACTCAAATGGGTGACAGCCTGACTGAACTCTGCATTTCCTAGTTACCTAGAGTCTCCATTGTAGTTCCCTTTTTTTTGGTTAAACAGTTTTATGGTTAGGATCCTATAATAGAGATTTTGGTCAACCAAAAAAAGGAACTACACTGGAGACTATAGGTAGAGCCTCATTCCTCCTGTGGGTACCGTGCAATTCTCGATGAACTCTCGACCCTAAACTTTAGACAACCCCAGAACTTCTTCTAAATCTTACAATACAATTACAAGCCCACCGTAATTGAACTCCAAACCCTAAACCTACAAGACGATCTTCTTAGACCCTCTACACGGACAATCTTCTTAGACCCTCCAACTGCCCTCTAATCTGCCTAAATAACCCACTATTTAGGACCATAAAGGCTCTATTAAAGAGCCATTGGGGGGTCCTGGTTTGTTCCCTAAACCCTAAACCCTAATCCGGGAAAGGGATAAACTAAAGTAGGATCCCTAATATGATTTAAGGGTTTACTCCTCAATTAAGGGATATTGGAGTCTCTGGGAAGATCTGGGAAGCCTCTAAACCCTAAACCCCAAATCCCGAAGCTCTAAAGGGAGCCAAAGAGCAAAAAAAGCCCTGAAAAGCGCCTTGGTCGCCTTGAAAAGTCGCTCTGCCAGCGGCCGGATGTTCTCTGTCTCATTGTACGTGGGCACCTAGTCAATAAAGCCCCCGTTGCCGAACCCTCTGAACCATTGAAGTAACTGCTTATCTGAAAAACCTTTGCCGTTCCTCATTCCCATCGCTACATGAAGAATAACCCCTGACGGAATCAGCTTGCGGCTCATTAGCGCTGGGCATTGCATCTGAAGGGCAATGACAGAAAGCTCTTTCTGCCCGTCCGCTCTTTTCGCGCCATCTGCAGCAGAAGGGGCGGATCTAATGTAGGGGCCTTAATTCCTAGAATAGGGTTTTGGGGGTTCCTTATTATAGTTAGTCATAGTATAATATACCCCAGAACCCTATTGTAATTATTAAGGCCTCTATATATCATAGAACCCTACTAAAGATCCCCTATAGACCCCTTTAAAGCCCCCTTAAAGGAACCCTATTCTAATTATTAAGGCCCCATGGAGCTGCATATTTTCGAGCACTGCATGCAGGAAAGCTGAACTTCTTAGAACAGTCTGTGGCCTCTTTTGGGGCAGCGGAAAACTCTGCAAGCTTGAGCTATGGCACCAAATACCATCTCCGAGCCGGGTCCAAAATTATTCCCCGAGGCATGAATTTCAAGAACGATGATCTAATGCCGAAGACCTAGCTTTGTGAGCATCTCAATGTGGCATCTGCAGGGCCTCGTTCACAAGGAGGGCTTGTGACATTCTCAAGCGCTTCTGGGACGGGAGTATAGATAATAATTTATAATGTACCTTATCCTATCATAATATACCATAACCTACTAATCTACTATAATACACTATACTATATCATAATGTACTTGGATTTTAGTGTGCGGCCTCCCGTACCGCCACGGCGACGTTCGACCATCGCTCCTGTCGAGCTTGCAGAGGGAGCAGTTGGAGTCAGGGGATGAGAAATATAGGGGCCTTTGTACTTAGAATAGGGTTTTGAATACTTATAATAGGGAACCCCCCAAAATAGCATAGGTAATTATTTAGGCCCCTATATGAGACTTGTCTCGCACCTTCCACAATGGCCATCAAGCCCTGCATGCAGTGCGCTGCCTGTGCTAGCACCTGAAAGTGACCATGCCGATAGTACTCTAGTGCCTCGACCCTGAACCGGAAAACCTGACTTTAACCCTATTACCATACCAGTACGCCCTCGACTCAGATGCGCTGACACGCTGCACACAAACATCCCAGGGACGTCAATATCCCTTAATTGAAAGAATATACCTTCAATCACATTAGGGATCCTACTATAAGTTAAGGTATATTCCTTAATTACGGGATATGGGACCCCTAAACCCTAAACCCTATAGATCCCTTAAAGGAACCCTAGATATTCCTTAATTAAGGGGATATTGGAGTCTCTGGGATCCCAAAGCCCTCCGGTCCTCGAAGGAGGCCCCAGGCTCACAGTGCCAACTATGGCTACGGAGCCAGAAGCGCGAGAGAAGAGACCCCTTAAGGGAGGATCCAAAAAGTAGATCCCTTAATGGGGGTTCCTCTGAAGTACCCTTAGTAGTATAGGGCCCCAAGTTAGGGGATCAAGATCATGTGTCATACTATGCTTTAGTTTGGGCTTAGGGTTTAGGGTTTAGGGGTTTGGGGGTTTAGGGTTTAGACTATGTTTTATCCTATTTTGGGGGCTCCTTGTTTTAAGTATCAGTACTAGAAAAAGTTACTATGATTATCACAAGGAGCTCCCAAAATGGGATTGGCAATAAGTATTTACTAGGGAGCGTGGTTTGGACTCTTCCTCACTCCTTCTTGGGTGGACATCGTGGGTGCGTGGACAAGGCTGTGGCAGGAAGTGTAAGAAGCCTTTGAAAACCAAGACGCTCAGAGGAGCAAATGCATGAGGATTTGGGAGAGTCGCAGTAAAGTCCATGTCGAGGCTCTGCCGTAACTGAGGCGTGCAAAGCCCCGTTCCTATTGCGAACATGCGGATGTGCAGGTGCTGCTTTTGATGGCAGCATGTACTATGACCGTATGACTGCGGCTGAGAAGGCCCCAACAGTTGTAGCAAGCCCGTCGCTGATAGTCGACACTCTGACTGTTGTGCCTTGTGCCTGTCGAGCCAACACCCCTATCACCTCGAAAAGGATAATCTCTGAAAAACCTCTCCGTGAATCTTGGCAGTGGGAAGCACGAAGGCTACAAGCCATCCCCGAAGCAGGCTCTTCATCCAGGACTTGCACTCGCCCAGAACTATAAACCTTAGTCTTGAACTCAAGTCGGACTTCCGACCGTTTGTGGCGCCAATGCCTATATTTAACGCCTTAATACGTTGAATCCCTGCAAGAGTGTTTCTTCAAAAAGATGCATCCTCGACCATATTCTCTACATATATGTATACATACATATATCTGTACATATGGACGCATACATACACACACCTACGTACATACATACGTACATATAATTAAATTACATACATACCTACACACATACATACATACGTAATTACCTATACACACATACATACATGTACACACATACATACGCACACATACATACACGCACATACATACATACATACATACATACATGCACATGTACACACATACATGCATTCATACACACGTGCGTACACGTACATAATTACACATACATGCCACGACTGAAATCCCAGCCCGCAGCGGTAATCAACAGGAAATACTCTATTCCCATCTCCCGCCACCCCCACCGACACTCACCCCCAACATCTCCCTGCATAGCCGAAAGTCCGTGCGAGTACTATTGATAGGTGCTTAAACTGGCTTAAACCTCAACCTCAGCAGGTACCACATTTGCCTGCTTGGAGTCGTGAAGCACCTCCGGATCTGATGCTTATGTCGAAGATCAGATCCGGCTAGAAGCTGTAGAATCCTAGCCCGAACCCTTCGAAGCCCCTACGCATTGAGTTGCCAAAACTCCTGAAATCCCCTAAACCCTAAACCTGAACCGGCAAGGCCCTCAAGGCCTCAAAACCACTCAAACCCTGAGCTGAACTTCCTGAGCTCGAAACCGCAGCTGCCATCCAGATTCAGACGACGCCATGGCAGGCCGGTAACCTGAAACCCAGAAATCCTCGAATCTACGGACCATCCTAAATCCAATAAACTACAGGATCGCACAGATGCATAGCGCAAGAGTTGAAGACGCCACGAACCTAGAACTCCTACAGCTTTAAAGCATCTGTTCCAACGAGCCATAGCCCCGACCCCGCTGCAGAGCACAAGCTATAGCTGTGCTGTATCCAACGGACAGCGGGGAAGTGGAAAAATCATAGGGACCCTTAGGGGGGTAGGGGAGCCTGAGAACCTACTGTTTTAAGACTTCTCTTGCATGCTGGGAAGTTTTGAGCCGCGTGCGGCGGACATCATGGAGCTCATGCACAAACAAGGCTCGGGGCGGACGCTGCAGGGCTGGGCTTATGGGGGTGTAACTAAAGCTAATGTTTTATAGATCTGATCACGGGTATCGGCAGGGCTCACAAGGCTTTTGCCGATTGGTGTGGCTTGTGGGCCTCAAAGTCATATACATACGCTCTCACTCGGACCATCATGTCCGAAACCCTAACCCCTAAACCCCAAAACCCTAGACCCCAAATCCTAAAACCCGAAGCCTTAAACTCTAAACAGTAAGCCAATAGCTTCCAGGCCTCAATTCGACAAAACATCATGTAGCCTGTGCCTGGGAACCTCATGCAAGTCTAGTTGTAATGGTGCTGCGAATCAGTAGGCAAGCTGTGTGCATGAGTGTGTGCATCCATATTACATATATACACATATACATATATACATATACATATACACATATACGCATATATACATCTATACATATATACATAGAAACATATACATATATATATATATATATATGTAAACATGTAAACAAGCACACATACACACACGTATGTGTGTGTATATATGTATGTATGTATGTGTGTAGGTGTATGTGTATGTGTATGTATCTATGCATGCAGGTATGTAGGTACTTAAGTACGTAGGTAGGTAGGTATGTTTGTATACATATATATATATATATGTATATAGATATATTAGCATATATATACACACATATACTTAGATATAGATTCTAGATTTAGATATAGATATTGACATTATAGCTCGGAAGTCAATGCTTTGAAGGATCTCGTGGCCCTGGGCATGCAATGGCGAATTTGAGGTCTGCTTGTGAAACTGTCCAGGAACCTCGGGGTATCTTCGCAACATCGCACTGGCTCTGCAGTGACCAGCCCTACAGAAGATGACAAACATGGACGTTTTGAGTATCATCGTCATAGCCGTCATCATCAGAAAGGATGTTCGTATGCGTACGTGCACTGACCGCTAGCAGAAGTATACGTTGTGCTATGGCAGAGCCCTTCCGGTCGAAGCTGTGATGCCCTGTTGGCCTGGAAATCCCAATCGAAATACTTCATGTATCAGCCCTCCTTCTCCTTCACGGCCTCCTTTGACACAGCCTGCCGCTCTTCTTCGGCCTGGCGTTCAGTGGTACTAGGCTATCTCAGTGTCAAGCAACTATGGCCCGAACAGAATCACCCACTTAATGCTAACAGTACTGGGACTGTGCCAGCAAGCAAGCAAGAGCTTGCGGGCAGCTGAGACTTGTCAGCTGAATGGTGTATGCTTGCTTAGACGGTCAGCAGAGTCCCGACCAGGGCAGTCCGGCAGTCACCCGCACTGCCACACTTTGAACTAGCCGCAGATGAAGTGTATGCGAAGTGAGTGCAAGTCCTAGGACCTCGCACCTTCTCCTTGGATGCTGCTGATGCCAGGTATCCTGCAGTCAGGACTTTGGGATCCGGGGTTTGGGCGCTGTGCGAGGGGTTTTGGGACTTCGATTTTGGAAGCCTTTGGGCGACTGGAGGCTGTCAGCATGTGTTCGTGCAGTTGCCAGGTAACTAGGGTATAGGGTTTAGGGTTCCGGGTATAGGGTTCGGGCTCAAGGGCTCAAGGGTATAGGGTTTTTCACCCGACTCCTCCGACTCCACGGTGCGAAAACACGAAGAGCCCATGGACCGATGTAAAAAACTGCTAGAACCCGCGGTGTAAGGTAGTATCGCCCGATGCATGCATGCCTGTACGAGAAAGGCTTGGGGGTGTAGTTGGAGTACGTCCCAAAACCAAAACTGCCTGAACTCCTAAACCGTCCAAACTTCAACCCCTAATAAATTGTTTGACCCTAAACCCTAAACCCTGAAGCCCCTAAAGCCCTTAAACCCTCGATCCTAGTCCGTAATCCTAAACCCTTGATCCTAAGCCCTTAATCCTAAACCCCAAACCCTAAACCCCTAACCCTGAACCCTACACACTCCTCGATCCCGTAACCCCCGGCAGTCTCGGAAGTGCGCAAGCGCTGGCATCCGGAAAACTCACAGTCGGAGCTTTGCCTCCACTTACCAGGCCCTTATATGGGTGGTTGTCAAAATTAGGGTCCTTTCTTGGGTACCCTATATAGTAGGTGCCGTATTACATTAGGGACCCCAAAGGGACCATAATTTTGACAACCACCCATAAAAGGCCCGGTTCGGGGCATACTGTACTATCCTAAGGACTGACAATTTTCGTAGCTGTTCAAGCTTCTATATTTATTACCTCGGGCTTGTAGTTGTAGGGTTTAGCGTATTGGGGCCTAGTGCCCTAAGTTGGGGCTGGCGATCCGGATGCTTCAGCTAGGAGTATTGGGCTTCGGGATTCCCGAAGACATGTTGGCGGTTTAGCACTTTGCAAGACCTCGCACACTTGCGTACGCCTGACTGCACGCCTCCTGCTGCAACTTTGTCGCCCAAAATCCCGAAACTGCATGTTTGACAACCACAAAAACTCAAAACATATTAATCTGAAACCAACTGCGCCTGCCTTCGAGTGCCCGAAAAAAGATGCACAAGGATCCGTTGACGCTGCCTGATCCAAAAGCCTACAAGCCTTCGACGGTACGCGCCTTTGAGTGAGGACTTGAACGATTTTTCCCACTCCTGTACGCAAGCCGAGCTTCAATTTGGGCCTTGGGAATGTGGCCTGAATAGCTACAGCAATTACTGTTTACGCCTCAAACCGCCTGCCTGCCACGCGCAAGGATTTTTGAGCCAGCAGCAGCTACACGATGTCACCATGTACATCTTAACAAGTTCGGTTGGGACATGTGCGTGAAACTTTCTCGTCATTGGGGTCCGCAACATCGAGTTCAGATTTCGAAAGTCGTTACAAATATGCGAGCGTAGAGTCTAAAGGCAAGGGATCACATAGGGTGTCCGTTTTATTTTGAAGGGGCACTGGAAGCTTCAGCATTCTGAGCCTGGGGTTTCGAATTCATACGAACGCAAACATCCATTCGCTGTAGCACTATCGGGTCACCGAACATCGAACATACTTGCTCTTACATGTTTTTTCGCAAGGTCACGACCGTTGTCGTCTTGCAATGCCTCATTAAACTAGGTAGTTCCCTTTTAGGTCGCCAAGTCAGTACGGCACAAAGGACCCTGAAGGGACCCGGGGAACTACCCAACTTTCGACTTCCCCACGAGGTTTGGATCGGCTCATTTCTCTGGAAGGCCCGGGAAATGAGTATAATCTAGGGCCTAAACAAGTACCAATACTATTTGGGGCTATCTTGTCATAACTATAGCATGATAAACCCCAGACCCTTTTCCAACGATTCATTTCGGCCCCTATATTAGGTACATCCGGTGGCAAAACAGGACGTGTGCTCACTACAAGTATGTCGAAACGCGAGGTCGTGTCAAGAACCCATCTGTTTGAAGCTGAAACCAACCTGCTCGGAAATTGAATTCAGTCGCACATGGGTATGCCCCACCCACGCCAAACTTCAAATCTGCACTATGCTCCTGTGCCCCGAAGCGTGAACCAACAAGCCAAACCCCCAAATCTCAAACGCTCCAAAACCGCAACCCCAGTGCATCCCACCTCTTGAGAGACGGCGGCCGGCAGGGACGTTTCCCGGATATCGGGGAGCGACCCGAGACCCACCATGGTTGCTATTGGTTCAAATGCAAAGCAGCACCACTGACTCACAGACGCTAGCACCGGACCTCTGATGTGGAAGCATTGGTAAATGTCACTTGCATTTCTGTGCGTGTGTGTGATAGAACCAAACTGTTTCTATGCCAACTCGTCGAACCTCTGAACTTGCATCATACAGCCGCGCATTCCGAGGGTATTCGTTTTCGTGGAAGCAAGGGCTCACGGTTCACATCTCATTCACTGGTTCATATACCTGACAATTTTTCCTTGGCGAAATGAAAAGCATCAAGGAAGCTTTGCCACTTTGGGCGGTGCACCTTCCACGACTTTCGCTGACGACTGCCTGAGCCGGGTACGAAGTCGGTGCGCAACAGTACATCAAAAACATCACCCAGAACATCTATTCCTGCATGCTTCCGGTGCCATCCGTAAGTGCTTCCTGCACGATCCTCCAGAAACCTCGCAAACCTGCCGTCAAGACTGTTACTGTCACAGCTGGAAGATCGTCAGCCTCCTCATCCACCATCTCCTCGTCCTACTACCACAACAGCTATTGCTGCGACTTCGGCTACAGCTTCGGCGACCTCGACTGCTGCTGCTGCTTCTCCTCCTGCTACAAAACTACTACGCCTACTCTTGCTACCACTGCCACGAACTCATGCTACTCCTCTTAGTCTTGTTCCTCCTACTCCAATTTTTCCTGCTTTGCACCTGCCCTCGGATTTCGTTCATCTCGGATTTACAGTCTGAATTCGGGCATTCCGGATTTGGGCCCGGAACTCCAAGCCCAAAGGCAAACAATGGGTAGCACTACAAAATTTCGTTACTAAAAGCCCGTACAAAGTCCTCTACCCCAAACCCGAGACCCAAGCCGGCCAAAGCGCCTGATCTGCTGTGTGCTTGAACTTGGAGAGTGCTCCACTACCTCGGAACATCTAGCTCGCGGATGTATTTTGGGCGCTACGATCCGCGGCACAAGGCTTTATAGGAATCACGTAATGCATTAGGACCTTGGGTTTCGAGCACCAGAAACTGCGTGTGCCTTTAGGGTTGCGGCTTTTCGGTCTGAAAGCAGTTCCAGTGATTTCCACCTAATGCTGATGACAGTCAAGAGGCATCAAGACCCTGCAGCGGAATACTCGGACTTACCTATAGTCTCCATTGTAGTTCCTTTTTTTGGTTGACCAAAATCTCTATTATAGGATCCTAACCATAAACCTGGTTAACCAAAAAAAGGAACTACAATGGAGACTATAGGTAGGATGTATCTTGAGCCTAAAAATTTCCACCCAAAGCCCTGAGCCCCCAAACGCTGGACACACTGGACTCCAACCCCCAGCCTGCCCTTTATTTTCACCGCAGAAGAGCTGCGGCGGGATGACCGAGGATCTGCTCCACAGGAGCGTGGAAGTTGTTAGAAAACTTCCTCGATTTTGGGGTTTTGGGTGAAGATCGAGGCTGGTGGTTTGGGTTTCAACCAGCGAAAGATACACCCCGTAGCAACAGTGTTTACAGCACCTGTTCATTGAGCGTAGGACTTGAGTCTCGGGTTTGGGGCTTAAGGGTTTTGACCTCGGAGTCTAGGATGTAAACTGGGCATACTGCACAGAAGCACCCAGCAGGGTGTTTGTTCGGGTTCGAGTATCTTGCTTGAGGCTCTTTTGAGCTTGTGTGCTTGGGGCTGCTATTCGGGGTTTCGCGTGCAGAGGGTTTTCGGGTCTACCGTTCCGCGTTTGGCGACTGTCACTGTCGATGCTTCCCGCATTCTTAAGATGTCTGTGGCCCTTGTTGCAGGTTGGCTCAGCACTTTTTGAGTGAAGAAGGTCATATCGTCACCTCGACACCCAAAGGTCCTGAACCTTGAAGACAGGGAATCCGATCAAACGTGGATCAATCCCAACACGGCGTCCTGGAGCGGAAGCCTTCCATCACAAAACTTTCCAAACCACTTATACGCTTGATGGGCAAGGGTCTCTCGCCGCAACCATGCCTGAAACCCCTCAGCTGCCCTACAGAAACTTTTGGTAATTCTTGTGAACGACCTGCCCAATCGAAAGCCCTACAACTACCTTCTCCCGGACAGCCGCGACCTTTGGCAGCTGGCCTGGGCCGGAATCATTTTGGCATAGACGAACCCGAGCGCAAGATCTGGAACTCCTAAACTGACAACTCCATGTACAACGACTGCAGGACCTCATCTAGCGTCGCCGAGCTACTCAACAAGGGTGCTGCGGACTGAGAATTTGGAGCTTGAGGGTTCAGGCTACGAAGGATCGTGCAACCCGCCATAACTTGCGATGTGACAAAGTTTGATCCTGCTGCGGACGAAACAAAGCTTTCGGCTGGACTACTAGCACTCAGTCGAGTCGGCCCTATACATGCGAGGCACAAACACCCAGAGAATGCATTTGCCAAGACTGCTATCCGGAATACAACCGCAACGAAGAATCCAGTTTGAAACAGTCTTGTGCAGCTAAAGAACGTGGGGCAGATCCGAAGCACCGTCGCGAGAGTGAGACCGTCTCACAAAATCACCAGCGACTTAACATTGCAAGTAAGCTTTGATCAGTGGACAGGAAGACGAAGACAGGCACGGCCAAATGTAGTTTTGGGGCACCAAGCTCTGAACCGTGACTAGCCCATTGCATGCTGTGATTTAATTCGATGGCACGCAGGAAATGCGGCATATAAACAGATGCTAGAAACCTTCAACACCTGTAGTTTATGCATGGTGCTACTTCAGTCTGAGCTAGACATGCGCAATGTCACGATGTTGGAACAGAGAAACTACCAGGTCTGAGGTGTGCCCAGAATATCATCGAGGGTACTAGCGACATGAAGTCAAGTGCATCTAGAATGTGCAGTTTGGTCGTCGTGGCGGTGCTCATACTAATGGTGCTGGTTGTCGCATTGGTCGTTGTGCTCGTGGTCGTGGTGGTGGCCCTCGTCGTCCTGGTCATCGTGGTGGTGGCAGTGGTGGTTCCGATCGTCGCGCTGGTCCCAGTGATCCTGATCGTCGTGGTGCTCATTGTCATCGCTCGGTAGTCTTGGTGGCCTCTCGTGGTGGTCGTGATCGTCGCCGTCGTCGAGGTATCTAGGCGTGCATGGCGTGTGCGTTTTCGCTGTTTGGCGCTTTACATGGGCATAACGAAGTGGTCCTGGCGACAAAACGAAACGAAGCATGAAGAAACAGGACTGACTACAAAACGGTGCTGAGGAACCCACCGATCTGTACTCATCTTGGACATGCACAACGCGCACCGTAAGCCAGAAACAGCAACGATGCTCTTCAACAAAGGCCGTAGACAACATGCTGCAGGTCAAGCAAACTTGAGGTCAACATTTGGGAGTTTCCGAAAATAGGGGACCCGAATATAGTACTCTAAATTGTAGGATCCTTATTGTAAGGACCGTAAAATAAGGTACCCCTATTTGCGGAAACTCCCATTTTTGGCTTTTGGCATTCGCCGCCGGGCCCTGCGAAGAGCGTCCAGAAGTCGAAGTCTGGGTGCGATCTTTGCGCACGGTGGCGGTCGTCGCGTGCACTGTGAAATGCATCCCCCAGGGCTCCATGTACCTATATAGTATATACTTAGGCCTTTTAAGTACCTGTATAGGTACCCCTTTAAGGTCTAAGTATATACTATATGGGTACATGGAGCCTTAGGGATCAGCACAGAAAGTCTTAGCTGGTGTTCAGCTGGATGCGGGCTTGCACGCCCAGCGCAGAAAACAACAGCGCAAGGTCACGAACTCTAATACAGGGGCCTTAATTAATAATTAGAATAGGGTTTTAGGGCCCATTAGAGTATATTTATAATACGGAGCCCCCAAAATAGTATTGGTAATTATTGAGGCCCCTATAGTACCTTCCAACTTCCCAGCCGCATACCCTCAACCCTAAACTTTAAAAAGCACTACCTCCTAAAGCCATAAAGGAGCCCTTATAGTACCCTTATAGTAACCTGTAAAGGGAACCCTAAACTTACCTGAGCCACTAAAAGAAGGACTTCGGCTTTGGAACTTCAGGGGTCGTCCAGCTGAACGATGTCATCTGCGAGCGCGGCTTCGGTGGTCTTGTTCTGGAAATTCTCATACCTGGGCTCGCTTTGCGGAGTCTCAGGTTAGGGTTTAGGGGTAGGGTTTAGGGTTTGGGGTTTAGGGATTCTTAGATGCAAAGATGAGGACGTGGAACTTATCGCGTGTACGGCACAGCGCTTGTATGCGAAGACATGCAAATGGCAAAGCGTCAGTCTTGAAATGCTTGCCATTATGACCTTGCCACCAGACACTCCAGATTGCAGTGCTAAGTTGTATCAATACGAAGCCTAACAGGAAACTCGAAGACTCCGAGCGACAAGCCCAACGGGATGAAGCCTTTGAACCAGCTGATCCAAGCGGCTTTGCATTGCAGCAGCGGATGATCCGCGACTGCCCCACCGGCGCATAGTCGCCCTGAACACATGCTGTCCGAAAGCGGCTGTAAGGTTCACGGCCGCAAAATACCCTAAACTCTAAACCTGTGCTTCAAGCCACGCGCTGCTGCCAAGGAAACTAACTAGAAAGGTCCAAATAATAGTATAGTATACACCTTTGGGGCCCAAATACTAAGAGCCCATAAGAGTAATTACTTGAAGCCTTTTCGTAATCTGAGTAATGATGGCCTGAGGGATCTCAACATCAAGTCCGAGGCGTATACCCTAAACCCCTCAACCCTAAACCCTAAGCCCCTAATACCTGTAAACCCCTAAAACCCCTCAACCCCTAACCCCTATTAGATCCCTCAAAGGAACCATTATAGCACCCTTTAAAGGACCCCTAAGAGCCCTTATAGATATTATAGTATCCTTTTAGTTCCCTTATAGAAACCCTTACAGAACCTTAAAAAGGACCCCTAAGAGAACTTATAGATAATATAGTACCCTTTTAAGTTCCCTTATAGAAACCCTTATAGAACCTTTCAAGGACCCCTAAGAATCCTTATAGAGACATTATAGTACCCTTTTAGAAACCCTTTTAGAACCTCAAAAAGGACCCCTAAGAATCAACCCTAAACCCTAAACCGTGGAATTAGCGCCTCATCCTCGCCTCTGGAGAGGCGCTTCTTGTTCACGAAAGACACCTCCAAGGAGACGAGGTGAGCGAAATCCGGTGAGCTCTGGGGGAGTACAGAAGACGATGAGGGTTTAGGGATTTAGGCGTTTAGGGTTTATAGGGGTTTAGGGTTTAGGGGTTTAGGGGTTTAGGGATTTAGGGGTTTGGGGGTTTGGGGTTAAGCAGTTTAGGGGATTAGGGGTTTAGGGATTTAGGGGTTTAGGGGCTTGGGGTTTAGCAGTTTAGGGGATTAGGGGTTTAGAGATTTAGGGGTTTAGGGGTTAGGGGTTAGGGTTTAGGATAGAAGATGACTCTAGGCTCCAGAATGAAGGCCTCACAGAGATCTGCCAAAATGCCGCATGAGTTCATGCCTCGGACAGAAGAACCAACCACGCCCGTGAAAGGCGCACAGGTTCGCGCGAGCGCAAATACAGGTAGATTGATAATTTCAACTCAGGTTTATTGTTGGGGTATACTGTATAGGTGTACGTAGGGCGTATACGGAAAAAGTATTCACAGCGCTATGTTAGACCGAGCATCCTAGCAGACCCGCAAAGAAAAGGCGCACAACGGAAGTGCTTTCTTAGCGGCCCACTAAACCCAAAGCCCTGTAATTTTAAAATGCGATCCTTGTTTGACAGGGTCCTAGATAGGGCTTGCAAACGAGTTTCCATCAGTTTTGTATAAGGGCTCTATCAGGGTTTAAGGGTGTAGGGACCAGCCTTGCTTGTGACACAAGGGCCCAAAGTGCCTAAAATGCTCGGGGTGAAAAGCCTCGCAGCCCGAGTGAAGAGTCCGTAATCAGTTCTATATTATAGAACCCTACTATAGATCCCTTATAGCACCCTTTAAAGGAACCCTTAAAGGAGCCCTATCGTATGCCGCCCTAAACCCTAAACCCTACACCCAAAACCCCAAGCCGCCTTCACACCAAAGAGCGCAAAGGCAAGAATACAGGTCAGCAGGGAGAGAGCCCTCGGCACATTTTGGGGTGCAAAGTGCTGGGTTCCCGGTGGAGGTCGCTCTCGTGATGATATGCATGTGGGGGTTTCCGAAAATAAGGGACCCTAATATAGTACCCCAAATAGTAGGATCCTTATTATAAGGACCCCAACAAATAAGGTATCCTAATTTTCGGAAACTTCCATGGGGGGGGGGGGTTGGTCCACACCGGCAAGACTCGAAGCGCTACTGTAGGGGCCTTAGCAATTAGAATAGCATTTTGGGGCCCATTATACTATAATTATAATAAGGAACCCCCAAAGTAGTACAGGTAATTATTAAGGGCCCTATAGTACATGAAGAAGTTTCGGGTCTACTGCACATCCAACGATTTGTCCAGATCCGAGGACAGGTGGATGGTAACGAGACGGTGTGGAAGGTTTCTCGTACCGGCGTACCGGCAACAACTTAGACCCCTTCCTAAAAATGTACTACAGTACGCCCCATAAAGTTGGAAACCGGATAAAGGCCGAATAGTGCTGGGATTCCCTATATATGACTCTTAAGGATTGAGGCTATGGGTTTCCAACTTTTGGGCTTCTACTGTAGAGCATTTTGACTAATACAGATTCTGTATTGAAAGTTCTGTGTTATGTGTCATAGATGGTAAACTATACGTGTTTTATACGATATGCATATAGTATCTACAAATCCGTTGACAGCCCCCAAGTGTCACATCAACATCCAAGAGGCCACCAGATGGTCTAGACTAGGTTTTAGGGTTTGGGCCAGGGGTTTAAGGTTGAGGGTTTAGGCTAACTCGAGTCGCGGTTAAATTTGGCTAAATTCCCGTCAAGGTGGCTTACAGAAGGGCATTTCGGGTTTAGGGCTCAGACGCTAAAATCGTTTCAAGCGTTGTCGGGCAGCTATGCGCTCCCTCCAGAGATCCCCTGTGTAGTTCTTCAAGATTTTCAAACTCTTCGTTTTAGCCTGCTCTGCAAAGGGGTCTACAAGCTAAAAGCTTTCAGCTCACAGACCCTCCGAAGCCTTGCACAACACTCTGCAGAGAACCTTGCCGCAGACCCTCCAATATCCCTTAGTTGCGGAGTGTACCGTAAATTATAGTAGGATCTATAATATGATTCAAGGTATAATCCTGAATATCATACATGATTTAAGGTATAGTCCGGTATGTTCCATAATTTATATTTACAGGATATTTTAAGGTCTCTATAAACTCTAAACCCTAAAACCCTCGAAACCAGTGCTTTAACGCCGAGCTGCAGCAGGCCCAAGGCCAGAACCCAGTTCGGCGGAAGGATGCTGCTGCGCTCCCTCGCTCGGGGGTCTCGTGCTAAGTATAGGTACTAAGTAAGGGGTTTAGGGCTTAGGGTATTAGGGTATTAGGGTTTAGGGTTTAAGGATTAGGGTATAGGTACTAAGTAAAGTAAGTAAAGGTATAAGTACCCTAATTAATTAAGAGTTATCATATCTAGAATAACTCTATAAGCTGCTGCACTCCCTGGGTGGAGGGTAGTAGGGGGACTTAATAAGTAGGTACCTAGTCGAGGTATAAGTCCCTAATTAGGGGTTGTCATACTTAATATAACTTCATAAACTACTTGCTAAGGCCCCCGACCTTCCAAGTGGGTGGTGCAGCTCGCAACATGTAGCCGCTACTTCGCCGTAACGAGTCCAAGCTGAAAGATGCCTACTCCAACTACGTTTTGGGGACTTCCGCCCGACACAACAACGACATCTTATGAGTATGGAGAACCATGTATGTCAGGCCTCCGCGCGGTAGGCAAAGCCACTCAACTCGAGAACACAAGCACAGAATCCACCATCTCTAAACGAATGCATGAACCCCCGTTGAACCTGACCAACGGGCATTGTCTTACTACTGTTGATGATGATATAAATGATTTATATCATCAACCGTACCAGCGAGGTTTTCGTTCTGTCGCAGGTTTTGGCCTCAGGCCTCAAGCTCAAAGAGGTCTCGGGTAAAAAAACCTTCAGGGCGTGGAGTTGATCGCTGAAGGCTCTGGAAAAGCTCGAGCAAGCTGCTATAAGACCTTAATAACTAGAATCGGGGCTTGGGGCATGTTACACTGCCCAGAAGTATTCCGACGCCTGGGGCTGTACGGGTTCTACAGGGGCTTGGGGTCTAGGGCGCCAAGCCCAAGAAGGATCTGCTGACTGAGGCGTGGGAGCGTTTAGGCCAAACACTCAGGCTCCCATCCCTCTAGTCTAAACTTACGTACCTTCCATTCAGTCCAAACACCTGCCCTAAACCCTAAACCCTTTACCTTCTATTTTGGCCCACATACCTTCCATTAAGGACCATAAGGGCTTGACTACAGGGTACTTGGGGGATCCTGGGCATCCCTCAGCACTTATCTTCCTCCTGAACCGCCTCCTTGCCGGACTTTCGCTTATGAACTAGGCAGTACTTCTGCGAGCCGAGGGTTCAGGATTTAGGGTTTAGGGCTTTAGGGTTAAAGGCCTTCGCAAGGCATCGGAGCCTCGGAGAATGCTTCCCGAACTATAAGTCTTAGCATATGCTAGCCAAGGTGGCTCTGGCTGGTTCAGCATCACCGTCGCCAAAGCCGTACTTGGCTGGGCCACGTCCTTTCCCAAGCCGATTACAAACCCTAAGGCTCCATGTACCTATATAGTATATACTTAGGCCATTAAGTACCTATATAGGTACCCCCCCCTAAGGCCTAAGTATATACTATATGGGTAGATGGAGCCTCAGGGAAATTGGGAGTTTCAGAAAATGCGGCCTATGGCCTGGGGAAGTGCAGCATCTGCGAATGCAAAACACAGCTTTTGGGTCTTCAGCTCAGGACTTTTGGGTTGCAGGCATCTGACGCCTTTTTTTCATATGCACATATAGATGCATGTGTATATATATATATGTATACATACAAACAGGGAAAATACATACATACATACATACATACATACATATATATATACATAGATGCATACATACATACATACATACATATATATATATATATATACATAGATGCATACATACATACATACATACATACATACATACATACAGACAAATATACATAGATGCATACATACATACATACATACATACATACATACGTTACATACGTGCAAACATACATACATAGCCAAACACTTAAACACAACATGTATAGAGAGAGAGAGAGAGAGAGCATGAGTACATGCATTCGTGTAACAAACACGTGACATACAATGGGTGTGCATCTCTATAATTCTAAACATAAGTATATGCCTATTATATATACAAATATAGACACACACACATACAAAATATATTGTGATATTTTTATGTTGTATAAATTTACATGTTTATATAGCTATCTGTATACACACACACATGTTCGAAGTGTAAGTAATACACACACACATGCTCATGCTGCTCTTGTCTACTCTTTTTGGAAGACTGGTGAAGTCCAAGCACAGATTGCACCGATCACCCTTCAAGACCTGGCCAATGTTCGAACTTCCACAAGTCCAACCCACTCATGCCTTAAACCCTTGGGGGTTCGTTTGAACGGGAGTATATGGGTTCCTTTGGAGGGATCTACAAGGGTACTGTAAGGGTTAAGGTTTACGGATGAATATAGGAACCTGCGCAAGAAACCCTGGGTCTTTATTAGGTTTTTTTATACAACCTAATATTTTAGGGTTATAGGGCCAGGGTTTCTTAATCAGGTTCCTACGTTACCAAGATAGCAAACATCAGAACATCCCTAGAGCCAGCTCACAAGCATGGCTCAAAAGGCACGATTAAGTCAGCTTGCGTGACCTCCGGAATCGCAAGCCCTCTTTGCGTCTTCGCTCTTTCCCCTCAATCAGGCACTCTACATCCAAACTCTTTTGAAATTCGTGTTTAAAGACATAAACTCCAAACCCTAAACCGCGCCACAAGAATCCCGACGTTTCAAATCTCTGGGGGTGCGGCGATGAGAAAGCTGTCTCGCGCAGTGGCCCCTCCAGCTTCGGCTATGACCTCCACACTGAGTAGACCTGTGCTGGTGATGGCAAGACCGGATTGATAGTCAAACATGAAGGTTATATCAGTAACAGTACTACTGATAATCATAATCATCAAAAGTAGTAATACTTGGTAGTGAAGAAGGCTAGAAGGATGTGCACCGGTGATATGTTTATGGCCGCAATTGTGGTGACTAATCGCTGCTACCACTCGTGTGTCGCCTACTGTTGTATTGAGGACATTATAAAGGTTCAAGCTTACCCCATGCTCGTAACATGCTGCATGCGCACCCTGCGCACACACACACAACAGGACAACACACCTACAACACATGGATAATTCTATGTATTCGGGTCCCCGTTTTGGTCCCCAATATGGTACGGCACCCGTATAAAAAAGGACCCTAGAAGGGATACTTCTTTAGTGAACTACCCATGTCCTCGGAGTCCGGAAGCATGAGCCCAAGACTAGGAAGACCCCAGCCGCCAATCCGGTACAAACTCCGATGCCGAAACGTCCGGATGCTCAGGGTGTAGGGGTGTAGGCTCAGATTCTGCAGTACTACGGAGAAGACCACTGCGAAGCCCTCCAAACAGAAACCATCAAACTACCCTCACCGGTGGCCTATGCTGTAAACCCGAATTAAGCTACCATGACCCCTAAACCCTCTACAACCCTAACCTTCCTTTCTCGAAAACCATGAGCCCTGTGCTTTGCTATCAACCACAGATTGTGAACCGTAGACTCTAAGCCTTGCTCGTCCCCAATGTCCTAAGAAAACTACAGGATAACACAACCTCTGTGGTGAAATAGGAATTTAGTTACCACCCAAAGGGTTTAAGGTTACTTGCTCTACAGTAGAAGCCAGAAAGTTGGAACATCATTAGCCTCATGCTCTTAAAGTAAAGTATAGGGAATCCCAGCATGAATCCTCCTAAATCGATGTTCCAACTTTCTGGGGTTCACTGTAAGGTTACTTGCTCTAGTACTAAGAATCCCTTTGCAGGCTTGGAGGATCATGGGACTTAGTAAGTAAGGTTATAAGTACCTTAAATGAGGTTATAAGTATAGTTACCCTAATTATAACCCTAGTTACTAAGTCCCATGATCCTTCAAGGGGGTCCTTGCCTGCATCGGCAAGGCCCGGGACTCCTTGGAAAGTCCGTGTCTCAGGCTCGAAAGTCCTGAGTGCTTCAGCTGTCTAGGATTTCCAGTGGAGGGTTTAGGGTTTACTGGATTTCGAGTTTTGGGGTTTAGGATTTACTGGACGTCGAGTTTGGGGTTTAGGGTTTACTGTTTAGGGTTCGGGATTCAGAGTTTCGGTTTTCGGGTCTTAGCGTTTTGCTGTAGCGCTTTGGGGTTTTAGGTTCATCCAGGTGTGGACCATTCAAGGCATCAGGCTTCCGGACAAAAAGCCTGCAACAAACAAGTATAATATATATATATATATCTATGTATATATATATATATATGTATATATTTATGTATGCACACATCCTACACTCTAAACACGCTCTCTCTCCCTCTCTCTCCATTACTATGTATATATATATATGCACACACACACACAGAATCTAAACCCCAAGCCCTGATGCGTGTGGGAGCTCAGGCTTCCGGCTGCTCAGTTCTTTAGTCATGGGTACCTTATTTCAGGTTTATAGGGTTTAGGGTTTTACCTTACAGCAGGGGTACCTTTTTTCGGGATATAGGTCCAGGGTGTAGGGTCTTCCCTCACTTTACCTTGCTGCCTGGCCACAGCCACTTGGGCAAGGGGCTGCCATCTGATCCTCAGGCACGAAGGGATCCCCACCCTATAAACCAGAAGCCCTCAACCCTAACACCTCAACTCCCAAAGTTGGAACCCTAAAACTCGGAATAATTAGCCTTGAATCCGAAACCCTAAACCTTAAACCAAATATCCTTGAAGGCGCGACGATCGGGTGCTCTGAAGTGAGCCCAAGAACAGCCCGGGAAACGGCCAGACAACAGATCATAAGCACGGAAAACAGAAATCCATCCGAAAACCTCAAGACAAGTAGAAGCCTGATAGAACCTCTGTAAACCCTCAAAAAAGCCATCATTTGACTGGCTATAGATAGGGTTTCGGACCCGGCAGCAGCGCAAGAACAAACTAACCCCGGAACCTGGAGCTCTGCAAGCACTTTTGTGCGGGCTTCAGCGAATGCGCGACCAAAATAGCGACCCTCATGTACACCTTCTTATCCTACTCATCGAAACCGCTGATATAAGAGAAGACCCTAATAAACCCTAATGACATGAGGTACCCCTGAAATAAAGTAATAACCTGAACCCTAAACCCTAAACCCTGAAATAAGCTGCCCCTGATTTCAGTTCGGGCCACGCTTGGCGAGAAGATGCAGGCTGCCAATGTGGCGGCCGAAAAGGCGGGGCACCTCAAACTCAAACTTTCGCCCTACCCAAGGGCTTGTACTTTACAGTGTTGTATATTATGTTATAGCATGACATGAAGTATATTTTCGTATTTAAAGTCTATTGTTGTACATTATGTATCATTATATATTATGTTATACGGTATCAAACAGTGACCGGCAAGCTCGGCGGCGTACAGACATGTGCGCTGCCGCGGGGCATCCCCTGAGCCCGAGACCCTGAAAGGACGGGACGTAAAGGGGCTTCGCCACGGTCGAAGTCGTGTGCGAAACCAAGGCCCCAAGGATTTTGGAGGCTTTGTGATCTTCCCAGGGATGTGGAGGAGCACAGAGGAGCTGTTTGCCTGCGTAGAACCCCTTCCTTTCCTCAGGAGTTATCAGATCCCTTAAAGGCCGGCTTCGCAAAGCATGGAAGTCTGGCATCGAAGCCGGCTTGAAGACAAAAATTGCATGTAATGCATAGCCCTAGGGTAGTGACCTCGTTTCGCTTCTCCGACAATGGTATGAGACTTCATCGGATAGAGTTCAACTCCCAGCAAGCGCCTTGAAACTGAAGCGCTTGCCAATCGCAGCCTCCTTGAAGCGACGGGGTTATTTCAGCACGATCCAAACGTTCGTCTGATTCAGAGGGCGAGAGCCAATTCGTCTGGTTCAGAGGGCGTGAGCCAAAGGAAAACTTATCACCAAGTCCCAGCCATAATCTCTGAGTCGTAAGAAGTAAATCAGAAACCGTACAAGTTTGAAGCATATCAAGTGCCTGCCCTGCGTAACCCCGACTCAATTTCCCAAGTCGAGAGTCCTGCTTCCGGTCATCGAAGTGCACCAGAGGCACCTGCCGGCAAGAGCACGCCGAGTTAAGGGTTCAAGATAATGTAAGAACCTGAATGATTGAAATAGGTTTGGGGGTAAAATTGAACTATACTTATAACAAGGAACCCCAAAGGAAACCAAATGATCCCTATTCTCACGGTTAAGACCCCTATAATAGCATGCAGTGACGAGGTCGGAAACCTTGGGAGTGGAGATCGAGGATGAAAGGCATCCCAACAAGCACAAATCTCGACACCAAGCCGACTGCTGAGGGCTTAAGGCTCAAGGTTTAGGGGTTTAGACCCTAAACCCTAAACCCTAGGGGTAGGGCTTAAGGCTCAAGGTTTAGGGGTTTAGGGGTTCAGGAATTTAGGGGTAATCGTCCGCGATTGCAGACCCTTCATCTCTCAGACTTGGTGCAGAAGGCGGCGGAGTAGCCACGTCAGGCACTACCCTTTTCAGGAGGGCTCCTAACCGAAGCAATGAACAGCAGACACGTCTTGCATTCTTCTGACTTTTAATTTGGGAAAAGAGACCGCTAGAAAAGCCTCGAATGCAAATCATGAGAGGCATTCTAGAGTGGTTGCTTGCTTTCACTGTAGAGCGATGACTGCTCTCTCTCTCTGAAATCGTGATTAATTACATCAACAAGGCGACGAATGCGCGAGAATGTCAACACGTCTAAGCCCTGCTGCCCTCTACCCGCCCGGCCGGGGCGGCAGACAGCTGGCTCTTGTGGCCCTCGTGCCCTGAGCGACATGCCAGGCTCTCGGCTGGGGTTTCGCGTGAAGGGGTGGCTTTGGGCCACCATGAGCTTGCACGTCCTACACGAAGCGCTGACGTCTATATCCTATCTGCAGTGCCAAAACCCCGTAGCAATGGTCTCCAAGAATGACCGCAACAACGCAAAGCAAGGCGTTGTAACTAAAGAAGACATACTTGAACGCAGTGGGAGAAGAAAGCGCTTTCTGTTTGAGCCCTGCATTTCGCCCTAGGAGCTCTATCAGACATCAGCCCTACCGTTCCTCCTAGTTAACTCAAGCCGCTTAGACTTGTGAGAATGGTGAACCGAAGCAAAGCTTCTTCAACTGGCTCGATGCACCCCGAAATCCAAGACCCTGCAGCCTATACAGTAAACCCCATAAAGTTGGAAACCGGATTAAGGCCAAATAGTGCTGGGATTCCCTATACATTACTTTTAAGGATTGAGGCTATGGGGTTTCCAACTTTTGGGCTTCTACTGTACCCTGATTCAACATGTTCTTGGCTCTTGCATGCTGGGCTTCACATGTCGGGACGCCCGAGGTCAGACATTTTGAGGTTACAGTCTGAGGTTGATGTTCCCCAGAACGTCCATATTCACTAGCATATTGAATTAGGTTTCAAAAGACTAAAAGACCATCCTTACTATCGTTTTGGGGATCTAATTCCATCATAGGAGTGTATATAGACCCTTTGGCTCGTCCCAAACATGAAAGCGAGTGGCCGCCGGTGATGTTGAGGACGAAATCCTCCTGCACGCGTGACTCAAGTTAAGCACTGCAGCACTCTTTGCCTGGAACAGACAAACTTGGGGATGGCAATGGCGCAGTGGGTGCGATTTGGAAAGGTCCTAATGGCCACATGCAAAAAAATCGCATGATTCAGACTTGGAGATGTTGTCATACAGCAAGCCTTTGGTACATGGTGAGCCTTCTAATCCCGGCACCCACGCTAAAATCCCTGAAACCCCGAAACGCCTGTAGCCCTAACTGATGTTCGCAAGGGGCAGTGCGCACAACGACTGGAGCCATTCTGGTTTGAGATGATATGCAATGCCGCTTATACTTCACCTCCCCACGGTCCAACGTGTTTTTGGCTGAGCTGCTTAGGATCCAAACCGGGCGCGCGACCCTCAACCTTCGACCCGTCAGGGCCTTGACTCCTGCGCCGTGTCCGTCTCTCGCGGTGAGCCTTTGGTCTACACCCGCAAGAGACCACAAGACAGGCTCCGAGACTCTCGCGCTTCGCCAGAATTGGTGAAGAAAAAGAGGACTGCACAATCTATAGGGGGGATGGCGAGTCCTAAATCCTGGAAATGCTGCGCCGGTGCACCGAATCTGTACACCACCTCACACCATGACACAGGCAATGCCGCTCCAAACTTTCAACTCTTGAGACCACTGTGTTCGAATATCTTGACAACCACCCACGGGTCGCAAAAAGCAAGCGAGCAAAAGCCGTGTGCTAATTGCATCACCCAGATGTCCTTACTTAAGCCAATGGCTTACCGGCACCTGACCACGACCTCTCGTGCCCTGAAGTCTAAACCTTAAGCCCTGAAATTTTGTACCTAGACTCTATCAAGCAAAGCAGCCAAATCTTACATGGGTGAACTTCGATCTCAAACTGACCAGAAATACCGAACTTTATACTCCTTACGGCTTCAAGATGCCAGCTTCCCTAAACCCCGAAACCCCTAATATTTATAGGGGCCTTAATACATTATACTATACTTACAATAAGGACCCCCCCCCAAAAAATAGCATTAGGTAATTATTTAGGCCCCTATATTCGATCCCTAAACCCCCAGTGAGTCCAAGCGACCTGAGGGCCAGTAACCCAGCATCCGCCTCGCCCGGCTGGCCGGAAAAGGCTCCTCAGTTTCCGGCGAGGGACTGGGGTTCCTTTAGGAGTTTAGGGGTTTAGGGTTTAAGGTTTGGGGTTCCTTTGCAGGGTTCTTTCAGGGAGCCATAAGGGTTACTATAAGGGTCCTGCCATATTATAGGCTTGGCTCCTGCACCCTAAACCCTACTTAGAGCCTGCACCCGAATCGCTAAATCTGAACCCTAAACCCTAAACAAACCCTAAACCCTAAACCCTTAGCAGGGCTCCAAGCCCAGAAGTCCGAATAAATCGACTGAAACCCGAAGAATGTTGTCGCGAATCATTATTAGCCGCCCTTCTTGTCGTCTTTCGGGCTTGACACGCCCTCGTCTAGTACCGAGGCCAGCATAGATCTCAGCTCTAAGTTCCTGAACCCTCAACTCATATAGAAGCCCTCTGAATGATTGCTCTTCCCACTTGCTCGCTCTACATCGCCGTGAAACTCCGACTCGAGGTTTGAATGCTTTCACTTGTCTCTGCGTGTTGGGAGTGATGCTTAACACATAGACTGCGGCAAAGGTTCATGCATGCTTACGTGTGGGCTTCAAGGAGCTTTCAGACATGCAGGCCTTTCCCTGAATACGCCATCTCGAAGGCAGCGCTCTGACTTGCAAAGCCCCGTGCTCTCTGCTGGCGAGAATCTTGATGCAGGATCGAAGTGCAACCTCAGGACTGTGTTGGATCTGCAGTTGGGGAGTGGGAGAAACTTCATTTGCGAAGAGACCAGTATGTTGCACTATAGCGTATACTCTATAGGGGACTGTATGGGAGGACTATTTGCAACATTATCCTAGGTTGTCCCGTAAAAAACCTCTGGAAATATCCGTAAACCCTAAATCCGAAAACTCCAAAATTCCTAAACCCAAAACCTCTAAACCTCCAAATCCCTAAATCCCCTATAAAGTTGAGCTAGTATCTCACGGCGCAGCCAGGTGACCAGGGAGGCAGCGGCCTCCCATCGCTACGCGCCGCTTGCAGGATGAGGGCTTCGCCGTCCTTGGTGTTAAGGGTTTGGGGTGTAGAATTTAGGGCTTAGGGTCAGCGGTTTAAGGGTTTATTTAAGGGTTAAGTCAAGGGCTTCGGGTTCAGGGTTTGAGTGTTAAGGGCATTTTGAGGTTGAGGGTTGAGGGTTCAAGGGTTAAGTCAAGGGTTCAGGGTTCCAGGGTTAAGTTAAAGGTTTAGGGTTTTGGGGTTTAGGGGATTACGGGTTTAGGCGTTTAGGGGTTGAACCAGGGCCTCCGAGCTTGGGATACCTAGGCCCTTGCAGCCTTGCAGAAGGATCCCGTCATTAGGAAGAAAAGAGCCAAACAAACAAATCCAAAAGCTCCATGTACCTATGTAGTATATACTTAGCCCTTTAAGTACCTATATACGTACCCCTTCAAGGTCTGAGTATATACTATATGGGCACATGGAGCCTTAGGGAAAAGTGCCAGGCGGCCAGATCCTTAAATGCGTTCGTCGGGATGACGAAGTGCAGAGCCTGCTTGCCATAAGGCTCCATGTGCCTACATAGGGCATACCTGGACCGTAAAGTACCTATCTATGAACCCCTTTAAGGCCTAAGTATATACTTACCCATACTAGGAAAAATCTGGCAGATAGCTGTGCACGCCCGAAACAATCCTCCAATCGCTGAAGCTCAAACCTTGCAATGCCTGGTGTCGGGGAAAACAACAGCTGCACATGAACAACCAGCCGATGAGCCTTGCCTGCACACCCCACCCCCCCCCCCCCCCCCCCNACCAACCCCCCAGCCCTGAAACCACAACCTGTCAAAGCCTGGGTGCGGGGAAAACAACACCTGCCCATGAACAACCCGCCGATGAGCCTTGCCCGCCCCCCCCCCCCCCCCCCCCCTGCCCGAAACCGACCTCACCCAACTTGACCTGGGAGTTCTGGATGTGGCTGGCAATGTATGGCGGGTGGTTGCTACCTCAAGCGACGCAAGGCATCGGGATTCCTATGACATGGCCATAGCTTAATCAAAAACAGCCAGGATTTTCGCTTTGAGCAAAATCTCCAAAACCCCATGTCCTTTGAACTTTAAGCCATGGACGGATGAACGCCGCAATGCTTCAACCACTCATCTCGAGAGGCAACAAACCCCCAACCCCAAGGCTGCAAGACCGTCAGATGCGCGACAACATGAAACCCTGGGGATCAAAATAGTCCAAAAACCTTATATAGTATGGTCTTTGGGCCCAAAAGCCTTAATATATGAGTCCTTAGATCTCTAGGGGGCTGATAAGTGCAGTTGAAGTCTGGCGGCGGGGTTTAATCAGGACGAGCACGACATTCTGGGTCACAGCGCGCTGCTCAGAGTCCGTGGCAGTGACATTCACCTGCACTCGGTCCGTTACTTTGGCTAAGGGATCGACCGTGTCTTCCCCGAAAGAAAGAAGCTGTAGCTGTACGTTTGATTCTGGGGGGCTTGTAGACACCCAGAAAGGTTAAAGCGCGACGTGAGACAAGCTGCGCCCCTAGCGAAAGCCGTGAGA
This sequence comes from Symbiodinium sp. clade A Y106, assembly GCA_003297005.1. Classification (NCBI taxonomy): domain Eukaryota; class Dinophyceae; order Suessiales; family Symbiodiniaceae; genus Symbiodinium; species Symbiodinium sp. clade A. Next base: position 169,430 of record BGNK01000280.1, on the reverse strand, counting down.
CGAGCTTCGCGAATTTGCGAAGTAGGCTCAGAATCAGAAGCTTGGCAGGAGCAAACAGGCGACGGACAACGTGTAATTCGGGGGGTGTCGGACCTGGAACCCCGAGTCTCGTGGACGAAGCATAGATTCAGGTCTTGGATCCTTCCCAACCAATACCTGAAGCCTAGACTACCTTCCTTTCTATGACAAAAAATTTCTTATCCTGAAAAAAGGAGGATTTTTGGGTCCAGGTAGTAGATGCAACTTCCATCCCCAACCCTTTGCACGAAGCCCTCAGCCAGAACTCCCACACAGTTCAACGGAAACTGTGGAGGCCGAAGCCTCAACCACACCCTAAACCCTAAACCCCCAAAACGAGCTATATTAGTTGAAAGTCGAAGCCTCAACTACACCCTAAACCCTAAACCCCCAAAACGAGCTATATTAGTTGAAAGTCGAAGCCTCGACTACACCATTGGTAGGGGGCACGCCGGAAAAACGGCCATGAGCCTTGGTCCAGGGCTGCAGCCACTGCCGACTGAACTCTGCGACTTGGGGGATCAAGTCTGGGAGATTCTGGGTAGGGTTCCTTGAAAGGGATCCTTAAAGGGCTACTATAAGGGATCTTTAAAGGGCTCCTTTAAAGGGGTCCTTTATACGGGATCTTTGGTAGGGTTCTATGATATAGAGGCCTTAAGAATCAATTAGAATAGGGTCTTGGGCCCATTATACTATAATCATAATGAGGAACCCCCAAAATAGTATTGGTAAATATTGAGGCCCCTATATTGTCTTGGACGAGGATGAACCCGGGTTATGCGGACAGATCTGCAGAGTCCTGCGATGTTTCGACGGGTCGAATCACGAAGAAGGGCGAGACGACATGCGGACTCCGTGCACTCTGCCGAAGAGAACGGAAGCAAAACATCAGTCAATGCACGGCAATGGTCAGGTCCTTCGTCGGAGTCCACGACATTCGTCTTAATAGCTTACGAAACCAAGAGCCTATACAATGTGTCAGCTGCGTCGACGCTTTGAGGCTCTGCAGAAATTTCAGAAAGAGGAAGGACATAAGATCTTCCCCTAAACCCTTAACCCTATAAACCCTGTCAGCCCTATAAACCCGATAAGCCCTATCAGCCCTAAAACCTAAACCTCTAACCCTAAACCCTAAGCTTCTCACAACGCCTCCTGCTCCAAGCTGAGATGCGGCATCGAAATGAAGCCATGCCGGGAGCCTCTGGAGGGTTGGCGTTTTAAGCTTTAGGGGTTTAGGTTTAGGGTTTAGGGTTTAGGGTATCTACATTATACTATAATGCACTATTCTGTCCTATAATTACTGATGCCAACATATACCATAATATGCCATTTTACAATAGGATATAACGTACTGCAGTTCTTTTGCATTGCCGCATTCGAACTATGTCGAAGGCCGATCACCCTAAACTAAATCCACCTGCAAGCGTCCCAAATGCAACATCACTATCGAAACAGCCGAACCCTAGGCAACAAAGAACATCTTAACCTAGCCCCCAACTCCCTTCCTTCATCCCTAATCCCTAAACCCCAAACCCTTAGCTAGTTCATGGTTGGGATAGGATTAAAATGTACATTTTTATTCCTTATTGGGTTTAAGAACCCATAAACATGTAAAATGTTACGCAACTATGACAAAGTTCAACTCAAAACCCTGCACCCTTAGACTAAAACCCTTAAGCCTTAAGCCCTAAACCCTAAACCCCGAGCTGCCAGCCTTGAGGTGCGAAGGCTGAGGGAACCCCCGCCGGCAGGCTCCAGGAAGCTGCCCTGGCTTTGTGGTTTGGGCTTGTAGGTTAGGGAGTTGAGGCTTCATACGAAAGGTAAGGACATGTTTCGATAGATAGATAGGTAGATAGATATATCGATACACACACACACACACATGTGAAAAGCCCCAGGTGTGGAAGGGGCAAGGCGTTCTGCTCTGAAGCATACCATCAGACAGCTCCGGGTTGAGAGTTTAGGGGTTTAGGGACTGAAAGTCGTTTCGACAAAGGTCGGACATGATGTGTGAGGCCTAGGCAGCATTGATCGGCATTCCGAGAAGGTCTGACACTATCATGATTCACTGGTCGACTAAAGGACGATGAGCAGCGAGCTGCGCAACACTAAAACCTAAACCCTAAACTCGAAACCCTCAAACCTAGACGCTGTAGCCACGGTAAGGCTTGCAACAGTACGGCCATGGGTACGTGCCAAATTGAGACCGAGAGCAACCTCCACTGATGGCGCTCGCGAACATGGTCACAATAGTGTTTAGTATTAGTATCAACAAGAACCGTAGAAGCAGGACCACAATGACCACGACGATAACCGCGATTGTAACCACAAGCGTGGAAACAGTTGATGCAGGGCTTTGCAGGCTGCCCTACACTTGCCCACCGGAGGCATCAGGTTGTTGGCATAAATTGGGGCTCAGCATTCAGCTCCCTTGCCTAAGAAAACGCAAGTGAAGCACTGGCTGTACGTGCCACAGGAGACTGCCACGAGCTCACATGCGCGGTTCAACAATTTTGGCACTTTTGGGGCCTTGCGCGGCTTGAGAAACATCCCCCTTAAAAGCTGCAGCAAGCCGAATAAACAAACACTGGAAATGGGAGTTTCCGAAAATAGGGGACCCTAATATAGTACCCTAAATAGTAGGATCCTTATTATAAGGACCCCAAAATAAGGTACGCTAATTTTCGGAAACTCCCAAGTGGCAAACATGCAGACCCTAGTGCCTCGACAGCCCCGAACCGACGTCCCCAACTAAGCTTTGGAGAAGGCAGCTGCCTCGGGAAGCGTAAAGTTGAACCGCCTGGTCGAACGTGAAGGGGCTTCCGGAGGTTCACGGTGTAAGGTTAAGGGTTTCGGGTTTTGGGGTTTAGGGCTTTAACTTTGTTCGATATCAGACAGACGAAGAAGGGGGAGATCTCTAAGATTGAAGGGCTGGTGGCATTGGTTCTGCGATCTCTACGCAGTAACCAGTCAAAACGTGGCTTTCGGTGTCGCGCAGACAATATCGGGAGTTCGCAGACGCCGAGGATCCATACGGTTTAGGGTTGAGAGTTCAGGGTTTACCCCGGCTCAGTTCCACCCCGAATGATTTTTGGACGAGAACTACCCGAATTTAGGTGCTGAGGCATCATGTTGCGGCCAATGTTATGGGAAGTCTTCGATTCGAAGGCCAACAGGTAGGTCATCAGATCGCAGAACCCGTGCCTCCAAAAACTACAGGTTTAGGGTACACCCAGGGTTTAGGGTGTAGGGTACCAACAGGTTTCGAATCCCTCAGGCAGTGGAGTCTACGGTTCACCAGAGTGCAGTAGTTCCGTGAAGTCATCAACCGTTCCTAGGCAGGACAGCCCTGATATCGAGCCCCGCCGCCTGAAGCCTCGAGTTTAGAAGCCACCCTAAACCCAAAGCCCGAAATCCCAAAATGAAAGTCTGAACCCTAAACCCTAAGCCCTTAAACCCTAGAAAAAAACCCTAAAGAGCCTGCCCACAAAAAGGTGTTGCGGCTGCACCGGGCGTTCCACGACCGGACCCCCGCCGACCTTCAAGGACGCGGGTTGGTCGACTACATATACATACATATAAAATCATATATATATATATTTATGTTATATACGATGTATCATAGTCTATATCTAATGTGTCTAACTTTCCGATGGTTGAATTTGGGTCTTAAGGCATCAGCTCTCGTGCCTGACAGAGGCGCCTTAATAGTTTGAATAGGGGCTTGGGGTATAATCTGGTATAAGCCGCAAGGAATGAGGCTTCTATATAAAGGGACGGTGACCTAACGATGCTTGCCATGCCATCATCTTGTCCACAAACCTTCCTCCGGCGAGGAAGATGATGCTAGAACACACCAAAGTCCCAAACCCTAAACCCTAAAATCTCATCCTAACTCCTCAATCCCCTCTTAGGGTAAGGCTTGGGGTTTAGGGTCTTCGAAAGCAGCTCGGTGTGGCAGGATCGGAGAGTTCAGGCTTCTTTTTCAAGCACAGTGGTGCTGCCTGTACATCTGCAAAAAGGGTTACCGGTGCTGCACTTATCGGTCAACAACGGACCTTCCAAAGGTCGTTCCTTGCAAGAGGGTTTAGAGTTTCGGGTATAACTCTTGCAGTGACTGTTGTAATGACCCGTATACGGACCATTGTAAGAGCACAGCGATGGACAACTGGCCTCGACTGGCAAGATCATGTCTGTCTTCAGGCCCACGACATCTTCGGCGGTGATCTGCAGGCTGCAGGGCCAAACCCTCAACCCTAAACCGCGCGTGTCTGCCACAACTACAACACCTACCTTGACCTACCACTAAACCCGACATTTTGGTAGGTTCTTATCATAAACCCTAATATGGATTGTCTCGGGGACCCTAGAAACAAGGTAGGTCTTGGTAGGTTACGGTTAAGGTAATGCTAGAGCTCAAGGATCTCCACACCTATCCCTCTAAACCCGAAACGCTCAAAAAAGGTTACTATAAGGGATCTATATCAGGGTACTATGATATGGGGGCCTTAATAATTAGAATGGATTTTGGGGACCACTATACTATCGTTAGAATAAGGAGTCCCCGAAATACTATGATAATGATTTAGGCCCCATATTAATCCCGAAACCGTAAACCCTTTAAGCCCTAAGCCCTATAGTGCCACTTCGGGAGACATACTCGAAAAGGCCTTGACATCGACGTCGCCTGGAAATGCCTTGCGAAAGAGGGCGGCGGCGCAAGGTTTCTCAGTTGATTATGGCTATCAGAATAATTATTAGTAGTATTGAGTATTGAACGTATTTTTCGTGTTTTGAATATTATTAGTATGAGTGTGGCTGAGGCCTACGGATTTCCTGACTCTGCAGCATTCCAGCTGCGGACCATCGCGGCTACAGGATTTCCTGAACGCCTTTTTGCAGTGATTGCCACACGCATGCTGAAGGACTTGGAAAGAAACTCAAATCTTCCAAGAGCCACTGTTTGGACAAAACACAACATGTGCGCTTAGGTCAGGCCCCAACTAGACGTGAACTTGCTGATTCGGCTTAATGTGAAGCGGCTCATGTGACAATTTCAATCCGCAAATCACTCCATAGCATGCTGCAGGCAAACGAAATTTAGTTAAGAGGCTTGGGTTCGAAAAGCTTTCCAAGCATTCAATCACAACCACTCACTATTTCAGAAACACTTGTGGAAGACATGTTCACCGCATCTACAGGAGATTCCTCAAACCCCGAACCCTAAAGCTTTCAATAAGGCTCTCGACTGAGGCGCAAAACCCTGAAGACGTAATCCTACACCTTAAACCTTACAAGGTTGACCCCAAACCTTAAACTGCTAAAGCCCTAAGCCCGTATTCAAAACCCTGACAACCAATGGCCCTTTAATAGAGCCCTTATGGTCCTTAATAGTGGGTGTTTGGGGTATAGTAGAGGGCAGTTGCGGGGTCTAGGAATCCTCTAACCCCTGAACCCTAAGCCCTAAACCTCCCCCCTTCAAAAGCCCCGAAGTCCCATGATAAGCCAAGCCAAAAAAACAAGTAGGGCCTGCCTGCGAGGGCCGCCCGGCTAGGCTAAGCGTGGCTGCATCGAAGTGCAGCCATTCGGGGAGGGGCTGATCTGGGCGTGGATATGTATAATATGTGTATATCAATTTATAGATGTATGTATGTACGTATATATATATGTACAAGTATATATATATACACACACATACATCTAGGAGTTTAGTTTTGGAGCTTGTCCGGGGCTGTTTGAGGTGAGATGGTTTGGACTGAGAGGCAATGCTTCCAAAGGCTGGGGCAATCAAACTGTCACTGCGCATGGCTTTGGGCCCTCGAAGGACGAATTGAGCTCCTTTTCCTCTTGCAACGGTAGGTGTGGGATTTGACACCAGCCAATCTCAAAGGGTCCAAGTAACAGCATAGTATACACTTTTGGCATCTACCGAGAGCCTACTACTTAAAGGCTCATGGGGCTTAGTAACTAAACCCTCAACCCTATAGATCCCTTGAAGGAGCCTTTTAAGGAACCTTACCCTTTAAGGAACCTGACTTACTAAGTCCCATGATCCTCCCAGTGTATTGGTACTGGGAGCAATTGGGAATGCCAGGACGGAGCTTGGACTGAAGGATTCGCTGTGGGACTGGACGGTAGGGTTTAAGGCTTAGGGTTTAGGGTTTAGGGTTAGGGTTGCGGAATCCATCTCTGAATCCCTGCAGCATCGGCTGCAGCATGGGTTATGGGGACTCCTGGTGTGCACAGGCCTCTTTCTGCAAGACGAAAGTACGGATGGTTCTACTTCTGAGGCAGGAAACCTGGAGCCCTGAACCTTGATTCCGCTAGTGGTCATCACAAAAGGATTTAACATAGGGGCCTCAATAATCAGAATAGGGTTTTGGGATCCAGTATACTATAATTACCTACAACAAGGAACCCCCCCCAAAAAAAAAATAGTTTTTGTGATTATTAAGTCGACTATATTAGGGGGAAGTCCCTAGGCCCCACATGCTCAGAGGCCCAGGCCATCGACCAAAGAGGCCGTAAATGTGAGACCAGACGCATCCTCGAACCTCCAATGCGAGCTGCAACATCTGAAACCCTAGGCCCACGAATATAGGGGCCTTAAGAATTGGAATATGGTTTTGGGACTACAAAAAAGGAACCCCCTAAATAGCATAGGTAATTATTAAGGCCTCGATAGTATGCTGCAGAGCCCTTCTGCAAGCCCCAAACTTCCTAGAGTCTTCTTGGTTCAAGCGCCCCATCTCCAGCAGAAAAGCAGGCAAGTAAAGGAGTCTGCAACGGAATGGGGCCTCGGACCTATCAACTTCCGGGGAGTTAGTTGGGCATAAGACCTGCGGTATGTAGGATAAGGGCTTTCGTCGGAATCACAGATTGACCACTCTGCTGCTTTGATGTGCCTGCCTGATAACACCACGGCTGGCAATCTGCAGACTGGCATGATTGAACAGAAAAGGCCCCCCCCGCCCTCAAAAAACACAAAAACAAGGAGACAGACACACACACACACAAAAACACACACACACACACAAAAACACACACACACAAAAACACACACACACACACAAAAACACACACACACACAAAAACACACACACACACACAAACACACACACACACACAAACACACACACACACACACACGAAGTACGTCCGAAACCAATGGAGTTTGCAGGCTTTAGTATTTAACAAGGGTTAGGCGATTTCGGATTTGCGGTTGCGGGCCAACAGGGCTTGGGGCACATTGCACCCCTCGGAACCCAAACGGCCTCCTCCGCGGGATGGAGAAGTTGAAAGCTTGACCAGTTCGAACTTTCAGCGGGGCCTTCCATGTTTAGGGTGAAGGATTCTGGGACATCGGCAGAAGGTCGAGCGTCAGATTTAGGGCGGAAGGCTTTGTAGATTCGCAATGAAAATTATTATGGGCTTATGAGCGGAACAGCACTGCCTGCATGGCAAGCTCGAAGCTCCAGGCCAATGATTCCGGGCGGGGAATGGCTGAGATATGCAGGCACAGAGATTGCAGCTTGATGAAGAAAACCACAGCTAACCTTTCCGCATGATTGTACCTTCTCCCGTTGTTGAGTGCGGTTGGTTTCAAGACTTCGTTCTTGGACGGGGGTGGGACGACAGGCATGAGCGCACTGAATCCTTTGACAGCTGTCTTGCTGAACTCCCTCGCAAAAACTTTCCCAAGCTGGCGCAAGAACTTGGAAAACTCTCCCCAGCAAACTTGCGAAGCGCCCCAAGTTTGGTTCAAATTGTTCTCAGAAAAATCCCTCCTGCTCTTCGAGGACTGGCACGAACCCGCTCCCAACGGGAACGTGCCAGGAGGAAGGCTTGTCAGGCTTGACCTTGCTGGGAAGCAAAGGGGTCGATGTTCTTGAGGTGAAAGACGAGCTTTGTTTCGAGAAGTCGATAAGACGTGAGTGAGCTTACCGGATTCACAGAATTCTGCTGGCAAAGTATGCATGAACTGACTGGATCCGCTGTGAAGTTGCAGAGCATTGCGACTTCCGGAGGTGTGCGTAACGATTGCTAGACTGGCGTCGGCAGATCTTCTGATTGAGAGCTTTGGGTTATTCTCAGCCAAGAACCGTCGTTGTCCAGTATCATGGTGGAACTAAAAGTTATCCTTCGAAATTATCATATAGGGATTATTGTACCCCAAACAGGTTAAAGGTTGCCTACTCTTCTACAAGGGAACTGTCACCGCTGCCAAAGCGCTTTCCTGAATCCTTGCAAGCTCCAATCACCTTACCGGCCTTCATGGGGTTCCCACTTAATGTAGGGCCTTAATAATTAGAATAGGGTTTTGGGGAATATTAGACTATTCTTATAGTAAGGAACCCTAAGAATAGTATTGGTAATTATTTAGGCACCTAAATTAGGAACTTCAAGGCCGATGTAGATATACTGTCCCCGTACATGCACCCGTAGGGATCTCTAGAGCTCAGGAGTTCGTGCCCTAAATGCGATTTAGGGTTTAGGGTTTAGGGTTGAGGATGCAAAGGAGGCTTTCTGTATGGTTTTCGGCACAACGGCCCTCTATCAGAATCTATTTCATTCTCGAACTCTGATCCCTTTGGTCGAGACCCCCGTCCCAACAACGAACGTCACCCCAGGCACTCCGATCTGAAGGGGCCTTAATAATTAGAATAGGGTCTAGCGGTATATTACGGCATGTTATACCATAATGCCATAATTGTAACAAGGAGCCCCCAAACTAGGATAGATAATTTTTGAGGCCACTATATTAAGCCCACCGCCTTGCACTTCAGGGCGTTGAGCAAGCAGAACCTTGCCGCCGACTAAACAGACGAAACACGTGAGATCGCGAGTAATGTAGGGGCGCTAATAATTAGAATAGGGTTTTGGAGTATATTGTACTATAAGCATCATAAGGCACCAGATAAAGGGTATAGGTAATTATTTAGGCCCCTATATTACTCTTGGTAACTCTTGTTTGGGAATAGTTTCTTCAGGGATCGCCGTAACTCTGCCCGCTGCATCTCGGATTTGGAAGCGACCCAATGGTGAAGGCAAGTCGTATACGCTTCATGAGTACGCTTTTTGTCATTCCAGACGTAGAGCCTTGAAAGCTGATTATTTTCCGAAGTGGCTCTGGACCTCACGGGAACAGGTGTGCGCTAAATCCACGCCCCTGGATTCCTGATCAAAACTCCAGCTCCTGAAACTGTAACCAAGAGCCACGGATGCCTGTACTTTCGAGCTTTACAGTGGGCTAATATAGCGGCTTTAATGATTGGAATGAGGTTTGGGGTATACTCATATTCTACACCAATTATGCAGGACACAGAAGCGCCACAAGGGGATCCTCTTACTGATTGTTTCGGACCCGTAATTTCCTACCTTCCAACTTTCGAAATATGCTCCCGGAATCGAAATTGTAGGAGTCCCTGCTACCTGACCTCTACTGATAAACCCTAGCACTCCCAGACTCTACCCCCTGAGCCCGAAACCCCAAACCATACATCCTAAACCCACTGAACCCTAAACCATAAATTATCAGCCCTGAACCCTAAATCCTTCAAATCCTTGACATCGCCCAGCTGCTGCGTGGTTCGCGCCGCGAAGCCCTTGGTAGAGTCGAAGGTGATGCGGACCTCAGCCGTGCCGGGTCCCTTGAGGCTTGGGGGACTTTTCAGGAATTTGGGGTTTACGGGCGTAGGGTTTTAGGATGTTTTACGGCTTAGGGCTTTAGGTTTTTTGGGGGTTTGGGGGATGTAGGGTTTGGGGTTTTAGGGTTAAGGCTTTAGGGAAATTTTAGGCTTAGGGGGCTTAGGGTGAGGGTCATATTGAAGAAGAGGTGTTCTGACTTTCTGTAGGGTACTGCATTGTAAGTATCCCGTTTCCGGCTCATGCTCTTGGTTTGAACGGTGGCGGAGGGGTGTCCCTAAGTTTGGTTTCGAAACTCCCTTCAAGGGATCTGGGTCCAGCAACGGAATCCCGTACCGACACAAACCGAAAAACCGAAAAAAAGGGGTTTGGGGCTTTACGGCTCTCTAGAGAGCTGGCTGTCGGCTTCGGGTAATATAGGGGCCTTAATAAAGGGTTTGGGAGTATATTGTGCTAACAGCCTAATAAAGGAACCTCCAGAATAGTATTGGTAATTATTTAGGCCCCTATATTGCTTAACACGGGATTCCGACAGTCCCGAACATGCGCATGCAGGGCTGGTGCCGATTCCATCCTTGATGCAAGTGGCTGTGTGCACATCCTTGTACTCTAGGACCAGGCACCTGAGAGCATCTGAGGCCGGACTTGGAGCAAGCACTGCCGACTCAACTGCCCAGCACACTACTGCAAATCCGTGTGCAATTGGTTTGCAGCTTGAGCGTGGGTTCAGGGTTGGGGTTAGGTTTTAGGGGCAACAACAATGCTCCTGGCGTCTGATCAGGGGCAACGACGCAGCTGAGATTTTCTGAGGCCAAGAGCCCCGACCCAACACTGCATCTCCAGACTCCGACCGTGACTCACCATGGCAAAGCCTGTTTAGGGTTTAGGACCCTAAACCCTAAACCCCACCCAGCCCCTTCGCGCCCCCACCAGAAACAAAGGGTTGGAAGTAATATAGGGGCCGAGAATAGGGTTTTGGGGCCCATTATACTATAGTTATAATTAGGAACCGCCAAAACAGTATAGGTAATTATTTAGGCCCCTATATTAAGGCAGCAAGGCACTTGTCCTCGTCTGCTTTGGACTGGGCCACTACCTGCAAATTGCGAGCTCAGTCTTTCGCAGAGGTAACCGATTAATGCTGTAATATAGAGGCCTTAACAATTAGAATAAGGCTCCTTTAAAGGCTACTACCAAGGATCTATAATGGTACTTTGATATAGAGGCCTTGATAATTAGAATAGGGTTTCGGGGTGAAGCGGACATACGTCTGAAGCGAGCGAAGCCGGGTTTGGGGTATATTATACCATACCTATAATAAGGAACCCCCAAAACAGTATTGGTAATTATTTAGGCCCCTATGTTGATGCTTCAGGTAAAAGGCTTAGGGGCTTCAGACGCGGGATTGGTTGGTTAAGGCTTGAGAGAAGATGGCCAAGTCTCCAACTCACCTTAGGGGTCTGGGTTTAGGGCTCCTATTTTTGCGGAGTGCCAGAAAGTAACGGACCCGATGCACATCCGAGTAGGTCTGCTGCAGACTGCCAAGGCTCCTGCCCCCCAATATAGGGGCCGTCATAAGTAGAATAGGGTTTTGGTGCCCATTATACTTTATCTATACTACAGACCCCCCAAAATAGTATAGAGAACTCTTAAGGCCCCTATATTAGAACACTGCCCAATCATCCAGCCCTCTGCAGAAAACAAGTCTACAGTCTCAGTCTACAGCTTTCGAGACACCCGCATACCTGATTGTCACTTAAGTTTCGAAAGGACCCGCACCTTGAACCCCCAAACCATGAATCTTACCCGGTAGGGTCAAGGGGCTAAGGAATTAAGGTTTAGGGGTGCGAGCTCGGATAATATAGAAACCTAGGTTGGAAATGTGCTGGTCTGATGGACGAAACGTTGAAGAAGCCAAAAACACCCCCAGAGTGCTGTCTGGGAAACCCCAGCCACTCTTTTTACATGTGACCCAATTGGGGTGTTTCAAAAAGACTCTCACACGATAGAATCCTAAATAAAAGGATCCTTGATATAAAGATCCACAAGAAGGCGCTGCAAATTTCTGAACCAAGATGATCTTGAGCTCCCGGATTCGATTGTTCAGTTGGACCCCTGCTGCCTGCACGGGATTGTCGTCGTAGGTTCCGGGCACGGTACCGAGGTAACTGCCTGAGTTCTCCTGGATGCGGAAGTCCAAACCTTCTCTGCACCTATTTCCTGGTCCTATTCAGTTCCGAAAACGCTGAACCCTGGAATCTGAAACCCAAAACACAAAGAGTGAGTTTAAACCAGAGAAAATTCTCCCTTTCACATTGGTCCGTTGCATCTAAACAACTCGCTGCAGCGAAACCACTGCAACACGTTCGACAACCTAGGTCACAAGCCTCGCATCCTCAATCTTGACGCTATCGACAAGCCCTTGGCTCTGAACCTCTCGGCCACAGTGGGACTGTAAGTTTCGTTTTGTTTCCTCCTGGTTGAAGTGCTGTGATGGTGTCTTCAGTACGGCATACAAACACAGCAGCAAGAACCACGAAATTCATGCTGTCCCCGCCCCGTCAATGTCAACTTCCTACGTCAGCTCAAGCATACCAAATATGGCGCTTGTACCACACGCACAAATCACTCAACAAGATGGCCGAAACATCGAAGTCAATCCTAAACCAGATAATACACCAGTGTTTGCAGACCTTCACGATCACAAGCCCGCGCTAAAGCATGGCCTGGACCAGAGTATCGCTGGTTCGATAGACCTTGGTGCCACTCAGTCAGCTTATAAGTTGAGGCTTGGGAGGTATTAGCTGCGAGGAGCTTCGAAGAGGATTCAACATCGAGTGTGGCGGCAATGCTCGTGGACATCCGCAAACCTCAATCATGTGCCCGGAACGACTGGCTTCTACATCGCGGCTCCTGCAGCAATGAGAGTTTAATCGAGGACTCCAACAAAAGTGCATCTTGTTGATTCGCCTACTCATCCTAGACCTCACTGCAGTCCCCATGCCGTTTTGCAGGACAAGGGGCCCGGTGGACTGTCGTCACAGGCGTCACGTTTTCGACGCCTGTGAGCTTTTATGGCTTTGGGACGGCGGAGGGAGATTTGCAATGAGGCCTCAAGGCCTCATGTACAGGATCTATGCAAGACTTCTATTAGTCTAGTCTATCATGCTGGAAAACGTAGTGCAAGCCTGAGACTTCTCCGCGAGGCATCAACAGCTCTTCATCGAAACATCGGGAAACTGCTCCAATCTAGAAAGCACCAGAATCCCTGCCCGTTCCGCGTAGCTGTTTGTGCACCTGAATGCACAATGGCAATAGCAACTTTCTGCACAGCTGATTGTTGTAACAGAACACGAACACAATAACAAGGATTGATACCGAAATGAAACGGTGGCAGCTGTAGTGCTGAAACTAGTACAGGAAACACAAGAAATACAAGGACGATCACGGATAACGTTTACATATGGATGCATGGATGCATGCATGCATGGAAGCATGGATGAAAGGATGGATGGATGGATGGATGGATGGATGGAGGGAGTCAGGGAGGGAGGTGCACGAGTATGGATGGATGGACGTGCGCATGTATTGATATCTGGATTTACGGCGGGTGGACGCGTGCATGGGAGGGAGGGAGGGATATACTTGTGTACGTACGTGTGCGCCAAAGCTTTGAAGCAACCGGGCCGGGCCTTCACCGGGATTCTGGTCCCTGACAAGGCGGTCAAAGAACTTAAATTCGGCTTCAGAGTCCTACATTACTGGATCCTACCGCTTATAGCGCTTACAAAGCGTCACACCTTTGGCAGGATTCACGCAGCTTGGTAGGACAATGTAGGCCTTGTGGCACGTGGATGTAGTTTCACCAATGTGGCTCAAAGCATTCATAGCGGGCACACCCCCAATGGAAACTTTGAAAATTCCGACTGCAAATCCTACTTCGCGTCACCTGAAGCTGCACAAACTATATATATATCTCCGAAGCGGCCAGGGAAGGATCGAAGGGAGACACTACTCCACGGCAAGCACGCTTGGTAGCCACCAAACCGAAAAGTTTAGCGCAAACAATCCTACCTCAAAAACATGCTTGAAATCGGGGGCCTGTCCATGTCGTAGATGGAGAGGCTGAACGACTTGAGTATCAGCGGTTTGCCGGCCAAGTCGGTGAACCCTAGGCTGTTTGCTGGCTGATTCCATTGCAAAACCCATCAGTCTGGAGCTTGAAAACGTATTGAAACATGAAGACAACAAGGATTCTAGCATTCAAGCCTCTACATCCAAACCTCAAACCCTGAAGCCTGAAACTACACATTAAACAAACCACATAAGCCCTACAAACCCTAAACCCTCGAAGCCTGAAACCCCTAAACAGTCAAATCTGGAACCCAAAACCCTAAATCCGAAACCCCATAACCCCAGAAGCCCTAAACCCTAAACCCTTTTCATCCAATAAAGGAGCCCTTATAGTACCCTTTAAAGGAACCCTAAGAACCCTTAGAGCCCTACAATAAATCCCTTATCCCTAAACCCCAGAAAGCTGCAGCTCAGTCTCTGAAGGCCACGTCCAAAGGATGCCCTGAGAGCCTCGGCGCAGGGTTTCCTCAACGGTTCCTAAAAAGGGGTCCTTGAAGGGATCTTGAAGGGTTTCCTTAAAGGGGTCCTTTAAGGGATCTATAGGTTAAGGGGTCCTGTAACGGGGGATTATAGGTTTCTATGATAGGCTCCCCTTTAAGGGGTAAAATAGGCTTCTATAACAGGGTCCCCACTTTTTCAGGGATCTATAGGGGTTTCAGGTTGGGGGCGTTTAACCTACCGTTTCAGGATCCTTCATCTGATATCTGTGTATATAAGTCCTTGAAAAGCTGGCTTTTTCTAGGGGGTCCAGGTAGGGATTAGCGCTTAAGATTTTAGGGCTTTGGACTTAATGTTTAGGGCTGAAGGTTTAGGGATATAGGACCTCGGGCTAGCAGTTTAGATTAAAGGGCCTTGGATAAATCTCCGTTGGCTTGGGTTTTTGAATTGTAGGATTCTATATTCGGGCCCTATAGGGTGTTGATAGGGTTTCTCGGGGTTCTTTCTCTTCAGAGGATGTTATAGTACGGTTTTGCTGGTGTTCATAGGGCTTCCCGTAAGGTTTACAAGGGATTCTCGTGATTGTGTCTTCATTTTGGGGGTTATGGGATTCTTTACTTGTGGTTTCTGAAGCTGTTTCCTGAATTTGCTTGTTTCTGGTGTTATTATTGTGAGTTAAGGGTTTTTTGAAAAAGGATTGAAACGAAACGAGTCGTAACAGGTTAATGAGGGCTGAAAAAGCTTTAGGGGCTCGCGGTCTAGGTTGCTGGGTTTTAGGGGTCGGGTTAAGGTGTTGTGGATGTAAGGCTTAAGTTTGCTTGTAAAGTGCAGTGGCTCAAGTTTCAGGCTTTGGGATTTCGGCATTCAGGGTTCTTACCAGGGTGGTTTCTCTTGAAGAGCTGAAAGGTTTCCGCGGGCGTGGAGAGGATGGTTACTGCGGGAAGCCCAAGGCACTGGTTGAAAACGCCGAAGCGGCCGTTCAGGCCATTGGCGAAAACATTCCAGGGGTTGTAGAGCGAATCCTGCAGGCGCGTATTGACCATATCATGGCTAATAAGGTCCCAATTTCATAGGATCGATAGGATGACTTACCCCGGGGCCCCCTTCTGTGAACGCTGTACCCCAAGACGTGTCTCTCGTTGCTTTACGCCTGCGGGTGTCGCATAGCGTCTGCCATGCGAGTCTCGGCTTCTCGAGATTGGCACACCCGACTTATGGAATGCGCATTGCTCTCACTATGAAGATACAGACATATGCTTGTGTTTCATGTGCTTATCTATCAATCTGTCTGCGTATCTGTCTATCTATCTGTCTATCGATGTGTGTGTATATATATATGCACGTATGCATATGAGCCCGCAGTTGGACTTCAGTTTATTAACTGCTCTTGGCTCTCATTTCCCAAATCCACTAGCCCTCAACACTCATGCACATTTAAAGTTCCAGGTGGCTTGGGTCTTGAAGGCCTCACGCGTACTTGGAAGAATCATACGACTTAGTTCGTAAGGTTATAAGTAGCTTACTTGGATTTATACGTAATTATAGTAAAAAATTACCTTATAGCCCTCGTTACTAAGTCCCACGATCCTCCAAGTGTGCTGGTGAGCTTTCTACACCTTGCCGGGCCCATCTGTGGCATCTCAGCTGTTTAGGGTTTGGGGCCAAAGGTCTGCTGGGCTGAGGGAGGTCGGATTGGGATATCATGATGCTGAGAACTTGACCTTAGCTCTGGGCACTGTCTACAGAAACTCGCTCGGGAACTCGAACACGCAACCCTTCTCGACATTTGCACTGCTGCGGGCTCCAATGCAGAAATTCGCTTCTGGGCTTCACACATCTGATCCAGTAGATTTTTCGGGGTCCAGGCCGCGTAAACTCAACGTTTGAAACAAACAGGGAACCCTAAACCCAACACCCGGACTCCCCGATCCCTCGTGTCCGTGTGGAGATGGACTTGCACGTCACGGTGCATGTTCTGGTAGTACTCCACAGCCTCTGGCATCTACGAGAGCTTGATGTTAATTAATGCTGTGAAAGTTTCCAGTCCGAGTGCATGGCTTAAGATAAAAACCCTACCTAGTAGTTAGGTCAATGGGCTACTACGGCTATTTTATAGCTGGTTCTCGGAACGGCAACCGACAATTTTGTCATTTTCACAGCCGCTGTACCCATTTCAGAAAAAACACCCTAAACCCTTTTTGCGACAGGCTTGCGACTTCGCCCGGAAGTTGGACCCTTGAAGCCCTTCACAGCAGGTACTGTGGAGCCAGTGCAAACACCCTAAACCCTAAACCCCTAAACCCAAAACCCTAAATCCCTAAACCCTAATCCCTAAACCCTAAACCCCTAAACCCTATTTCGGAAAAACCCGAAACACTGAGCTCAGGAGTCCGGGCCTTGTAGAGGATGCCCTCGGAACCCTGGTGCCTTGAATGATGGCTAACTAGTCTTTGTGGCTTGGGGTTGAAGAATTAGGCTTTAGGGTTCAGGGATTAGGGTTTAGGGATTAGGGATTAGGGTTTAGGGAATTCGGAGTTTGAGGTTTCTGTTCCAACTGCAGCAAGGAGGAAGCCTTTGGAGCTGTTGGGTTGGTGCTTTAGGCGACGAGGTTCGGCTGTGCTACATCAGGATACCTTGGATGTTTAGGATTCTGATGACAACGGTCTTGGTGCGGAGGGTTCTGGCTAGGGAGTGGAAGCTTCGAAGCTAAATTACCTGAGGGTTTCTACTGCTTGTGGTTGCGACGCTGTCTGAGAACCCCTCAACCCTGCTGTATACTCTTGCAGGCTAGCACCCCGCATTAAAAACCAGCACTCCTGGTGGGGGGCAACGGGTACCTCGGAAGCGGTTTTAGGGGGTCCCCTCTAGTGCAGTATATAGTATAATACGGTGCAATACAGTCTGGTACAGTTTAGTGAAGTCATAGTATAGCTTAGTCCAGTTTAGTCACGAAAGACACGGTGGAGCGATTCTTCTCTTCCGAATGAGCCATGGTGCGGACCTTTGTGGCCCAGGTTGTTGTGAAGGACTTCCTCCATCCTGAGCATGGAGCCGGAGACGGGACTTGAGAGTGCAGCACAGCCTTAGCATGCTGCGCTTCGACTTCTCTTCGGCTTGTCGGTTCTGGCTGGAGACTGCTATAAGACCTGTTGGGCTTATGGTTTCGATTTAATTAGCGTTTAGGATGTGCTTCCATGTCGTGGCTTTACTTTGCCTCTGTGGCTAAATCTCCATGTATTTCGGAAGTCCCACTCTGCTTGTGCGGCCAGGAGTGCATCATGTACGGCTCATCGCCGCAATCGAAAGGACCATCGCTGCCGGTCAGTGCTGCCATTCCTGTTCGACAGACCTGAGTACACATGGCCACGCCATGGGTAACAGGAGGGAAGGGTCTGAATGAGCCCGAAGCTCCCACACAAGCTGATCCGAATCATCGCGGATTTGCGCCGACTTCCCAGAATTGTTGATAATTCTTGAGTTGCTTCTGGATGCTCGAGAACTCCTCGTGTTTTCCCTTCTGGTTCGGGCATGGGAGGCTGCTTGCAAGCTGGGTGAGTTGCGGCTAGTTCTGGATCTGCAGGAGAGATAATCTCAACCTTCCGATGTGCCAGGAACAGTGTAGGAACCTGATTCAGGCACCCTGGTCCTATACCCCCCAAAATATTAGGATCCGTGTAAACAGCACTGATAAGGACCCAAGGAGTCTTCATCAAGTTTATACTATGGGAGACAGATGTGGATCCTCGTTCATGAAGCTGCTTGGAGTGTTCAACAGTCTCAAGTTTAGTGATGACAGTATCCCCCCATAACAGTACCTAGGAGCCCTTGGGATACCAACACATCGGCCCTGAACCCCAAACCCCTAAGGCCGTGAGCAAACACAAGTTCCTTTCACAGGCTACTGCCTGGGCCAGGAGCGCGCCGTCATGCAACAAGTTCCATTCAGCCCTCTCTCCCCCGCCGAGCTCACGGCTATCAAGATCACGAACTTCCAGGGCAGCATGGTCCCAGAAGCAGAAAGCGCATGTGCTCGTGCCATGGCTTGCGGAACCCTAAATTACTAAACTCTCTAAATGAACCCTAAACTTGAGACCCTGAATCTCCATCCGGTTCCATGGGACTGCTGTTGTAGAGCAGGGCATCAAAGCCGGAAGGGTGTGGCTGGGGAAGCTTTGAGAGTATCAGTCTAGGCTTGCGGCTCCCTTTCGTGATCTAGAATCTTGAAGTCCCCAGGAAAGGACCAGGGATCCATCTTCCGTGCCGAGGTTTGAGGGTCTGAGGCGCGGGTTCTGGAGAATGTTTTACAAATTTCTCCGTTCAGGGTTGGCCTTACGTCATTCACACAGCCTGACTTTGCAGACTTCGGAGCTCCTAGCCCATTTCAGCCAGAGCTGCAAAATGAAGGTGTTGTCCATGGGTTGGTTTAGTTACCTAAATGAAGGGCTACTGGGTTACATAGTTTGGTTGGCAATCCGCTATTTGGGTAACTGGAGCCCTAGGGTTTTGAGAAAAACAAGCATTTCGTTCTTGCAGGTGGCCGGGGGCCATCGAAGACAAACGGTACAAGTCGGACGACAGCTGTGCTCTAGTGGCTTGGATTCTTCAGCAAGGTTCTTGACATGAGTACAGTGCCGCCATAAAAGGCCCTGTATAGGAAGCCGAGCCAGCCAACGCTCAAGGGACCTTTTGTCAAGTACATAACCCTAAACCCTAAACCCTATAAACCCTAGCTCCTAAAGACTTCTAAAGAAACACCTTGCGATATCGGCTTCAGGGTCTGCTGATGTGTATAGCTTTCGGCTTTGTCGGTTCAGCTCTGGTCATAAACGCTCTTCAAGGTTTAGGGCTAGGGTTCAGAACTTTCTAGGAGTATTGAGGCCTTACAGTACAGAATGTACAGCAAAGACGGGGAAAGACGTTGCAGCACCGTCATATGTGGACCGAGATGGTAGACAAGAATCACCCAGCCGCATGAGGAAGCAGACATCGTCGATGTTGGCACTTCTTTTGTTGCAGGAGCCGTGCCGTCAAGAGCTACTGGTTCCCAGAAGGAAGACATTGGGAACAAGGTTGATGTATGGCTGACGGGGCTTAGGGTTGAAGCGCTTAGAGCTTAGGGCTTCATGGGTTTAAGGTTTCGCTTGAGGGTCCGAGCTCGTGCTGCGAAGAGTGGTGTGGGAACCCCAATCAGGTCGACCACCTTGGTAACCCCAACGGAGGATCTGAAAGCCGGACCTCCTCCGCCGTAACCTACACCGCCGCAACCTACAATCACCTAAGGACCCGAAAGTAAACCCCAAGACGATAGAATTGCTAGGGGCCCTGCAGGAAAGCGCCACGGTATTCTTATTGTCTGGCAGTACTCGATACAAGTACCAATTCAGGTCTGATCAGAAAACCATGCCCCGCGAGGGAAGACTTGATTTCACGCACAGAAGCCAGCCGTGACTGGCTCATCTACACTGCCCTCGGAAGCATAATGGAGGGACCTTAGCAATCAGAATGAATAGGTCTTTTGGTGTATATCGTAGAACAATTGTCGCAAACAAATCCGGATGAGCCAGAGGAATAGTATGAGTAATTACTCAGGCTTCTACAGTGCGGCCTTCATGCTCGCTAAACAGGAAACTCAAAGATCCGACTCCTAGACGTCAGTCTGCAAGAGGATGCATATACATAAACAAATAAGCTACACTTAGGGTTTAGGGTTTAGGTTTCGGGTTTAGGGTTTAGGGTTTCTGCTGTAGCTATTTATTTGTTACTATACAGATATATGTAGAGATACATATGTACACAACGCGAGGAAGTCCGATAGATCCCTTGGGGATCGAGTCAAGACAGCTCCTTGGCAGCTCCAAAGGCACAAAGAACTCCGAAACGCCGGCTTTAAGGAACAGTTTAAGGAATGCTTTGGGCTGCTGCATGAAGGCCCTTGTAGCACCCTTATCAGTCGGAGAGAGGGCTTTGGACTTCAAGAGATTGGCTCGTCTTGGAGTTCAGGTGCACTGCTGGGCATGCACACTGATGCCTTCCCGGATCACAGCGGTGATGCAAACACGCGTCCGTCTGCTGACGACTGTCAGAGAAGAGTTGCCCCTATCAATGCCACGGTTACATGCAACATCTGACAAAAGCCTTGCCCGCTTCCACTGACATACCTCGTTGCCGAGAATGGGTCGTATGTTGACTCGAAGCTCTGCAAAAGTGTATACATCTCGCGAATGCCAGTGCCCTGCGAAAGAGGTGCTGTCTCATGATCGGAGCAGTTGTCTGTCTTTGGTTTCAACTACACCGACCCAACATCGAACAGTATCTGTGAATATTTCTGTCACTGACACATGTGTAAAGGCGATGTCTCTCTGGCACCGTGCGCAGAAGGCAACAGTGTATGTCCCAAATAACTTGGGAAATGTGGTGAAACCAGTGAAACATCTGAGAGTCTGTAGGTATCTCGACGGAGATTTTGATACTTAACGTAAGTCACTTGTCACGCAAGCCCCCTGCCGCCTCTGCCAACATGGTCTAAGTCTAGAAGGTCAGCACCATAATATCAAGGATCCACATGACGTCACTCAGGGCAAGAAGCACGAGGACCTGGCCAGTTTCTGCAACATTCGGCTCAGGGCTTCGCCTGCTGCTTGATCTTGCGGAAGGTGGTGTCAGCTAAAAGCTCAAGCAGACTTGTCGCCCACATAAATGCAGCCAACTATCGTTGCTGTTGCTGCAAGCTAGCACCAGCGATGGTCGATGTTAGCAACAGGTACTGTTCGGGCTTACTGGCTGTGACTGTGGCGGAAGCCAACGATGTCAAAGCAAGAACCGTGTCGAAGCCAAATCCTTGACTGAGAGCGGAACTACCTGGAGGTTCATGGGTAGTTAGAAGTGGGGTTATAAGTCCCCTAATAGAAGTTATAAGTCCCCTAATGGGGGGTATAAGTCCCCAAATAGGGGCTATAAGTATAGCTACCTTACTTATAAGCCCACTTATAACTACCCGTGAAGCTCCAAGTAGCACCAACCCCGAAGTCTCGGTGAAGGCCCTCCTCAGCACACCTTGGGTTTAGGGTTTTAGGGTTTAGGGTTTAGGGGTTTAGGGGTTTAGGGTTTAGGGTTTAGGGGTTTAGGGGTTTAGGGTTTAGGGGTCTAGGGTATAGGGTAGTTTAGGGTGTCCTAAAGCTTCCGCAGAGCAACATAGCCATAACTACAACTTCTAGTTGTCGTTCGCAGGCCCGTAGACTCGGAACCCTACAACTCAAACTCGTCAATTCCAAGCTCTCAACCGGCTCCAGGAGGTGGGTGGAGTAATTCCAAATAAGAATCCTTTTCCAAGGAATCCCTAATCCTACCTACCTTCATTCCACCTTTTGAAGCCTCCGAAGCCCTAAACCTCTAATCCCCTGAACTCCTGAGCCCCTAAACCCCAAACCCCTAAACCCCAAGCCCCTAAGACCTAAACCCCTAAACCTTTTCCCCTAAACCCTATACATCCCTTACAGGAACCCTTACAGTACCCTTTAAAGGAACCCTAAAACCCCTAAACCCCCGGCACCTAGGCGCCACCACTCAGCGCAAGGCACCGCTCGCGTTCGACCTCGGGGAGCACCTGCTCCTCCCACCAGGCCTTGGGCTTCGGTAGAAGGGGTCCTTTAAGGGTTCCTTTAAGGGATCCTTGAAGGGTGCGTTTAGGGGTTCCTTTAAGGGATCCTTTAAGGGTTGAGGCTTTAGGGTTTTGGTTTCTAGGATTCAGGGTTCAGCGCCTGTAGGGTTTGAGCTTTAAGACTTTAGAGTTTCGGGTTTTGGTTCTCGTTCTTGGCAGGGTTCACGGATTAGAGATTGGGATTTAGGGCTTCGGGTTGAGGGTTCGGAGTTTAGGGTTTGGGGACGGCCGAAGGGCCTGACAAGGAGCTATGCTAGGGATGTAAGTCTAGGTGCAGGGTTCAGGGCATCTGCGGCACGGAGTGTGAAAGAGCTTCTGAGGAACTCGCCTCCACCATGGCCTCATAGGCGAGGTCGAGGTCTTCTGCGCCCTGGCTCTTGGGGTTTGCATGTGGCGCTATTCGTAGCATTGCTGGTTTCAGGTGTAGCTATTCTGAAAAGTCCAGCTCTGAGATACACAGGGCTGCGAAAGTTGCCCTTGTGTGCGACAACAAGCTTGTGAGCCTCGCGATCTAGTTCTTATCTCCTGGGCTTTGGGATCTTCGGTGCTGAGCAGCTTCACTTCGTCTGGAAGACTAGATTAGATTTCTTGTCCGAAATCCGGGTCCTAATCGGTCCTAAACCCTAAACCCGAAGCCCTGTCCTAAACCCTAAAGCCGGACCCTGAACCCTAAACCCTCAGCCGCCTGCTGGCGGACGAGGTCCAACCAATCCCACGGTTTGCACATCTGGTCCAAGGCTTGGGGCTCAGGGCTTGCAGTCCAAAGTGGACTGTGGGGCACGGGATGGAGAAGATAGTTAACGCCTTTCTTAGAGACACAGCTCCATCTCCGAGTGGTTGTGATGAAGGTTAGATTCGGGGAAGAACTTCGGTCTGCTTCTTTGGGATAACTGCTTTGGAGACTTTGCGTCTTGTGCCTGGGGTCATGCTTGCTTCGGAAAAAGCTTTCATGGGCTTGCGAGTCCGACAAGCTCAAAACAGATGAGGGTCTGTACGGAAGGAGACCCAAGCAAGTCAAGTCAAACTGTTGCTACTAGAAGAGAACCCTATGTGTCAATACACCCGAAGTCTTACCTTGAACCACCTCCGTGCTTTTTCTATCACGTCCGAAACTGGGTGCTTAGTATGCAGAGCTTCATCATAAGATTTGTGATGTACTACTATGTCAATATTAAGAGTATGGAACCCTCGCGCATAGCATGACTAACCCTTCACCAATAACATAAATTCGGTTATGCCAAAACAAGGAACTACGATGGAGACTATAGGCACCCGAAGCCATAACCCTAAATCCTGAAATCCAGAACCCTAAATCCCCAAACCCAAAACCCTAAACCCTAACCCTAGGCCGGCTTCTAGGTTGCTGATCGTCATGGGTGCGTCAAGCAGCGGCCTTGAGGGCGTGATGCAGGTCGTGCAGGCCTGGGCTGCTAAACATGCTTCAGGTTTGGGCTTCAGGGTTCAGGGTGCAGGCTTCAGTGCTTAGGGACCCACTTAGGGAGTAGGTTAGGGGCGTCGGGTTTAGTCCTAAAACCTAAACCCACAGGGTGTAGGGTACAGTGCATAGGGAGGAGAGTGTATACGGTTTAGGGTGTAGTGTTTAGGCTGAGTCGCTGTAAGGGGAGCCCAGCATGATGTTGGCTGATTTCTCTGGGCGGGAAGCTCAAGCCCTAAACCCTAAACCCAAGCAGTAGGGTTCAGTTTAGGGCTCATGTTCGACTGCAGCGGCGAAGGCAAACCCAAAAAAACTAAACCCCAAACCCCAAAACCATGAAGGATTCCGGAGAGAGGCTCTGGGATCGACTCTCCTCAGCACGGCAAAGGCTTAATCCCCAATTGAATTGGCTTCTTGCTCTATCGTAGAAGCCAATCTAAACCCTAGTGAAGGGTCCTTATACCGTTACACACACATGAGTCACCTTTTGGGAACCCCTATTTACAACAACCAAAGTATCTGCTCCGTAGGAACACGGACCCTTATGGAACTCTCCACCGGGGCTTTGGCCAAACTCCTCTGCAAGGCCGATCCATCCGCTTTCATCTGCCTAAGTCGCGACTCTGCAAGTCGACTCGAAGGTTTAGGGTTTAGGGGTTTAGCGGTTAGGGGTTTAGGGGTTTAGGGTTTAGGGTTTAGGGGTTTAGGGGTTTAGGGTTTAGGGTTTAGCGGTTTAGGGGTTTAGAGTTCGCAAGGAGCCCCTGAAAACCTGTACGATTAAGACTCTTCAGTCCTGATAGCAAGAGTGTAGTATGGGGGGTTACTACTGTTGGAGATCGTCGCGCAAGAGAATTCATCACTCGTGAGGACAAGGCCAAATGCAGGGCATAGTTTCCAAAAGGGTCCTAGGTACTGTTCTGGGGGGGGGTACTTTCCCAAACCATAATCGTAATTCCTAATTTCTTCGGGTCTCCTTTCTACCAGGACTCGGTAACGCTGGAGGGTGGCTAGGGCGTCAGGATCAAACTCGCAGTCGCCATACGGTTCTGATGATCTCAAGGATCCGTCTGCATCCCCGGTGCGGTCTATATATGCATATATATATACCGTCATTGCAGCATGTATCATGCAGTTCTATAAAGCAGAGAAACAAAGTTGGAAGCCATGATCACTCAATCGATTCGGCGACTGATTTTTTCTCAATCCGCAGCTCTGCCCGACGACCCAACATCCTGATCCTGCCAACCGAAACTCTTCTGGGTTAATATTTAGAATAGGTTTAAGGGGTATATTATTCTGCTTTCACAATAAGGAACCCCCGAAATAATATTGGCCCGAAATTATGGCCGCAACCCGAGGAACAGGATCGTCCACAGCTGGGGTGTTGGCTCCAAATTTGTAGGTCCTAGGCGTAGGGATTTCTCATATCGAAGTCTACACTACCCTACAACCCTAAACGTGTGAACATCAAGAGCCCGAAATCTTCTAGAACCCTGGAGCCCTATATATATATATATATATATATATATATATTTATTTATAATTATATCCCTAAGCCCCAAACCCCTAAACCCCTAAACCCCGGAGCCTTACAGCCCTCCGGTTCCTCAAGGCCTCCCACCTTCTCGAGCTCCCTTGAGGAGGCGAGGGCTGCCTGGGAAGCGCAGGGATTTTAGGGGTTCCAACGGCTCTAAACCTTAAGTTCTAAGCCCTAAACCGCCTTAAAGCACCACCAACCTTGTGGAGGGATTCTTCGAGTCTGGCCCAGGTAACTTTATTAAAGTCTAAACAAATATGCTGAAACCGAGTTAACTGCCAGCATCTTTTTTGGGCCGTCTCGAAGTAAAAACCAAAGCACATCTGCGTCACAAAAACATCATCGTTCCGTTTTCCCACGGTGTATTCAGCTACACCCCAAGCTTGAAACTAGAAAGGCACACTGCCTCAGAACAAAGATTCGGGGCTCGGCGTTTCGACAAGACATGCACCTGACAAGATGGCCCGCCCGAGATGAGTTTAATCTCTATTTCCCTAGGGATCAAAATAGCCCAAAAGCCTTTGTATAGTATGGTCTTTGGGCCCAAAAGCCTTAATATATGAGTCCTTAGATCCCTATGGTTTCCAAGTCGTATCCAATGTCCAAAAGGATGTCTCTTGGAACCCTGACACGTTGCAAAAAATAGTATGAGGCCGAGATCAATCGAAATCCTCAGCTCCAAAAGAGACTCCTAAACCCTAAGCCCTAAACCCTAAGACCGAAAACCCCAAAATCCGAACCCTCACCAAACCCTAAGCCCCAGACCAACATCCGACCAATAAACGCCAGTATTCAACCCTATGGAAGCCCTAAGAAACCCTGAAAAACCCAGAATACCCCGTAAACCCCTAAACCCTAAACCTAAACCCTAAATAAGCTGTAGACTTCTGCTCTTTTGGAGATTTCGCCTCGCGAGCAAACGCGGCAATTGCAGTCGCGCGTACCTGCAGCGAAAGCGGACACCGGGTTCTCACGCCACGACCCAGATTGCTCTGTAGGTCAAAATTAGGGTCCCTTTTTGGGTCCTTAACATCATACGGCACCTGATATTTAGGGTACACAAAAAGGGACCCTAATTTTGACAACCACCCATATAACTTTCCAAGAAGCCCTATTCTGCTTATTGAGGCCCCTATGGTTAGGGTCATGGACAGAGAAAATGACAACTAGCATCGAGTTAGGTGCTGCAGTTCTTGCGAGCAGCGACAACGAGCAAGTTTAGGGCATACAGCACGTCCTGGGCCTGTATTTGTAAGGGTCCATGATGGTCCATGTACAGACACAGCTTAAACTTCGGCTTTACAGGGGTTTCTGACCATGGTTCTAGCAACGTTATGACAATGCGTATACTTCTTAGGCGCCTGGACTCTTGCAGGGTACTTGCGGGATAACTCACGCTCTCAGATGTTGTGAAAAGCGTCTGGTCACGTTATTCCTCCTTTTCTGGTGTTGTACGATCAAGCTCTCCCTGTTGCAAGTCCGTAGATTGCATGAACAGTGCGTTCGAACAGTGGCATTCGCAACGACACTCGTAGTCAGCTTGAGCAGGACAAACCTTTGTTGTTAACTGTTCATCCCATCTCCTTCTGTGTG
This sequence comes from Symbiodinium sp. clade A Y106, assembly GCA_003297005.1. Classification (NCBI taxonomy): domain Eukaryota; class Dinophyceae; order Suessiales; family Symbiodiniaceae; genus Symbiodinium; species Symbiodinium sp. clade A. The sequence continues at coordinate 142,973 of BGNK01000280.1, read as the reverse complement.
TCGAGTTAAAGCACGAACTAGTGGCGACCCAGGGATTGCGTGCGGTTCTACATGCACTGGCTACTTGACCCCAAAGCAGGACTGAGCCGCTTGATTTGATTTTTGGGCTTGCGTTTTCCACGGTAATTAGCATGGAAATACCACACCAACTCACTCATTGCTTGTATTCTTGTGCTTCTGAAGACCCGGCTGCCATATTTAAGGTTTACATGCGGCTTAATCATCATACGACCCACAGGTTGCCTGGCTTCTTGGGAGTCCTCCTAAGTACCTCCTAAGGAACCCTGGCAAGAGTGGGCACGAAGCGCTCCACGGACGAGTAGTCGACAATGCGCTCTTTCACCACCTTGGGCTCGCCATCTTCGGTTCATAAAAAGTTGAGGGCTTTATCACCTATCTACCATCGTACTGATCTCAAAGTTGCAAAGCCAAAGCGTGATAGGCAGCACAGGCTCCAATCTCAGAATAAAAAACAAGACTGCCGATATGTAGCGGAAGCCTCTAAAACCCTAAACCCTGAACCCTGGCTCACACCTGAGGTCAGGGCACCACCATTCTCGCCGCCGAGCTTCCGAACTTCCCTCAAGACATGCTTCTGTATCAAAGCACTTGCTTTGGGGGCCCCAAAGTGACTAAGTGGCGTGCTCTGACTGTACCACTTGGGTCAAGGGCCACTCAAACCCACAGACTTTGTGCGTATGTCTTCCTGTGTCCAGGAAATCTAGATAACCCGACAAAACAGAAAAGGCAGAAAGGACATTTTGTATGACTACTGTTTCCACTGTTACTACTATTACTACTATTTCTACCAGTACTACTAGTTCAACTTATTATTCGACTATTGCTACTATTATTACAACTATTGCTATAATGATTACTATTGTTAATATTATTGCTATTGCCAACATTATTACCATTATTATTCTTCCTACTGTTGGTGCTATTAATACTACTGCCATTATTGCTACTATTTTCACTACTAGTACTACTACATGTAAGGGCCTGAATACAGTCAACGACTTTTTCTCGGGGACCGCCTCTCTCCATTTCGAGCACTCTCCACCCTTCCAGCTTCTTCAATGCTAAATGGGAGTTTCCGAAAATAGGGGACCCTAATATAGTACCCTAAATAGTAGGATCCTTATTATAAGGACCCCCCAAAATAAGGTACCCGTATTTCCGGAAACTCCCAAATTAGGGCAGGGATAGTTTGAAGAAGATGGAAGCCTCAAACTCCATCAAGACCTCCAACGTCCCAAATTCGGTCTCAATCCGTTTGCCAGGTTTGCAGTACTATAGGGGCCTCAATAATTACCTATACTTTTTTTATTATAATTATGGTATAATGGGCCCCAAAACCCTATTAAAAATTATTAAGGCCCCTATATTAGCCAGTAAGACTCCGGCACCATCTCCATCTGGGACGAGCCTCGGACAGGGGCGATGATCAAGCTTGCTATCTCTCCGTGTCAGAGGCTCTGCGTCTCAACGAGGGGGACTCCTACCCACTCCAAAATGGGAGTTTCCGAAATTAGGGGTACCTTATTTGGGGTCCTTATAATAAGGATCCTACTATTTAGGGTACTATATTAGGGTCCCCTATTTTCGGAACTCCCAAATCGGGACTGGCGCGCGCACAGGGAATTGAGGGTTCAGGTTGAGGGTTGAGTAATTGAGGGTGTAGGGGAATGAGCCCACAAGTGCAAAAACTGCACTATCCGGAAACCCCAAGCTGTGGAAGACCCAGACATGCACGAGGTCCGGATTGTGCGGTCAAGCCGCAGCGAAACAGCTTCTCCAGTGCCTCAGGTTGAGTTGCAGGTGTAGCGTTGAATTTGTGTATTATGGAACCCTACCTGGACCCTAAAAACTACATAAGGAAATCGAAACCTCAAAAAGCCCTACAAAATTTAGAATTCTGGACCCGGGCTTTGAGGTTCACAGCCGCCCGCAGGACCAGGGAATCCGGTTGCTAAAGACCTTGATTGATACAAAGTCCCAAACGGTCCTAGGTACTGTTATGGTGGATACAATGACAAAACATGATAGTAGCCTACATTCTAGGATATAAGTACTTGGGACCCTTCGGAAGTATGTGGAGATGCCGCTGTCTTGGATAAGCAAACTCGAAACAGAACACGTCAATTGGGTTTAGGTTTCAGGGTTTAGGCGTTCCAGGTAGCACAATGGTGCATCCTGCTTTTCAAATGAGCCGTGCAGCAGGACTTCCTTGCCACTAGCAACACCCTCCCCACCCAACCCTGCCCTAAACCCTGGAAACCCCATGAGCCCTAATTAAAGTCTAAACCATATCGCCCAGAAATCCTTAGTCCTATGAGCCCCAAAGCCCATGAGCCTGAGACCCGAGCCTCCAAGATGATGGGTCGATCACGGACGTCTCGAAGAGACCTTAGGCAACGGGGGCGTCGGGGCCCTGAGAAGCCCTATCTACCAAAACAACTTACATATCTATACAGATAGATAGACAGATAGATTAGATAGGTAGATAGGTAGATAGGTAGGTAGAAAGACAGATAGATAGACAGATAGGTAGATAGGGCTCCAGCTACCTGTAGATAGTAGATAAATGGTCTAACCTACACTTCGGGCTGGAAGAGTTTGAGCGCCGAAATGCCAGATTTGAGCTCCGGCTTCTCAAACTAAACGACACAGGTACCACACATGACCCTTTTTCGGCGTCTGAGCATCGTGACGCATTCTCGACAGACAGGCGGCGGATGGCGCGATGATACTCGACCTGCCACGGCAAATGGAGCAGATGTGCGAAATGTTAATGACCATCGTGACTGGTATTAAACATCCGGTGGCTGTGGTTCGTGCAACTGCTGAACCTCTGATGGATCTGAATGGGACACACGAGGCGAACTAACGATCGCAACTATCTAACTATCTTTGAATCTGTCTACCTATATCTGACCATCTATATCTTTATCTACATCCGTGTCTATATTGATATCTATCTCTATATACATATCTATACCTATATTAATCTGAATCTGTATCTACATCTATGTCTATGCCCCATGCCTATATCACTATCTCTATATCTATCAAGGCCATCTCTTCGAATCACCCGGTAAAGTGAAAGCTCACACCTCGAATTTACAACCATGCTCCCCCCACATCCCTGACCTTCAATTCCCAAAATCCTAAACTTCGAAAGCATAACAACATAAACTCCAAAATCCTAAATCGAAGGAATAGATGCCCTAAACCTCGAATTTGTTTAACCTCAAAACAAGCGAGCTTGGAGGGCCCCAGCCGCACGGGAGAAGGCGTCGGCAGCGAGCTGGACACGACCAGTGCCACAGCGTGCACAGAAGACCTGGCGATGTGCTCTCTGAAATCATGGGGTTTAGGCTTTAGGTTTAGGGCTGCAGGTGTTGGGGCCAAACCCGACATAAGGGTCCATATGCCGAAAAAGGTTCCTAATAAGCTGTAGGGACAGCGTATACGCTGAAGAGGCACAAGGACCTATAAGGCGCAGGATGCAAATTGTAAACCGTCCACCTGAAGCCAAGATGGTGCGAGTATCAACGGGACCCGTCTCGAACTTGAAAGCTCCAAATCATTGGACTCAAGGCATTTAAGGAGTGAGCTTTAGTATGATCCTGGTAGCGACGATAGTGGTGAAAGTAGGGCTTCGATGTCGCGGTTCACGTCGGCCTTGAGATCTTAATATAGGGACCTAAATAGTTAGTTAAGCTCCTGTCACAATAACAACAGTATACTGGCCCCAAAACCCTATTCTAATTATCTTAGGGCCCCTGTATTATCCATGTCGAATCTGCTTGGCTCCGCAGCTTGACCCAAGGGGTTACAATCGCCGGAGTGCAATCGTTAGGTGAAGGCCTTGGGGCTTATAGGGTCTACTTCAAGCGTAGCTCTGTTTATGACCCATGAACCACCAAATAAAGTGCTATAGGTAGGGTAACTAACTATATCCATTATCCATATTAGGGGACCTATAAGTACGCATGAACCTCCAAGCAGGGACACTGCGCGGCTGAAGCCTTAGGGCCTTAATGTACGGGCCTTAATAATTAGAATAGCGTTTTGGGGCCCATTATACTATCATTAAAGTAAGGAACCCCCAAAATAGCATCGGTAATTATTGAGGCCCCTATATATTATTATGGCTTTTAGGGATTTAGGGTGCTCCTCTTGCAGGTCCTGGGTTCCATGAAGCACCAGATGCGCCCGAAAGCTTCCAAGCCAACTCCCAAACCCCTGTAAAGGGATCCTCACAGGGCTACTATAAGGGCTACTATAAGGGATCTACAAGGGTACTATAAAATAAGGGCCTTAGCAATTAGAATAGGGTTTCGGGGCATAAAATACTATACCAAATATTACAATAAGAACCCCCTCCCCCTCCACCCCACAATAGCAGGGGTAGTTATTTAGACATTTAAGCCCCTCTATTATTTAACTTTAAACCCTAAACCGTTACTAAACCGTTAAAGCCCTTAGCACCCCGTAAGCGAGGCGAAACGGCGGCCCACTCCCAAAGCGGCCAAAGGCGATCGAAGTAGTTCCAGCCCTTGGCAGGATGATACTAAAGTATCTGCTTTCAGGGTTGAGCGTTTAAGGGCTTAGGGTTTACTTAGGTGTCTGCTTTAAAGATTACGGTGATGAGGGGTTAAGGGTTTCGGGTTTACTTATGTTTGTTGTCTGTACGGGCCCTTTCCCGTCTGCTGAAGCCTTGGAAAACTCCGATAGCCGAGAGAGCCTGTTTAGTCGGAGCCTCTTGGACAGGACACAACGGAAAGTAATATAGGGACCGTAATAGTCAGAATAGGGCTCCTTTAAAGGGATCCTTAAAGGGCTACTATGAGGGTTCCTATAAGGGATGTATAAGGGTACTCTAATATAGGTGCCTCAATACTTAGACTAGGGTTTTGGGGGCCCATTATACTATAGTTATAATAAGGAACCCTCCTAAATAGTATAGGTAAGTATGAAGGCCCCTATATTACCGTAGCGGCCTTACTGACTGGACTAGGGCTTGGGATCTATCATACTTTAAGTGTCATACGGTTTAGGAAGAAGCCGAACCTCAACATGAACCACCCTCAACACAAACCCCAGCTGAGGCTACGACAACTTAGCCCTAGGGTTTACGGTTTTAGCTTACGGGAACCCCTCAGGAATAGTAGTAATTACAAGGCCTTGGGGCTGTCTACATTCTCTGATGACGATACTTGCGGGAATCTAAGGAATAGTACATCTGTTGCAAAGTGAGGCCCGTGCAATGTAAACCCCTTGGTGTGATTTTGACAGCGACTTCAGTAGTAAGGTCTCCTCAATAACATGGGAACAAGATGCGTTTTAACAGGAACCCAGGACAGGAGTTGGGTAACCATCGCGAAACACCAGTGCAATCAGAGATAAGGAAAATGAGGAAGTCACACAATGTCAAAGGTCACTGTACGTGTACCTTACTTAGCCTACGCTTATACTTATCACATGTGCGATCTCCAGCCCTGATTCTCCCAACGGGTCTCAGGTATGGTTATGGGCGGTACTCTCCCAAACCATAATCATACACTATTCATAAGGGAGTTTCCGAAAATAGGGGTACCTTATTTTGGGGTCCTTATAATAAGGATCCTACTATTTAGGGTACTACATTAGGGTCCCCCATTTTCGGAAACGCCCTTTTAATACCATACAGAAACCCCTGCATTTTGCAATACGGTAATAGGTACTTAGGCCCCTTTGGGTCCGGAAATCTTTTCCTGCGCAGCAGCGGCTTTGAAGGCCGAGGGGCCTTCCTGGATCTCTAATATACGGATTATCTAATATATGTATGTATGTATGTATGTGTGTATATATATATGTATGTCTAAGGAGATGCAGTTAAGTGCCCCTTTGCCACCTAGACATGTCAGATGCAGCCAAATCACGACAACTGCCACGAAGCCATCGTGCATCGTCTGGCCGTGGATTGGCTTGCGAAAATACTAGATCTCTGTTCCATTCTTGGCTCCATATAAAGAGATGCCGGTACCTTTGGTCTTGCGACTTGTTCACTGCGGATGCTCCCAGTTGACGAGGTCATGTTGGTGGAGGACTTGGGGTTGTGTTGCTCGCCGTTTTATGTTAAGGGTAGCTTGTCGTTTCGCCGGGAGTTATAAATACTGATATTCCGCAGCCCACATCCTAATTTCAGAAAATGGTCAAATCGGCAGACGTTTTGCATGAAGAAACGCTTCTACAAAGCACAGGCCCTCTAACCTCGAACGACAAACAGTGTAACCCACTCCCGATTCAGCATATGAGCAAACACATCTTTGGAAACCTTAAGGTCTCTCATAGTAGTATAGGGGCCTAAATAATTACTTATACTAGTTTGGGGGCTCCTTATCATAATTATGGTTTACCGAAGTCACGACTCGTGCAAATCCGGCAAACCGACACAGCACAACGGAGGCCTCACGGCCAGCAATACAACTCTTGAAACCCTAGCCTACAAACCCCTCTACATTCCTAGGAGCAGTGTTGACTGTGTCAGCAGCACCCCTGACCTCAGAGTCAAACCCTGCAAAACCTTCTTTGAGACCCCTATGCCCTAAACTCTAAACCGCCCTGGGTGGTGGCCAGCATAGTGTCGGCGAGGAGGAGGCACTCGGCCCGGAGCGAGCCAAGGGTAAATTCCAGCCACACCTGCAACTGTGGTTCAGGCTTTAGGTGGTATCCTCCAAGCTCTGAACCACAGGTTTTTGTACTATACGTGCTTAAAACTTAGAATTAGAATACGTGCTGGGGTACATATTATGGTAGAGCTACTGTAGACAAGGGACGATGAGGGATATATTTACAAATTTTTCCGACCCCTACAGTACAAGCTGGAACCGAGTCTGGGGCTTCGACTTTAGGGCTCGGGGAAACTGGGATATATACTTTGTATTCCTATAAGGAACGACCTAAGGGAAGATTCTGCTTCGGGCTTTTGGGATCAGGCTTCAGGCTTCTGATGGGAGTTTCCGAAAATTAGGGGGTACCTTAGGGTTCCTTTAAAGGGTTACTATAAGGGTACTATCAGGGGGTTCCTTTCAAGGGCTCTATAAGGGGTTTAGAGTTTCCGAAAATTAGGGATTTCGGCTAGAACTTCGGCTTACCTTCGTCGCGGTGGTCTTGCAACAACCATACACCGTAAGCCAAGGTTTAGGGTTTAGGGTTCAGGGTTGAGGAATTTAACCAAGCAAAGTAACTCTGATACGACCCCATCTCCAACCCAAGCCGAGGCCGGCAGCTCGAATACGCGAAGTTCGATGCTAGTCTCCAAACCCAAAACAGCACCGGCAAGGATTAGAAGTCTGAGCAAGTAAGCCACGCAACAAAACCGACACCCTAAAGGCCCTAGATCCTAAATACTATAAATCCTAAACCATAAGCCCCAAGCCCCTTATCAAAACCTCGAGCCCTCCGGCACAGAGATTTCTACAGCTTGCCTCGTCACGCAAAGCCAGGCGCGTAGACCACCGGCGGAGCTGCTCTTTCAGAGGCCTGTCGAATTATAGCTGACATAGGGCTCTCTGCGAAAGTTCGTGTAAGAACTCTGGTTAATGAAGAGTCCTATAAGGATTTCTGATTCAACAAGTTCCTGTAACGGCCTGTAGGGCTTGTAGAGTGTTAGACAGAGGCCTGCCGGACTCTAAATAGGGTGCCTATTTTTCGCAACGAGTCTCCCCACAGCTTAGGGAACATGGTAAGTGTCATTTGTTATTCAGCAGAACTTGGTAGGACTTGCTAAGTACCTTATTGGGGGCTGTAATTATAGTTACCCTGACCCCGGTTACTATGTCCCGTGATCCTTTAAGTAGTGGTGCCGCAGTTCCCTTCCAAAGACAGCACAGAGGAAGTCGCAAACTCCTGCAGCAAACTGCAGTGCACATGTTGAATCACAGTTCCTGACACTTTATTATAGGGCCTTCGTGAACTGGAAACAAATTTGCGCTGTTCACCCCGAACTCACTTGCTCGCTCCATCTTTTTTGCGCGTCTTCACAGGTGCTTCCCGGAAGCGGAGAGCATGCATGGTAGCGGCCTGCATGGGCTGAGCTTTGAGGTTTCTGTTGATCCTTGGACTCAATCGGCCAACCAAAATCCCACAATTAGACCATGTACCAAATATACCTTAGAGAATATACCGTAAAATCTATTCCTGAATGAAGGGATAGTGGAAGATCTGGGAAAATCGGTTCCAGGGATTCCAGGGTGTTAGCAACGCATCTCTGACCGAGGTCGCGTGTGGATGTGAAGCACAGAATGCACAGCATAAATAAAGGTAAGACATACAATTCATCCGATTATAATGAGAATATCATATGCCCCCCCCCCGCACAAAACAATGCCCCTACCTTCTATTCTGTTTAGTAGCATCAGCAAGAGCTGAGGGTTTTCGATTCCACTTGCCACGAGGGTACTGATCCCGGGATGCAGCTTGTTCCCTCAGGTCTTCTCCACTGCGAAGTGCACAGAAAGCAGCATACACACCCGCTTGAACTACAAGCCCGCACCAAGCCCGAAGACCGAATTTCAGCAACGTTGAGCAAGGGGCCTGATGCAACGCCACCAGTAGACTCCTGCAAGAGCTAGGCTTCCGGCGTGGACTTTTACGCCTGCTGCGAACTGACATCCGAAGCGGTAACCTCAAGCCTTGATGCAAGAACATCTGCAGCCCAGGCTTACATCATCCGAGTGACCCCACCCCAAGGGTGGCATGCATGCCAAGAGCTCATATCCAAACTGCAAACGACACGAACCCACAAGGCCGGGGCCAAGTATCTTTATTACTCGACCCTCGACTTAAATCCTGGGCTAGCAATAGACTGCCTTGGCCCCAGTGGAAGTTCGCCGCGTGACGTCTCGTAACCTGAGTTGGGCAAAGATCCTGGCGTATGGGGTTGCTTCGAGGTTCCTTTGAAAGCTTCGGTATTTGCCTTTTCTCGCATTCTACAGTTCTACAGTGTCCTATAGCGTCTCGAAGGTATCTTCAACTCAATCCCTCAACCTGCTTCGGATGCCCCGAAACAGTCCGGAGTTGGAGACCCAGCTTCTCCTTGAAGCTCCTCATGCTTCTTGATGGTTTTGAAAAAGAGCTAGACAAAAGTTGATGATATAAATCCTGCATTACCCACAACAAGGAACATACCATAATTCCCATAGTCTAGCGTCGTTAAGGTAATGCAGGATGTATATCATCAACTCTATAACACCACAGCGCTTTCATTCGGGTCCCTGTGCCCAGCTTCGGGAGGTCGGGTCTAACCACGACCGACAGCTGCAAAAGCCTCCACCGTTTTCTGAACTCCCGGGACCCCAAGAGTCCATGTGCCCCTATAGTCTATAGTATATACTTTGGCCCTAAACGAAGTATAGACACATGGACCCTTAGCAAGACCTAAAATCCTAGGTCAACGGGGAACCCTAAGACATGCGCAAACCCCTGCAAGCATCGACTCCAAAGCTTCGGTGCCACGTTCCTCCTGAAGCCGGGAAGGTCTGTTACCTTCTACGAGATGCTCCGATGGTTGTGCCACCATCCTTGTTCAACAGAAACAGCAGCTGTGAAATTGAAATCTGAGCTAGGAGCCACTGCTTGACAGTTCGGACTTCGGCCACGGGCTTCGGGACGGCCTGAAGATCGTGGCTTTCAGGCCAAGGTTTTCGGAGCTTCCAGCAGAAATCGTTTCGCCACCGACCTGCAACTTGCATCTACAACCACGGATTATGCCGACACCAGCAGTACTGGAAGCCCGACGCATTATATTAGGTACACATCCAGCTAGCTTACGTCAACACCACGGTTAGTCTTGAACCAGAAACTACATAACCCCTGATAAGCCCTAAACCCAACGAAGCGACACCGAAACCCTCACGCCAAGGAACTCGAACAATGAAATTCGTAGTTCTTGCTTCTAGACGGAACGTAAAGGTGAACCTCTGGGATTCTCCAGGACTATAGGGATCATAACATGCTACGACGGGATCTAAGATAATCCAATTTTTCAGTGTTAAGTCCTGACGAATGGAGAACCTAAAACCTAAAACTCTCCGAACCTCCAAGGACATGTATTCATGCTAGCATCAACAAAACGGCTGAGCCAGCGGCTGAGTGCGGAGTGGACGCACGGGAACACGGGGGCGTCGGATGGAAACAACCTACCTGGCGATTGGAATGGAGAAAGGCAGGGGTGCAAAGCAGAGGAGGAACTCGTTTGCAAGAGAAGCTTCAGCCAGGTACATGGTGTCACATCATAAAACTCGTTGGGACTGGGACGGCTGAAAGTGGACGACGACGAATTGCGGCGCCACCACCACCACCACCACTTGCTCTTGTTGTTGCTGTTGTCGTTGTCGTCCTCGTCCTCGTCGTCGTAGTTGTTGTTGGTATTGTTGGTATGGTTGTTGTTGTTGTCACTGTTGTTCTGTTTCTTCTTCTTGCTGCTGCTGCTGTTGTTCTTGTTGCTGCTGCTGCTGTCGCTGCTTCTGCGATTATGTTTTGATCCAGAGCCTGCGCAACATACCGGCCCACAAGTCATCACTGCAGGCTTCTGCTGAGATTGCCATTTTGTTAGTATAGGAGCCTTAATAATTAGAATAGGGTTTTGGGGCCCATTATACTATAATTATAACAAGGAACCCCCACAATAATATTGCAAATTATTTAGGCCCCTATAGTATGCTGATCACAAAATCCTTGAAGCCCTCAAAGGAGCAAGCGAGATGGAGTCACATCGTCGAATCCGACTTCGCCGGCGGGGCCTGTTTCCCGGGAATCCGGTAGTCTGGGCGAGGCTTAAGTTGGGTTTGGGTTTAGGGTTTAGGGTTTAGGGTTTTTAAGACTCTCTAAGCATACTCCGACTGTAGCCCACGTAGTCGCCAATTTGTCGTAGAAGCCCAAATTCATCAACACAAAAACACTTCAAAAGCATACCATCACGTGCAAGATGTAAGGTGCATGACCCTAGGAGCCACGATACCAACGTAATAGGTGAATATTTTCGAGGGTAGACCTTGAAGACTGTGGCGCGGAACAAAGAGCATAGCACTTCTGCTACACAAGAGCCACTGCCTCTCCAACAGAAACACCCCTCTCAAAGACTTATCCCAGCCTTGTGCGGACAAGCTTGAGGCAAACAGGTCAGGAGTCGGTCGGCCTTGTCCCGAACCCCTAAACCCCTAGACCTTAGTTTTCTGAACCCTAAACCCAGGGTGGCACTCCGCCCAAACTCTGCTCGCTGGATCAGCCGCCCAGCGCTCCGAGACTGAAGGTGGGACTTTCCGAAAACAGGGGACCCCAATATAGTACCCCAAATGGTAGGATCCTTATTATAAGGACCCCAAAATAAGGTACCCTTATTTTCGGAAACTCCCAGGTCAACAGGAGATGATGCGGCGCCAGTTCGGCCGCACAGGATGAAGTGCACTATCGCGGCTCCCTGAACACCCTAAACCCAGCTGGGGGGGCACTCCGAATCTCCACTCTTCAATCTGAGGCAAGGATCGGTCACTCTCGCAAAGCATGAACAAAGAAATAACATGTCTCGCTTCATGAATGGAAAGCACAGGATTGTAGCATTCCGATAAGGAAAGTCGGCAAGCATCGCGGTGCCTGCTAACCCGCCACCAGCATGTCCCAGGGCAAGGCGCGCCATCCCGGCGCTTCCTTACTCAAAGACCTGATGGTATGGAACGCCGGGCCGTCCAAAGGACACGCTAGCTGGCTCACGTTGTGGCCCATTGTGCCAGTGACGAAGGGTGTAGGCGGACCTGCTGAAACTGGTGAGATAGATTATCACCAGCCAGGCACCCCTCTAATGGGCAGAGCAAGAACATATCAGACCGTCACAATTGGCGCATTGCACGCTCTTGCACAACAACAAGAATCACGGTACCTCAGAATACGTTGGGAGTCGGGAGTCATTGTTGAAGCCAGGCTCAGCCGGCACAGGATTGTAGCGGTCCACAACGGAAGATCAACAGGCGATGACAGCAGCACCTGCCAACCGGCCAACCTGACGCCCCAGGCCAACGAGTGAAAGAGAACTCAAGCTGGAGGAGTTACATGATGCTGTGGAATGCTGGGCCGTCCAAAGGACACTCCATGGCCCATGTTTTGGCTGTGCCAGAGCGACACGGGGTGTAGGCGGACCTGCTGAAACTGGTCAGATACACTGTCACCAGCCAGGCACCCCTAATGGGCAAAGCAAGCGCATCTCCATGCTAGCGCAACAGGCCAGGAGTTGCAGAAGCTTGGGGAAACTCCATTGTAGTATTGTTGCGAACGCAGTGCTGCAGAGTGTAAGGTGGTGGCTGAGCACCCAATTTTCTCTAGGTCTCGTTTCTGGTTTCGTTGGCATTGCACACAGTATATAGGGCTTAAGAACAGTGACCCACTTTATCAGACGATATCGGTAACTGGGTTTCATGCCGTTCGCCAGGCAGTTGTCAACTGCAACCGCCAGTGGTCCATCCTCCATTTACGACTTTGCTCCGCGAGCCCCTGTTGAAGACAGACCTGACAAGAAATCAAAACCTCCTTTACACCCACCAAAACGTTTCTTGTAGGGTCACTATATTCACTATATATTATATACAAAACCACGTCGTGGGGCCTGCGTTTTTGTGTTATACATTCCACGTTAGAAGCGATAGTAAGAACCTGAAACCAAGTAGGTTATGGTAGTTTAAAGTAAACCCAGCCTGCTTGAAGCATCTGCACGTCGAAGCGCGCTGCTACACGGAACCTTGGATCCGTTGCCAAACCCCCGTGGCTCACAGCAGGGATGTGCATTGCACTCGGTCAAGTTTGATGCAGAAAAAGGCTGGGAGGCTTCAGTGTTGTAAACTTGGAAAGAAATGAATTTGAGGTTTAGAGCTCGGGGCCTGCAGAGTGCTGCAAAAGATCCCCATTTTCCAGTGGTCACACGGGGGGGTCTGGTAACCTTAATAATTTTAATAGAGGGTTTTGGGACACACCGTACCGTAAGAATAATAAGGAACCATAAGGAATGATGATAGGAAATTCTTGAAGCTTCTGTAGTACACAGACCTTCCAACATCCTTGAACCAAGGAGTATACCTTAAACCAGAGTAGGATGCCGAATACGACTTAAGGCATAGTCCTTAATTGAGTGGCAGGTCTGGGAACTTCCGTCAATCGCTTGTTGGAGCGAAACTGTTCGCACCAAGCGGTAGCTTCCGAGACGAACTCCCAAATTACAACAGCAAACCTAACCAGTGGGAACTTTCACGTGAGGAACCCTGAAGACATAAGGCACCATCATGCTCTCTCAGTATCACCTTCCTGGACCGAGGCGATTCCCCGCTCATTGCCGTGAAGTGCCTAAACCGTAACGCTGTGGGTTTCGTTTCTGACTACACCCTGCGTGCTCCGAAAGCTCACTTATCGATATGTCGCCATACACATGTCCGGGCTTTCCCTAGACCCTAGATTGCAGTACCTGATTCATACTGCCTTATCTGCAACTTAGCACAGGATCCTTACCGCAGAATAGTTTGGCCCATAAAGGTAACATAGGGCCTGGACAACTGCTGTTCCTCACAGTGCCCGGTTCCCGCATCCACTATACTTTAGTATAACCCAAACTTGTGCAGAGTCCGCGTGGGCTTGGGATGCGGCGACTGCCCTGCGGTCGGAATCTTGAACGCTCAAGTGCATGTGAATCTTGTTCTGCGTTCTTAGCTTACGATACTGCTGCAAATAAGATGGTGTCTGAACGATGGGAATCTACCCTAAACCTTCTAGCAAGACCCCGCTTCGGTTGGAGCACTGCATCACCCTGAGCTCCTGAACACTAAACCCTGAACCCCCAAACCCCTAAGCTCCCTAAACCCCATCTCGAAACCGACGATCCGATCTGTCCTAATCCGCAAAGGCCCAGACTGATCTTGGCGGGCTGCCTTGCAACCAGGCGTGGATTCGGGTTTAGGGTTGAGAGTTCAGGGCAACACACCAACAAGTACAGCTTGCAGTCGTGGTGAAATGCTCAGAACAGGCGCCGAACTCGCCAGAGGCTGTGATCACGTTTAGTGTTCCAGCACCAACCCCACCCCGGCTCTTCCCTGCTACCGGAATCCTAAACCCTAAACCCTGAACCCCTGAACATCCCCAAACCTTCAACCCAAAACGGCCTGTCGGGCTCTGCGCCAGCGACCATGGCTCGCAGTACCAAGGGGTGAGGGCCTGGTCTCAGTCGACGCTTCGGTCTCTTCGGTTTCGGGTGCCTTTAAGGGATTTTGTAATTACTATAAGGGTGCCTGTAGGGGCCTATGCAGGTTTAGGGTGTTTAGGGGTTTTGGGTTTTGGGGGTTTTGGTTTGGGGGTATAGTTTGGGGTTTAGGCGCTTGGGGGTTTACGGGTTTGGGTTTTTGGGGGTCTAGGGGCTTATGGGTTTAGTCTAGCCGCCGTTACATGCAGAAGAGGTTACGCTGCTACTTGTGGTATCCCGTGCTGTAGCAACCTCATCATGACCCTTCTACTAACCCTCTTAGCAATCCTTATCCTGGGGCAGTGGCATCATCTTCTCAACCGGTGAGCAAGCCTTCTGCCTCACAGAGCAGGGCAACTTCCTAATGCTGTATCCTTACCCGAACCCTAAACACTAAACCCAAAACTCTAAACCCTAAACCCTCAACTGCGAAGTACAAAGTGTGTGGACTGAGGCTCGTTGTCTGTGCTATGTCTTGGTAGTAGTAGTCGTTGTCGTAGTCGTCGTCGTAGTAGTCGTCGTCGTAGTAGTAGTAGTAGCAGTAGGAGTAGCAACAGAACTTCGAAGTAGCACCCAGCCCCAAGAACTGCATGCCCTTTTGGCCACAATGGTGCATGAACGGAATCTAGGCCCCAAGACTCTTCAACCAGAAACTCGTGCTACACGGTTTACTGTTTAGTTTAGGGTAGCTGGCTGATGCCGTGTCACCAGCCGCAGTTTTCCAGGCTGCCCTAAAGCACAGACGACAAGCCACCCTAAACCCTAAACCCTAAATCACAGCAAAAAAAAAGGCAAGGCTGGAAGCCTTTACTCTTGCACCAGAATCCCCAAACCCCGAACCCCTAAACTCTACCTTAACCCTGAATAACCTACCTTTTTAGGGTTCCTTATCATGATTTCTTTATATAAGTCCTGATAAAGGTAGGTTTTTCCGGGTTAAGGTAAACCCTAAAATTGCCCTAAATCGAAGAGACCAATGCTCAAAATCTTGGGCGGAGCAAGTGCGGTTTCGGCTTTCCCAACACCAAAAGCATTCGGAAAAAGACCGTCGACTTCACAGACTCCCTAGAAGTTGAATCTTCCTTCCATCATACACCCTAATTCCCAAAGCCCAGACCCTAAACCCCTACGCCCGAAACCCCAAATTCAAACCCGAAACCCCGAACCTGTAGCCTCCCTACCTGTTAAACTCTTTCCCTTCCCAGCCTGCTGCTGGCCCAGGGGGGCAAAACTTAACTCCTAAACCCGAAACCCTACTTGGAGGCACATGGGCGTAGTTGTAAGTGCGGGTATAGGTTGTGCAACTATAGATACAACCCAGATTGGTGACCTCACTTATAACTGCCCGTGATCCTCCTAGTAAACCCGAAAACCTGCAGCTCCACCCTCTAGAACCCATAGAGAGCCCATTTCTGAACTCTAAGAATCATGGGGAAGGAACGTTTTCCCCAATATGGCTAGAACTCTCATAGCGTTCGGTTTTCAGTGCGAACTTCAGCGCGAACTTCAGTGCCGGCCTCTGAGAATTTGGTGACGGTGACCGTGCAGCACCGGGGACCTGAGTCTGGGAGCCGGAGCAGCTACTACCCATAGGCTCCATAGTAGTTCCTTTTTGGGGTTCATATTTAGAATCCTATAAGGTCATCCCAAAAAGGAACTACTATGGAGCCTTGGGTAAGAACATAGTTCTACTTGCGCCTAGTATACCCCTAAACCCTACTTGTACTGATTCCGACCTATGACGTTTCCGCAAAGGGCTCTCTTGGGGCACGGCGGGCGACGCAGCTGCGCGGCCTCTGTGGTTGCAGGAGGCGGTGCTCGGAGTTACACGTATTCGTCACTTAAAATTACCCATGAACCTCCAGGTAGTGACTACCCTAAAGGTCCAAAGGAACTCATAATTAGGTACTCGAATTCATTAAATCGGATAGTGGTTATGTAGGTTAGTACTTGGGAGAGTATATGAACTTGAGGTGCTTGGACCCTTGGGGTAGAGAGTCTAAGATATTTGGGGGGCGCAAGGTTGAGGGTTTGGGGCCACAAATTGCTGGTTGGGGTAACTACGAAACTTCTCAACACCAGATTCATGATAAGATACGGTGATGGGCAATCCGAAAACCCGGGTTTTGAAGGCAATGAATATATGTGTAGATATAAATACAAAGGTGCACTTCATGACGGTTTTTACGAACAGGTCAAAAGAAAGTAATGAATAATGGTACTCCAGAACCCCCAACAACTATGAAGCCTGCTTAGAGGCTGAGACATGGCAGGATGTCGGACTTTGCGTTTGCGGTGTGTGAAAATATGTCAGGCTTTCGTGTGCCATGAGGTTCTTCGGCACCAGGCCAGTTTGAATGCAAAACGGCATCTGCTGTTTGGAAACCACCCAAGAACCCTCTAAACTCCTGCACGAACGACTCCATCACTGCGTATCCGGATGAGAAACCTGAAGCACTTCAGTCCAACAAGACGTCGTGCTGCAAACCCTGATGCAAGACAGCTTGGATAGCACTGAAGAAGTCAGAAACAGGCCGAAGACCGCAAAGGACACCATACCTAGCCTTGGAGTGCAGTACCTTTTGTCTGAGACCCTGTTTCATTGATAGGATCAAACAGTTTAAAAAATGCAATCCAGTGCAGAAGGGCCGCAATCTCATGTAGCCCTCTGCCCAAGATGCACAGCCCCTCTCGACCCTAAACCCTATACACGCTGAACCCGTAAAGCCTTAAGCCCCATTCCTCACAAACCCAAGCGCCAGAAACCATAAGCTCCAGAAGCCCTAAACCCTAAGCTCTACACCCTAAGCCTGAAGCTCTAAACCCTTAACCCTCAGCTCTAGACTCTACACCCTCAGCTCTAAACCCTAAACCCTAAGCTCTAAACCCTAAACCCCAAGCTCTAAACTCTAAACCCTAAGTTCTAAACCCCAAACCCTAAGCCCTACCTTAACAATTGCTAAGACTTCTCAACCCGAAGCTTCACCCTCTCGAGGAGGCGACCACTCTCACATGGCACCACCGCCGTGCCGCTTCCATTCTCGGCTCGGTCCTTCAAGGCTTTAATTGGGTTTAGGGTTTATAGGGTATGTAGGGTTTAGGGTTTAGGATTTTTAGGGTTTAGGGTTTAGGGCTTATAGGGTATATAGGGTTTATAGGGCTTATACGGTCTATAAGGTTTAGGGTTTAGGGTTTTTAGGGTTTAGGGTTTAGGGCCCTATCCAAAGGGTCCAAGCGAATTAAAAGTACAGTCCGCACTATTGGGGCCCAAAGATCTACGAAGACTTACTAAAAGCCTACCCTTGGCGATTGCTCCTTAAACAGGATGCGAGCTTCTTGGGTTTGAGGCATGGGACTTCTCATGGTAAACATCCGAGTGGCTTCGGGTCACTTACCACTTTTCCACGTGCTAGCCATATCTGTGCTTCAGGTCTGTGTTCGTTCCTGTTGGTTCACGAGTTCAGAGCTTGGTTTCCATGGCCTGACATGGACAGCACAAAGTTGGGGAGTATACCAAAATGCACAAAAAACTGAGGAGATTTGAGGGATAGCATTACGAAGACTTCAGTCTTCCATATACTAGCTGTGTGCCGCCGAAGGGTCCCAGGTACTGTTATGGGGGATGCTTGTGGAGACGCTATCTAACAAGTCAGAGTTTGCCGGTTGAGGGTTCTAGTTCGCCACAGATAAACTTGTTCAGCACGGGCCATGCAAACCTCCACAGTGCACGACAACCTGAAGCCGAAGCTTTCCGAAGCCGCAGGCATACATAGATACATACATGCATACGTACATCTACATACCCACACATACTATATACGTATATACATTTACACTGATGATGAGTGTGATCTGTCGACTTCCTGCTGCTCTTATAGTGAGTAGTACTACTACTGAATCGTCGTTACAAATATTTAGAATTCATGACAAGAAAAATCGTTGTAATTCTGACTACCGGGCAAGAGGGACTCGTGCTAATACTTCAACTTCTCTTTAACTCTACTTTACATGATTATCATGACGAGTACTTCTGCTGTTGCTACGATTACGATTGCTATTGACCTCTCCAGCCCCAAACCCTGAACCGTAACCTGGCTACGAACTAGGCGCCTTCCATGCTTGCAACGTTGCTTGTTCGACCTGCTCCGGGAAGCGTGATTTCAGCGAGCTTTAGATTTCGGTATATAGGTTTGGGGGTTGGGGCATTGGTGTATTAGAGTCTAGGGTTTATGCGGTAGGGTTGTCGAGGGTCTTCAGGGCATTGCAAGGTTGGAGGGGCTAGACACAGGCATTGCAAGATTCGCAGCGAATGTACACCGAAGCCCACATTGAGGCCACAGCGAAACAAAAGTGGACCTAGGACCTAGGGACGTCTTACACCCTCGGCCTGACAGCTCAAAGGCAATCCTGCCGATATGCCTCCTAGCGTTCCGAATCGACAAGCAGGTTCACCGGATCCAGAATCTGCAGCGGAGTCGTCGGGTTCAGACAGCTATAGCCGGAATGGGGTTCAGAATTTCGTGTTTACAGGACTTAGCGCTTGGGGCTTTGAAAGGGGAAAGGCGAATCGCACTGCCAGGGCCGGTTGCCCGCATCTTGTAAGTCCTTTCGAATGCCCGCTCCTGCCTGAAATGTCCTTCGGTATCGGGTGCTTCGTTTTAGTTGTATGCCTCTCGGCGACAAGTGCCGCGGAGCGCGGTCGCTAATCGGAGGATCGATCACCAGGATGCCGAGGACTATTAGCAACGGGAATAAGTTCTCATCTTAATTTTGGCTACCTTTTCCTCTCTTCTTCAACAATTAATTGGGCCCCAAATAGTTCAAGCTTTCTAAGATAGAGCTAATATATAAGGCCAAAACGTTTAAAGTTCACCCGTTCACTGTCTAAGCTTCAGATCATCTAATTTCCTTTCCAGTTATATAGGACCCTGACTACGGAATAGTTCCAAGAAAGGAACGACAATCGAGGGTCTAGGACGAAAGCCCAGCATTCCTAGCTCTGGAAGTCACCGCATGAACTGCAGCGCATGCAGCCCAACCCATGTATTGGATGCAAGAAGACCAAACTAGTCATCTAACGTTGTGTCTTTTGGCCCAGTCGTTCCAGATGGGCATCGCTGCTCGTCTCATCAGCCGAGTCAGATGCCACACAACATGAACCAAGGATGACTCGGAATCAATGACAAACAACTCGACCCAGCTAATTCAGTCGATCCCACAACGAATCCCAGATGGACGAATGCCTAACTGTGATTGATTTGAAGTCCTACGCCTCAGCTCTGCAAACCTGGTGTGCATCCCAGATCCGCAGCCAGAAATCAGCTAACAGGCCTTCTCCTGCATCAGCTTGGACTTGTTCGGGTGAGTGGCGGGTGTCCTGACTGAGACTCCGTCCGCATTTTTCTTTGAGAGTGTGCGTTGTGCATGTGCTTTGCCTTCACAAGCAGACAATCGCACATACCAGGTAGACCAAAAAAACGCACAACTGCGCACCTTTAAGCAAACATCAGCGAGCTGTTGATCTCACTGGCTTAAAAGAGAGTCTGTGCTTAAGAACTTCTGGGGCATGCAGTGTTCACTGATGAGCCACGATGTCGGAATATACACGTTTGAAGCTGAAACCAAGACTGGAATATCTTGGTCATGGGTGCCTGAGGCCACCGGTTCACGTGCCCATCACAATTTTCATTTCGATGTTCAAGGTTTAGGGCTTAGGGTGCCCATCACAAATTTCAAGGATGCTCCACACACGGCCGGTGCCATCAGAATGTTGGCAGCACGGTATAAGTTCACACGCGCAAATGTATCCATATAAATAAATAAATAAATAAATATATATACACATATGTATTATGTATATATATATATATACATGTATATATATATATATATATAGACATATACATATACATATACATATGCATATGCATATGCATATACATATACACATGTGTACATACATACACACGTACACACATACATAAATACATACATACATACATACATACATACATAAATACATACATACATACATACAAATATACACCTTCACCTTGATTTTTTCTCCTCGGTCCCTTGTGGCCGACTTCTCTGCTGTTTCTGGGTGCATGGACCTTTCAGTGAGAGGTCCAACTGCCTTCCAGATCGAAGTGTCTAAACTCCTCATAGTAGGGGCCATAATGATTAGCTAGGGTTCCCTTTTCAGGGATCCTTAAAGGGCTACTATAAGGGTCATTTTCAGCATGTAATATAGGGGCCTTAATAATTAGAATAGGGTTTTGGGGTATATTATACACTATAGCTAGAATAAGGACCCCCCCCCAAAAAAAAAAGTATTGTTAATTGTTTAGGCCCCTATATTAAACCCCAAACTAACCCTACAGCCCTAGGCCCTTAAACCCCTACACCTGCAAAGCACCAAGTCCCTCAACCCTATAGTCCTAAACACTACACCCTACTTGGAGGATCATGAGACTTAGTAACTATGGATATAAGTACCTTAATTGGAGTTAGAAGTATAGCTACCCGAATTATAACTCCAGCTACCATGTCCCATGATCCTTTAAAGTACACTCCCGAACCCCCGTCCAAAGTGTACAGGGTTGGGGCCCGGGCGGCTCCCGGCAGCACAGCGCCTTCAGTGGTTCGGCCTGGCGTCTCAAAACGCACGGTGTGGGATTTGGGGTTTAGGGGTGCTCAAGATTTCGGACCTAGGGTTTAGAAATTGGGGCGAAACCCTCGACCGCAAGGATGTGAACTGGGAATGGCGCGATGCATTGCTGCACCGCAGCGGGTGCAGATAAGTCATTTTCGAAACGCACTGCAGCATCGCTTCTACACTTTCGACATATTCCCTTCGGAGCCGTTGTAGAGTTCGTTGTAGTATCTGATCTCCTTCACTGCCACCCCGACACCCCCAATTATGGACGTGACAAGCACCTTGATGCCAATGGGTAAGGCCAAGGCGAAGGCAAGGCAAACGAACAGGCCCCCCATGCCAAAGCCAAGGAAGGCACAGAAGCACCACTCTGCTCCGTGCTTAGCTGCCACCACGCATGCCATTGCTGTAAGGATAGCTACTCTCCAGTGGAGCACGGTGAGGATGAACAAGACGATACAGACGACGATGCAGGCGATGATGAAGCCCACGATCTGCACTCTCTCAGACTCCTCGTCTGCAAATTCTGATGTCGCGCTCTCCAGGAAGCTGATCTGATCCGAGCCTAGGGCACGAGCCAAACGGTCCGACTTCACCTGAATGAAGCCGTCTGCGTCTGCACTCGTCGAGTTGGACAACAACTGCTTCCCTTCTTCAGCAGACTGAATCAGGCTCTGGACATCTGTCTCTGCTTCATTGAGGAGAAAAGCCCGGCAGGATCCCCTGGGCAACGTTTTTCAGCTCATTGAGGTTGTGCCCAGGCACACTCAGAAAGTAGTCAACGAAGGTCTCCAGCTGTGCTCGCTTGTCGTCCGCGTCGTCATTGAGGCTACACTTGTCATTGGTCTCTTGCTTCAGGAACTGGATAAGCATATTGGGGCGCTTCTTGACATAGTCCACCAAGCTGCTGTGCAGCTTAGCCGGCACGGAGAAGTCCTGAGAATCGCCACGTCCGCGACGCTGGCCTGGCCTGCCTTCTTGTACTGTGAAATGGTCAACCGGTCCGGGCGGCGGCCGCGCCAGTGCTTCATGTCCGTTTTCCCCGCACGTGCCGCAGCTCTAGTGAAGTCGCCCGCCTGGGGGGCAAGTCTCATCGGGAAGGCTTCCATCACATTGAGCATCTGGGTCACTTCCTGAAACATTGCCGCAGAAGCTTTCAAGGAAGAGAACCTTACTTACTGAGTCCCATGATCCTCCAAGTACCTTGTGTCCAGTCCAGGCCATCGATCTCGATGTGCGGATGTGCGGAGACAACTCCTCCTCCTTGTACCGGAAGGTCACGTTGGCAGAAAGCCATTGCAAGGAGCTCTGCTTCCCCGAGGCCTACATGGTCGAGATAGAGAAGCTGCCAGCATCCGTGACCAACTCTTGCTGTTGATGTCGAGCAGAGGACTCATCCCTGGCATTTCCGACGATCTTCATTTCTCTCGCGCGGCGGAGACCCATGGCCAACAAGAAGATGAAGGCACAAGCCAACCTCGCTGTCCGGCCATGACAGCTTCACAGGCAAACGAATAAATTGCAAACCACGTTAGGCTCTTGCAAGAAAGCTGTACGGGACGTGCAGAATCAGAAGCAGGAGGGGGATCGGCGGAGATGACAAGAGGCTGCTGCACTACTTGGGTAATCATCCGAGAATTCCATTCCACAGGCAATTTGGGCATTGTGTCTTATGGTTGTCGCTGGCGTTGATTCCGCCCACGGTGCCCTCCATAATGGGTGACAGCACTGTGAAGATTCAGGATGAAGGCCCAGATATTGTCATGATTCGTGTGGCTTTCTCGATGTAAGTAGTCATGTGTTGCATCTCGGGGTCTACCCAATAAGCTGCAGGGCAGCATGGGAATGCCCACGGGATCTCTCTCTTGCTCTCTCTGCTGGTTTGTGTATGCGTGTAATATAATTACATACATACATACGTACATACATACATACATACAGTAAAGTGAAGTACAGTGTACGAAAAGCTCGGAGTAAATCCATGAGGGTCTGCAGGGCGCAGTCTTTCGCGACATCTGCAAGCAACTTTTTCTCGAAGCGAAGAGTTGGCGGAAGGAACACCCAGTGGTTTAGGGGTTAGGGTTCTAATATAGGGGCCTTAATAATTAGAATATGGTTTTGGGGCCCAGTATACTGTATTTAGAACGAGTCCCGGAAACAGTATAGGCAATTATTAAGACACCTATGGTAGGGTTTCTACCGGCATCTCCTGTTGCAGGAGCACCAGCGTCTTGGTCCATGTTCCATTCGCACGCACTCCTGCTCGAGGGTACATTGTCACCGGAAACAGCGTGCAAACCTACCTCAACCCCAAATCACCTACCTTGTGGGACTCCTTTATATGATTTCGTAATCATAGGTCCTTGAAGAGTCAGGTTGTTTTCGGGTCCAGGTCGACCACGAGAAAATTGAGTTTCAACGTGTCTTTCGATCCTTCGAGCACTGGAGGTCTGGAGAGGACTGCGACAAGAATGATAAGAAAAGTCGGGTACTAGCGTATCCAATATCGATAAGATTCATAGTAGCAGCTAAGCTTGTACTGAGTACTGATATGCTTAAGAGTGATGGAATGTTCGGCCAGTCTCTGGCACACGAAGACTCAACGTATGGCCACAGGGCGCACAGGCTTCAGAACTGCACCAAATCCTAAACCTTCATCCGTGATCAGGTTTAGGCTTAGAGTTCATGGGGAGTATAGTGTTTAGGGCTCAGGGTTTAAATTTTACTGGCTTGGACAAACGACAGATTAGGGAGAAACAGAACTCCGTGTAGTGACTGTAGCGCGATGCCATAACTGATTCGAATATCCAATTCTTCTGGCTTATATAGTAATCCTAAAAGCCCAGCCCGCACCCCAAACCCCAAAAACCGCATATCATGGTGGCTGGTCCTCAGAGCTCGCTCTTGCCGTTGGTCAGCAGCTGTCCAGTCTGCAGGCGCTCGGAGAAAGTCATCACCTTCCTGAATTCTGAGAGAATGCCACAGAATACTGCCCGTATTTCGTGGTCTTCTGGAATTTTAAAAGGGGCTTAAGAATTCAGAGGATAAGGCTAAGGGGTTCAAGGAGTCCAGGGGGTTTAGTTCAACGGTTAAGGGTGCAGGGGTCCCGGGATGAGCTTACTTGGAGGATCATGGGACTTCGTAAGTAAGGTTCCTTTGAGGGCTCCTTAAAGGTACCTATAGGTTTCCTTAAAGGGATCTATAGGGTTTAGGGATTAGGGTCTACTTGGGAGGATCATGGGACTTAGTAAGTAAGGTAATAAGCACCGTAATCGGGGTTATAAGTTGTTATAAGTATAGTTACCCTGATTATAACCCTAGTTACCAAGTCCCATGATCCTCCAAGTAGGTTTCGACACTTCTCATGGTAAGAGCCACATGTTGGGACTGCAAGAAAGCCTGGAAAGCCTTGGGGTCCCCAAAGGGTCCTAGACTCTTCTTGGGGATACTTTCCTAAAGCAGAATAGTACCTAGAGTCTCCATTGTACTTCCTTTTTTGGTTAACCAGTTTTATGGTTAGGATCCTAAAATAGAGATTTTGGTTAACCAAAAAAAGGAACTACAATGGAGACTATAGGTAACTCCTGATAAATAATCCCTACGTTCTACTATACAGGACCTTCGGAACCTGGTTGGGTGCTTGGGAGTATGGGTCGTTTCAAGCTGTAGGACAACTGGGAGAACGGCCCTCGAGACAGAGAGAGCACTCCATTGAGATGAAAAGCAGTGAAGGGGTTGAGACATTGAATCATAAGGAACCTTAGGGGGGTAGGGGGCCTTAATACCTAAAATAAGTACTCAATACGGCCTATTTAAGGGACTATAGGATGTCACTTCTATCTGCAGCACGACCGGTAATGTGGCTGTGGACTCGAAACCCGTCTGATTCCAAAAGGCATGGTCAGATGGAAGCATTCAAACGTCAACCTTCGTCCCGGAGTCTGGAACCGAAAAACGTTCATCAAAGTGACATGCCACGCACTGAACCTATCTACGAAACCGAAAACGAAGCTCCACATCCTAAGCTGCAACGACGGGTAAGCATCATTTCGTAAAATGCCAAACTTGGTAAAACCCTAAACCCTTTAACACGATTGGTGTCACCATGACTGCCACCGCAGTGCAAGGGATGCATTGACATCAGGGCGCCAGGGTAACCTGGGAAGGCGAGATGGACAACAAAAATGCCCAAACCCAGAACCCAAACCCTAAGAATTGAACCCTACACCCAAAACCCAAAACCCTAAGAATTGAACCCTAAACCCTAAACCCAAAACCCTAAGAATTGAACCCAAAACCCTAAACCCAAAACCCTAAGAATTCCTAGAGCCCATACTCTGAGACCGTACGTGGACCCTTAGGGTAAGCGGTTGCGGGATCTTCATGTTTCAGGAGTTTGGGGTTTAGGGTTTAGGGTGGACATTGGGATTTTGGGCTTACGGGTGCGTCCATGATTCAAGCTTTGCTAACCTTACAGACCTACGGTTTAGAGTTACCTGACCTGAGTTTGTCTTTGGGCCCAACAGCTGCAAACTGTGAGTCCTTAGATCCTTGAACTCTTAAACCCTGGAACCCGACTTCGAAAAATGCCCTAAGCCCTAAGACTCAAGAGCCCTGTTAACAGAGGTCGTTAGAGCCTTAAACTCTAAACTTCTTCGTGGATTACCCATGGGTTCATGTACTCACGTGGTATAAACGTTGGCCCTTTTCATAAGTGCTGTAGGGCCAAAGTGTATACCGTATGGATACATGGACCCTAAAACCTAAACCCTAAGCCCCAAATTTCTGTTAATATAGCGTATAGGATTAGATTAGAAGCCTAGTGGGTAGAACAGTGTTTTGGGGTCTCTTATGATATTCTGATATTAATGGTAAAAATGAGCCCTCAGGAATAATATGGACATTTATCCAGGATTCTATAACCTAAGCCTGTATGGAACCCCTTACAGAGCCTTTGAAAGGACTGTATACCAGGCCAGGCGACCCGTCTCCCGTGCGTAGGCGTCCTCGCAAAGCCGGAGCCAGATCATCGGCAGCAAAGCAACTGAGATTGGAACTTACATAGACTTCATCGGGTTTGGCATTGTTTCTTGTATTCATAGTACTTACTATCAATACGATTAGCATCATTACTATTACTGTTCTTAGTACGAATATAGGAGTAATACGTCTATTCTCTGTATGGTACTATTCTGCCCCTTACGGGTCTACATGGGTTTCCTAAAGATTTAGTTTGATATAGAGACTTGAAAACGGTCCGAATAATGTAGGAACCTGACTAAGAAACCTTGGGCCTTTATTAGGGTTCCTTCTATGCATCCTACTATTTTGGGGTTCTAGGCCCAGGGTTTCTTACTCAGGTTCCTACAGTAATGTTCTGGGCTCTATTATTGTAAGGGTAGTGGTAATTACTCAGCCGCCCCAAGTTACCTAGAGCCTCATACCCTACCCCTTTTTTAGGGCGCCTACTTTTTAAGATAACAGATCCTAACCATAAAACTAGGTATCCAAAAAAAGGGGTAGGGTATGAGCCTCTAGGTAGGGCTATCAGGTTGAGGTCTGGGGGGTAGAGCTCAGTGCACCTTGGGCTTAGAGAGTGTAGAAAGAGTCTAGGGTTTGGAGACTGGGGTGTTGGGTTTGGAGTTCGGGTTTAGACTTTAGGGTGCAGGGTCTAATGTAAGGGCCTTAGTAATTAGAATAGGGTTTGGGGCATATTATACTATAATCATGATAAGGAACCCCAAAACTCTATTCTAACTATCAAGGCCCCTATATTACCCGTACGTAGCCCAAAAACCCATCTCTGTAAGGCTTCTCATTGTGGCTTCTTTATCATATAAGTTTTCAGGCTACCGGTAAAGTTTAGTTAGCGCAAATAAGGCATAGGGCTTATCGGGTCCAAATATGAAAGCCTGAGGCTGAGGCCCTCTGAGGATTTTGGGTTTAGGGCTCGAGGAGTTCGAATTCAAGTCATGCGCGAATTCTGCCAGTGCGGAGCTGGCAAAGTTCTTGCAACTGGGGCAAGTCGACAAGGACGGTGAATCAGTAGGGGCTAAAATAGCACTCTGTCCAAAAATTCTACTTACAAACACACAACAGCGCTCAGGACATTTAAGTCTTTCGACACTACCCATAGGCTCCATAGTAGTTCCTTTTATAGGATTCTAAATATGAACCCCACAAAGGAACTACTATGGAGCCTTTGAGGTACATATACTATACCCTATAGACCCTGAACCCAAACGCCCTGCCAGCTTCAACCTTGAACCCGCGGCCGTGGAATCTTTAAGTACATTGCCTCAAGTAGCCCCAAAGGGTCGCAAAGTTATACTATTCCCTAAGGGTCCATGAAAAGTAGGGCATATATAGGTACTTTGGGGCCAAAGTATATACTATTTGGGTAAGGGTACATGGACCCTTAGGGCAAGAACGACAAGAGGTCTAGAGGCTGAGCCGCAAAACCTGTTGTTTGCGGTTCGAGGAATGTTGAGTGCACAACATGTTTTAGTAAACCACAACTGGCTCAGCACGAAAGACGAGTGGCACACAAAGCAGCAGATGAAGAACATGCAGTCCTGCAAAAGAGCTCGCTCATGCGGCTTAGTTGGCAAAACATGCCATGCGAGATAGTATTGGCATCGGTTGTCAGTTGTGTGAGCTCACAGCTGGAAGGATGTAACAAGAGTATTCATTGTAAGGACACTTATTCTTACTGTAACATCTTATACATCTGTTGTAATGTCAACAAAGCACACCGGTAGCGGCGGCTCAGTCTTTCATTTAGGGTTCAAAGGGTCAAGGGTTTAGGGTTCAGGGTTCAATGTTTCATCTAGGGTTTTAGGGCTTATAGGGTTTAGAGGCTGGCGGTCGTCTCAAAATGTTGGACTCTGTCGCAACAACATCTCCATTCGACAAACTCTGCTTTCTTGATTGTTAAATGGCTAGCAGCCCGTTTACATCACCAGTAGGCCAGCACATGAGCCACACGGCTTCAGATGTTCCTGAAACTAACCAAAATCGGCGGACATCTCAGAAGGTTCAAGCAAAAACAAGGGAACCACTAGCTAAACTAAACCCGCAAAAATAGATAAAATAATGGCCCAAAACCCATTAAGGGCCATTATTCTACACACTTTGGGAGTCCAGGTAGGATCTTAGTACACGCTCGCCTTCATGCCTTCGAGCTCTCTGCGAGCTCTTCTGCTCCGGCCGCCGAGGGTACTTACTTACCAGTAGTCTCGCAGGAAAAACCTCAATCCTAAGCCATCCTAAGCCCCTAGGCCCTACGCCCCACAGCGTGCATGGAATTCCCGAGGGCCGATTCTCATGGGTTACCAGTTGGAGTCAGTTGTGCTTCTAGTTTGGGGCTCTTTTGGGTGTTGGGCTTTAGGAACTTTTAGGCCTTAGTTTAGGGTTTTGGGGTGCGTGGTTTAGAGTTTTGCAAGCGATTCTTGAACCTATAGACTTCAACATGCCGAAAGCATCCTTACCATGCATCGCGAAACCGGCACTTTAGTATATACGTAGCCGTCAAAATATGGCTCAATTGCGGGAGTAATATAGGGGCCTTAATAATTAGAATAGGGTTTGGGCCCCATTATATACTATACTTGTAATAAGGAACCCCCAAAATAGTATTGGTAATTATTTAGGCCCTTATATTTACATTCGCACAAATGGAAGTTGAAGTCTTAAGCTGACACGCGTCCCGGTCCTTGGAAACGATGCTTTGCCTTGGCTTCGCTGCACTTTGTACCGCAAGTAGAGACGCAACTTGTGTGAGTGCGGGGCGATCTGAGGGATGTACTGTAGTAGCTTGCTGTCCTGGTACATTATGGATATGAGGCAGGTACAGCATCCCAGTACGGAGCTGAGCAGAGGTTGGGAGTTTGGCAGGCCTACAACACTGCTTATGCCTGGGCATATGGTAAGGTGCTTACGAGCTCAATTCCACAGCCGGGGCTGTGGGCCTAGCTCCTGTTCCATGCAAACTTGAACCTTGCTGACAGAAAGCATTGCAACAATATCCGTTCCTGATGAATTGTAAACGACCAATTTCCGTAAACCTTGGGCGTGAACACCGTAGCATTTCTCAAACCTGAAAAATTCTAACAAAACAGTCAAGAGGCCTTTCTTCTGGAGACCAGTAGTCAGGAAGCATCTCGAACCAGCGCGTACTCGTGAACCCCAAATAAGCCCTGGTCGCCTAAATCCTAAATAAGCCACAAATCTATAACCCCAAAACCCCTAAACCCGAAACTGCTAACCCCGAAGCCCCAAAACCCTAAACCCCCAAGTGCAAACTTGTCCCATAGATTTGGGATAACTGGTCTGGTGGTGGTTCACAGACGTCCATATAGGCGCCTTGATAATGAGAATAGGGTTCTGGTGAGGAGTTGTACTAGTAGTTCCTGTGGCTTCTATAGTATAGTAATGGGTTTTCATATTTCAACAGGAACCAAGCTTTTTGGGGATTCTCTTTGACTTGGAGTGGGTGAGAACCTTCAGAATTCCACGTCTTTTGGTTTCAGGCTTTCGATTCCTTGCTTGTCAGGCTTAGCGGCTTGACTGCCCCTCTCTCAATAAAAATGCGCTGCAAGCCATACTAAATTTCTTGAAATGCACTCTCAACTTTAAGAAGTACCCTGAGATGTCTACTGCACCGATCAAGTTCTTCAACCTGCAAAGCAGAACTGACGGGAACCGTTAAAGGAACCCTCAAAGGTACTAAAACTCTACACGGTCAACCTTACTCTGAGGGGCATCACGACCGATCTGTGCGAATCGATCCTGATGCCAGTACGTTTGCTCGCCACTCGCATGGCTCTTCGGACCTGCGTCGTTGACTCTAACCGTAAGGGTTCCAAGGATCTAATGGTTCCTTATCGGATTTCGGATAGTGGTTATGTCGGTTACTACTTGGGAGAGTCCTTTAACTCAGCATATAAAGGCGTAGGTTGTAGGTTCAGGTTTTAGGGTCCATGCACCTATACGGTAGCTATATTGTCCCTGAAGTTGCTGTAGGAATGTCTGTAAGGCCAAAGCGTGAGTTGATAATGTAACCACGTGCATGGACCGCTGGAGGTAGGGTTATCGAAACGGTCCTAAGAACCTATGTAGTCGAATGTAGGGCGTCTATATTAGGGATCTCTATTATGGTTTGGGATAGTATCCCAAGCCCGAAGCCCTTTGGGTTAAGGTTTCGGGGGACGTGAGGGTGCTCATAGAGTTTGAGCCCGCTTTTTCAGGCCCTTGGGTTTTATGGAGACTTGGGGGAGGTGTTGGGTTGCGGGTGAACAGGCTCTATATATATATATATAGATGTATATATATAGATGTATATATATATATGTATATGTATGTATGTATGTATATATATAATATAATATATGTATATATATATATATGCACACATACATATCCCTGAATATGTGCATATTTATAGATACGTATGCAGAGAGATTTCAGGCTTCAGGGTCTTGGGGCTTGTAGGTTTTGTTGGGTTCAATGCTTGGGGCTTCGGGCTTCTATGGTTTGAGGGTCAAGGCTTGAGGATCTTAGGCCCTAACTCTACCGTCGATAAGGTAAGAATCAAACCGAACCTCTCAGCATTTTATGTAACTATAAGGGTTTAGGGGGAACTATAGGGTTCTATAATAGGGACTCCAAGGCAAGACAATGTCACTACGGATTGTTGAGTCCCCAAATTACATTACCTCAACCCTTACCCCAGAGATCAGCATGCTTGCAGGAACCGGCACAGGGTTCGAAAAAACCCTTTCAGGCTTTCCTCTCCCCCAAATCCATAAACCCTAAACCCCAAAACCCCAAACTCTAAACCCTAAACCCCCAAACCATAAAAGTCCAACATGAACCGTAATAAAACGGCCAACATGAACCTCCGTGCCTCGATGCAAGGCTGCAGGGTACTCCATTCAATGGAGACCTTCAACTTTGGGGGGCACTTTAGGGTTTAGGGGTTTAGGGTTTAGGGTGTGGTAACGTCGGGTGCTCGTTGGTGTGTGCACACCCAGGCCACTCGCACTTGGGCGTGGCAGACAGCCCACCCCAAGACCACCCTGAGTTCAAGCATTTTAGGGTTAACTTCTAAAGTCTTCTAGGGGGGCTTGGACATCAGCGACGGGGGCCGTGTTTTTCAACGGCCCAGGCAGGATCGAAAGCAGCACTGCTGGGGGCTTTTTGTGGTCTGGATTGGGCTTTCTGTGAGGCTGTGCTGGCGGGTTCTGATGTAGGCTTTGTCCTGGCGGGTGCAGGAAGAACCCTGCTCAGCCGAGCGGCCTTTTGCCGGCCACACCATCCAGGAGCAGGGCGACCCAAAAGACTCATCATGAAGATCGACTCCTCGCAACAATGCACAAGATTTCTGCCAAATCCCTGGGCGGTTCCTCTGCAACTTGCCCCCAACTCTGAGGTTCAACAGCTCTTTGTAAAACGCAGAGGAATCCTGCCAAGTCCTCTCCTGAGAAGGCTCATAATGCTTAGAAGGCTGAGTGGCATTTAAGAGCACATCACAGCAATGCAACTAGCATGGGGAGGGCAGTCGAGTTCTCTCATGCATATCAAAAGAACAGACGAACACACACACACACAAAGACACACACACACACCAAGACACACAGACACACAGACACACAGACACACACACACACACACACACCCGCGCGCGCACGCACACACGTCCATGATCTTTGCTTTTTAAACCTGGTCTGGCTGTGTCACGGAAGCTTGAGCAACAGTTGGACATCGGTTTCGTGGGTGAGGGGGGAGTTGGGGGCGCGTGGCTGGGTGGTGTGCAGGCTCCAAAGGCAAAACCTCTGGACAGGAAAAACTAAAAACTCGATGCACCTATTGAACTGGCCTTAATTAGCATTTAGGTCTCGAGCACTAGACGTGTCGCCCAAATTTCCGTGACGCGCTGATACAAACTTTGAAAAGACAACTCATGAGATGTCTATCTGTGTCTGTTGGGTATGCATGCGGCGGATGGACACAGAACTTAACCGCCTTCTCAACCCTGGTCGCGTTGATGCGCTCTTGATGTCCACGCCGTTGTCGAGGCATGGAGGGACCGAATGTCACCAAAGATAATAATTAGGGTTTAGGGTTCGGGTTACTATAAGGGATACTATATGGGTACTATAGAGGCCTTATAGCAAGAGCTCGCAAGGCTTGAACCAGATGCTTCAATGGTAGGTCTAACCCCGAGACTCGCTGGGAATCCTCTGGTTTAGGATTTAGGGTTTAGGATTTTAGGGTTTAGGGTTTAGGGTTTTAGGGTTTAGGGTTTAGGGTTTAGGATTTAGGGTTTAGGACTTATCATGTAACCTCTTAGATTCGAGACTCACGGGCTCGAGATGCACTGCTGATTTTAGGTGATCAGTCGGATTGACAGGGGTTCGAACTGGCCTGTGGAATCTTCTTGTAAGGTTGCTGTACTACAGGAAGGAGCGACAATCTCCAAAAGTGGCTTTAATTTTTCGGGCAGTGCATATTAAACCACAAGGGAACTTAAAATTAGCGCAAATCGATGCCCAGTACAGTGCAGATGGGCTTCCACAGCATCTGGCATGTCGTCGGCCAAATCCGACCTGCAGTGCTCCCCACAAGCCTCCTTCCACCTTTGAAGTACGTTGCGGACTGTAGGCTACAGCTACGTGGTATGGTACAGATAACCTGTATGAAGATAGTACAGTTAACCTCCTATAAAGATAGTACAGATAGCATTTTGCAAGGCAACGGGGTTTCTGCAGGTTCTTCTGCCCAGCTTTGCTCCATTTTGATTTTGCGCTTTACGGGGCAGGACATGCTCCGACCTCCTTCCCACTGACCTCTCTAAACCCCAAGGCAATTGAGCAGCAGCCCCAAAACCCCAAGCCACAGACCCAAAACTGTAAGTCCCAAGCTCTGATCCTACATCCACTGTATGCTGCACTGCCACATGTATGTGGAGACTTCCACATGCGTTGTCTCCAAAGCGACTTGATTGAGTTACTTGGTGACAGCAACTGCCCACAAGCATCTGAAGATTTGAGATAGAAGCGAACATTAGCTGCTGCAAATGCTCTGCGGCCAGCCCCTGTGCAAGATGCTGACTGTTCTGAAGTCTGAAGATTTCGACCGCCCCGCAACACATATTGCTTGTTGGGCACAACAGGAGTGGTCGTGGCCATCGTGCTTCAACTTGGAAAGACAATGCAGACCAAAAAATCATCATCATCATCATAGCAGTGCCCAGTAGATCCATCGCGCCTCAAACAGTGTACAACAAGAACTCCAAGCCCAGTCTTTGGCAACCATGCCCTAAACCCTAAACTCTAAACCTAAACCCTAAACCTAAACCCTAAACCCTAATACAGGGGCCTTAAGTCAGCTTTGGGAGTCTCGGGCTTGCGGGTTTAGGATTCTTAAGTTCAGGGTTTAAGGCTCCAGGGCTTCAGGGGTTTAGGGGTTCATGGTTCAAAATAAGGGTTTGGGGCTTCATGGTGGAACATTTTGGGTTGAGGGGTTCATGCTTCCAAATTTAGCGGGTTGAGGTTTCAGGCTCTATTATCCCTATCACCCTAAACATCTCTAAACCCTATACTATACCCTAAACCCTATACCCTATACCAAATACCCTATACCCTAAGCCCTGAACCCTAAACCCTACACCCTAAACCCTATACCCAACTCCACAAGAATGGAGTCCGAGCGAGCCAGGGGACCAAATCATCCGGCCCTGTGGGTGCGTCAGCTTCTCCAGATTCACACGCCTTAGTCTGGTTTTGGGTACTGAATACCTAGAATAAGTGAACCAGGAAAAAGGAACCGAAAGGAGCAATGGCCCAAGCCCATACATATACATACATATATATATGTACTGATTGATGGTTTGGGCGGTTTCGGGTGTTTGGACGTCCAGCTTCGTCGAACCACGAACATGCTCGTCTATGCAGGGTGGACCGATTCCTGAACCCTCCTCCCCGGAAAGTTGGGTTGAGATGTCTACGCCGCAGAGCCAAGGTAAAGCAAACTTACTGGCATGTAGCTGTTTCATAGCATGGGGCAAAACAGCAGAAGCCATGTGGTTGGAATCTGCCTGGAAGCGATTTACGCACTCAGTTTAAGGTACATCTGTTTTGCAACGTTCGGGATGCAGCTTGGCCGTACATTGCAGGTTACAATGTAACATAAGATGAAAACGGTATATGATATGTATTCTTTCGTTCCAAACATTAGGGCATTATGGAAAATGATATACAACTGCGTGATTCCCAGTTTGGACATCAAAGTTCTTGATGGATGCTCGAAGCGACATAGCCGCGGCTCCATATACCCATGTACGGTAGTATACACGTTGGCCATCGTTGGCCTTAGAGTCGTCTCTATATGGCTACTTTAGGGCCAGACTACATATATATATATATATAGATATGTACACATCTACAAAATTACTTACGTTTGTCCATATATCTAAATTTGAATCTAAATACCTATATATATATATATATATATATACGTATGCACATACAGAGAGAGATACACGAGCGTGAGGGATGGTCGGTTCAGCATGCGTTGTGACTCGACGTCTGTGTTGTGATCTTCAAGAACTCGGAAGCAGACACCTGGCAGTCAAAGAACAACCAGCTGTTTGTTGGGTACTGCCGCCATACAGTAACAGTCTATAAAAGGGCTACTATTAAGGGCCTAGTATATCTATAATATAAAGGTTATTCAACCGTTACTGATACTGAGTGGTGGCAGTACCCAAGCTCTCTGCAACAGTAACATGTTATAGTATAAACCAAGATGTTTTGCTACAGTATGCCAAAACATAATATCGTACAACCTGATACCATATCCATACAATGCATACCGCGGTACACAGAAGTAAAATAACTTCAACCTGCAGAACTGCGGAGGCCACCTGACCTAATCTCAAGGAGTCTCAATGAATCTGGGCCCAGGCACATTTCGTAGCGCGCTGGGTTGCACTTCCTCAAGCAGATCCGCAGATTGACAAGCAGGGCTGAGGCACGCAGCTGCACCCCCCCCCTCTTGTATGCTCCAGAAATCCGCATCAGACACTTCTATCCCTAAATGCAGATGCAAGGGGTATTGCATTCAACTGCGGGGGCAGACCGCTGTGATAGTAAACAGTTGGTTTCGGTGCTAGGATATGACAAGATGTCGTCGGCCTCCATCACAAAGACTGCAAACAAGCACAAATCTTCACGACTAACGCAGACTGGCACGCCTAACAGGAGACTGGTACTTTCCGGGTTGGATCTACGGTAGTGTACCACTCCTCTCCATATACCTGGAGCCATGCATACCCCTTCTGCCTCGAATA
The DNA here is from genome assembly GCA_003297005.1 of Symbiodinium sp. clade A Y106. Classification (NCBI taxonomy): domain Eukaryota; class Dinophyceae; order Suessiales; family Symbiodiniaceae; genus Symbiodinium; species Symbiodinium sp. clade A. The sequence continues at coordinate 107,699 of BGNK01000280.1, read as the reverse complement.
CCACAGGTGTCATGCAGGGGCCTTAAGAAATATAATAGGTTTTGAGTTTAGATCTGTGTAAACACGTCGGACTATGTCGGGATATCACTACCAACTACTCAGAAAACCACATGAGCCCGAAACCGGAACTCCTGATCACTTGGTGCCCACACTTTCAGTACTAGACTCGGAGCAACCCTCAAACCACCGCACCCCACACTCTGAAGGGTTTAGGGCTTGGAGCTTTTTAGGGCTCTTGACCCAACCACTGCCCCCAAAGGTTCGGCGCAACTGTTCTGCTCTACGGACCCATAGGCTAAGTTCTACGGACTCATAGGCTAAAGCTGCTGGGTCCCCCTTAGGAATCCTGTTAGGCCTCCCGCTAGGCTCCCACTATATCCTACTCTGTAAGCCGTTCTGGGTCTGTTTTGGCCCCAACACGCAGAATGCGCCCGGGGCTTACGACTTGATAAAGGAGTCTAGGCAATCAGAATAGGGTATTCGGGTGGTTTCTACAGATTAAGGAGGATAATCTCTACTGCGAGTTAGTCAATCCCTCATACAACCGTAAACCTCATCTTGACTGTTCAGGCCCCATTATTCTTCAACCCTAAAGCCTTAACTTTAAACCTAACCCCCCAAACCCTAAACCCTCAACGTAGACCCTATGAACCCTAAACCCTCAACCCTAAATCCTGAAGCCTAAACCTAATCCCTAAACCCTAAGCCTAACCCCTAAACCCTGAGCCTCATCTTAGGGCTCAGAGAGTTCCGGAGCCCTCGGAAAGCCTGCGTCCGAAGCCTTGGAAGTTCGGATTCGGCCGGAGGTAGGGCGCCATCATCGTGGCCTCCACCGGGGTCCTCGAAAGTCGGGATGCTTAGAACCCATAGGGTTTTGGGTTGAGGGTTGAGGGGATACTTAGGGTTTAGGTCGCAGGATGTACCAGTCGGTTGAGGGTTGAGGGTTTTGGGGTCGGGAAAGAGAGGGGAGAAGAGCTAGAGAAGCCAAATATGGAGCCCGTAGGATCCGCACATATTGAAGGCACCTCCAGTCGAACCCCCTTGTTGATTCAAGCAGATGGGCTCACACAAACGAAAACCGGAAAGAGTTTCTAGCGTAATATAGGGGCCTTAATATTTATCTATACTATTTAGGCAGGTCCCTTATGCGAATTATAGTATAATATGCCCCGCAACCCTATTCTAATTATTAAGGCTCCTACATTACCTTCGCAAAGGTTTCGAAACAAGGGCCTCCTCCCGGGTCAGTTTAGGGTCTATGTGGGGTTTAGGGTTTAGGGTCTATATAAGGTTTAGGGTTTATGTAGGGTTCATACACAGGGTTTAGGGCTTGGGGTCTATATGGGGTTTAGGGTTTAGGCTTTATATATTTGGGTTTAGAGTTTAGGGTCTTCAACAAAATCATGACGACGCTGGGCTGGCAACGAGGGGCTTGGCCAAAGGGCTTTCGGAGCATGCTAGTACTTCTGTGATGGCGACAAAGATTGAGTTGAGTAAGTCTGTTCGACCCCATCGCTGCTGGGAGATTTAAGCTGGGAGGCTTAAGGAAATAGGGGAAGCCAAATATCGACTCAACAAAACTGGAATCGCCAGTTGTACAGACCCTGTAGAAGGTACCCCTCCTTCTAAGGACCCAAGCTCAACGTAGCTAGCATCAACATAAGGGGGCCTGAATATTTAGAATGGGGTTTGGGGGGGTATATTATGCCATAATTAGAAGAAGGAACCCCCCAAAATAGCATAAGTAATTATTATGGCCCCTATCTTAACTCCACTCCTCGATCTTCGCCGGCTTGTCTCAGTCTGAAGCTGATCATGAAAACCAAAGTCTTGAGTAAAGTCGCAAGCCGAAGACACCTACAAAGATCCGAAACACACCTACTCACCGCAAAACCCCTCCTGTTCGAAGACCCTAAACCCTTCAGGTCAAACCCCCTAAACCCTTCAACTCTTAACCCCAAGCTCCTGTAACCCTATTATCCATCCGCCACAACCCGAAACCCTACCCTAGCCCATGCACCTAGGGGCCAAGCGAGTAGTATACGAACCTCCGTTTTATTAGGTACCTTTGGATCCCCCAATCCTTTCACTGGCCTACATTTCTATTTACAATCCTGAACCAAGTAACCAACTATTCTCCTACCACCCCCCTCCCCTCCTGCCCCCTTCAAGAAAATCCCGAACTATTCAGCACTGTAGACCCGCTCCTTAAAGCCTAAACCCCTAAACCCCCCCTTTAGACCCTAAACCCTAAACCCTGTAAAAAAAAACACATAAACCCTAAACCCTACATAAACCTTAAACCCTATATAGACCCTAAACCCCTAGACCTTACATAAACCCTACATAAACCCTAAACCCTACATAAACCCTAAACCCTGTATATATATATATATATATAGACCCTAAACCCCTAAACCTTACACCAGGGGGCATGAAGGAGGTGGGCATCCAGGGATCCCGGGCCAGTCCTGGAGTTCGTGGAAAAGTCGGGTCGGATCGGTTTAAGGTTTAGGGGTTTAGGGGTTTCGGGGTTTCGGGGTTTAGGGTTTAGGGTTTGGGGTTTGGGGATTTCCAGACTATGAGGAATAAGGGTTAAATTTCTTTGGTCTTATGAGTTTCACTGCTTGTCATCGTCAGAAAAATAACACCATTCATCCTCGACATCATCATCATCATCGTCAGTAGCATCTTGGAGGGATTTCCAGGGTTTTGAGCAGGGCTATATGAGTTGAACCAGGGGTTTGAATCGGGGTATATTACACCGCAACTATAGACGGACTGTAAGGGAATGCCATGTTTGATGACCTCCCCCTCCCCCCAATATATCGGTGGCCGAACTTACCTGTTCGTACATGGTTTAGGTTTTCTGTTCGGGGTACGGTTAAGTCTGAAAAAACACTGTTTAAACTTGCAATAGTACAGATTACTAAATATATATAAAATCATTTAACATTAGGGCTGGGTACCTCGCTGTGTCAAGTCGGGCTTGGGCGCGAAGCTGGTGCCCGGCTTCAGGCTACGGGACTCGTGAGTATACCCACGCCTGGATGGAGCCTTGTCGGCTCAAAGCTGACGCCCTATTCCTAGGATCGTGCTCGTAAAATGTACCCTGTACCTTCACCGAAAATTGTGTTTGGCTCGGGAATGGGTCGGGAAGAGGACTTTCAATTGCGCCTCGACTTCGTCAGAAAAACAAGGACCACTTTGAAAGATAACAGTAAATAGTGATAATAATAAGAATAACTAGAATCATAATAAGAATAGTAGTCATAATAATGCTATTAATATGAATAAAACAAAAAGAAGAAGAACATGTGTTCTTGCTGGGAGGACCTAGGCCCGGCCAGACTGCTGCTTGGGGCTTACGTTTAGGGTTTAGGGTTTAGGTTTTGGGGTTACGGGGTTTAGGGGTTTCGGGGTTTAGGGGTTTAGGGGTTTAGGATTGTGGCCAATATGGGAACAAAGCTGCTTTGAGAAGCAGACCTCTCCATTCATCAGAGGCTGCTTTCCGGAGCTCTTCACAAAGCTAGGCTTTCTTATAAAAAGCCTTATAAAAGGAAGCAATTTGTCATTCCTTCCTGCGCTGGCCCTTAAGGGGCCTGCCCGGCAGCACCCAGAACCAGTTTTCAATGCCTTTTTTAGACATTCGATACATTGTAGCCTTTGATAGGTGTTGGGTCATTCTTTTGCCCTTCCTTTGGGGGTTTAAAGAGCCCGAACGAGCAACAAGCGATGTTCCAGTGATGCAGCGCCCCTGATCGTTACACTGAGGGAAGGGGGGGAGGGTTGTACTAAGATGAGCCTAGGGCCTAGGGTTAATACGCCTCAAGGATTAGAGCAGGGGTTTTGGCGGTCTGTGTACTATGAGGCAGACAAGGAAGTCTAATGCAAAACAACCTATATATAATAACAAATTATACAAGCCTTACAAGCCCTATGTTACGTTGTGAGTGGTACTGTGTCTGTCCCGGGGCCTCCCACTGCGCATGTCAGGCCGCCGTTCCCGATCCTCGGCCCGGCACAGATTTCACGGGGTCTCGTGCTGCAGGGAATAGGAATGGGGTTAAAAAAACTTTTATCCGACTAGGGCAAAACTTGGATCCGACTCGGGCGAAACTCATTCCCAGCCAAGCAAGTTTAGGGCTTTAGCTATGTTTGGGTTGGCGCTTAGGGGTTTTGGGCTTAGGGCTTAGGGTGCACCAGGGTCGGGTTGTCAATAACGACCAAGGGCTCAAGCTGCTACAGTTTGAATGTGAATGCTCTGGCCACTGGCGCCACAAGGCCTACGTCCTACTCTGCAAAGACATGTGCTGGCTAAAATGGTAGCCACATGTGCACGGGGATACCAGCACAGGAAGATATCAGTGCAAATATCCCCGTAATTCCCCAAATCCCCAAAGCAGCACCGGCAGGCCGAAGAAGCAATAAAGGGAGGACTCGTACTACGGTTGATGTAGGTTTTCACCATTACACCGGTTGCAAGGCAAAGCTCGTCATAGACTCCAAGCGCGGAGCCCTTTTGGCCAGCACTTCGGCAAGCAAACAACCTCAATTAGCACCTACTTGTCTAAAATTCTAGGAACTACGGTGCTCCTAAACCCTAAGCCCCAAATCGCAATGTAAAGGCTACAAATTCTGAGCTCTCGGACTGTATAGGGGGAAAATCATGACTCTTAAGGATTGAGGCCATTGGGTTTCCAACTTTTGGGTTTCTGCTGTAAACCCTAAACTAGGTTTCTTGCGAAGGGCTGTGAGCTTCACTTTGATCGTAAGTCACAGCTACGTCCTAAAATCTAAAGAACCTAAACGACAACTTGGGTTTATAAGGGTTTAGGGCAAGAAAGGTACGAAAGCAGAAACCGTATCACTCGTGAAGGTAACGGCCCGGAAGCAGGTAGCATACATTCATACATTCGTGCATATCTGCGGCTCCTTACCTTTCTGGACAAACGTTCACCCTCACTAATGCCCGAAGCCTAAGCCCTTTTACTGCTTTGGGCTTAGGGACAATGGTCTAGGGCTTCAATCTTGGTAAAACTGCAGAGATACTAGGACCAGCTTCCCAAACACTCCCCATGCGTTTTCGATGCGGATTGCCGGTGGTCTCTGTGTTTATGGCGCCCAAGAACTACAGGGTAGTACATCGCAACATGATCCCGAAGCGCAGCTGGCTTCAAACCCTCTCAGCTACTTGGATTCAGAGCTCAAGGAAAACTACGGCAGCAGCCATATGGGTGGTTGTCAAAAGTATGGTCCCTTTTTTGGTCCTTATTACAATACGGCACCTATTATTTGGGGTACCCAAAAAGGGACCTTCATTTTGACAACTACCCACATGACTTGAAAGGGTTTGGGTCTTGGGAGACAGTCTTGTGGGCTTGGCCTGCAAGGTTTTAATGTAGGAGCCTGAACAAGAAACCCTGGGCCTATAACCCCAAAATAGTAGGATTCATGTAAGGCCCAAGGTTTCTTAATCAGGTTCCTACATTAAGGCACCAAGCTGCTGAATAACGGAATAGCAATGCTCACCCGAATGCACGCTCAGACAGGCAAGCTGCAAACGTTCTCTGCTGGCACGCCTTTGCAGAAACACTCTCGGCTTCAGAAGGTTTACGGATGTATGACGGTTGAGTATGATTGTTTCGGGATGTACGATTATGATGGATCAGGGATGTATATGATTATGATGGATCAGGGATGTATATGATTTAGCATTTCAGGAATCAAGTCTTGAGGGCTACAGCTACAAGTTAACCGAGTTGGAGTCAAAGGCATCAGGGCGGCGTGCGGGATGAAGGCTGTCATCATCACCAACCCTGAGCCTTAAACCCTAATTTGATTCTCAAAGCCTAGATGGAATAAACCCAAAACACTACAAATCTAAATCGCATTCAGGATCCTACTATTGAGGGCCTAAATGAAGGTCTCGGCCCCAGTATTTTCTCAAGCCCAACACCTGCAGAGACTGCTGCACCATTTGTCCGGGTTCCTGCAGGATTTACTTGGAGGATCATGGGAAGTAGTAAGTAAGGTTAGAAGAACCTTCATATTGATTGGGGCTAGAAGTAGTTATAAGTATAGCTACCCTAATCGTAACCCTAGTTACTGAGTCCCATGATCCTTTAACATGGGGTTTTGTCTTTAGCGGGGTTTGGGGTGTCCAGGACATCTCGTGAAGCCCAACGACAGGAGATTGAGAGCAAACCTTCGCGACCCGAAGGGCCAAAACGATCATACCCAAAGGGTCCAAGTATTCGTATAGTATATACTTTAGGGTACTAAGTACCTCTATAATGGTACTTGGAGCCTTTGGGATTTAGACAAGCATCGGATATGGCGGAGTTCGGCCAGCATCGGCAGCAACAGGGCTTGAATGCTGCGGCTCACTTGGAGCCTCGTCGGCAAGAGCGCGGTTCTGGGATTACTTGTTCGCACGCGGGAAAGCACAAGTGAGTGCGAGTACCTGCATGTCTGTACTTATTTCTGAAAGAGAGAGGAGAGAGACAGAGAGAGAGAGAGAGAGAGCGAGCGAGAGAGCGAGCGAGAGAGACAGAGAGAGAGAGAGCGCTTTACTTATGTAAGCTTTGGCATGCCTAACACACTACAAGCTCTGAGCCCTCAACCCTGGCCTTAAGCGACTCCACTCCGCAAGACGCCCCCCAAAACCCCCGATCTTAACCTCCACAAGCCGCCAAACCCCAAAGCACGTCGTTGAACTCACAACCGGAAACACTACCCGCCAAACCCTAAACCTAAACCCGGAAATCCCTGCGCCGGGTCTCAGCGAGGGCAGGGCATCCAGGGATTGCAGAGAAAGCTCCGGCTGCAGCTCTAAGCAGAGGGCCAAAGGCATGGCAACTCACACAGGAAATCTGAAGGTCTTAACAGATAGACTAGGCTTCCTTTAAAGGGTTCTATAAGGGTTTCTGTAAGGGATATGTAACACAATAAAATGTAGCCTCCGAAAGAGTTCCTTTCAGGGTGTATATAAGGCTTGGCTTGACAACTAGACTAGAATGCCTGGGCTTACTGTGGTATAGTTATATCAGGACCATACAGGGATAAATTCATTAGCCAGCCAGAACTCTACGGTAAACGAAGTATCTCTCGATGAATAGGCTCCTGTACAAGCTCAGAAAGACCAAACAGACATCTGTCAGTTAGCAGCCTTCTTTACGGGGTTCACAAGGCCTAGGCTTAGGCTTTACGAAGGTTTGTTGGGGCTTGGTGGAGGCCAATGTGATGCGACACCCGGATCGGGAGGGTTGGGGAAGCCCACCCTTTTTTGAGACCGATGTGGGCCTACATAGTCGGTCTTTTGCCCCTCGTGTTCTAATAAGATATCATGCTTCTCAGCCGAAAAGCTTGCGGATGAAGACACATACCCATAGGCTCCACAGTAGTTCCTTTTCGGGATTACCTTATAGGATTCCTATTATGAACCCCAAAAAGGAAGAGCCTTTAGATATAGGCCGAATGTGTTATCCTTCACTATGCAGTGCTGAGAAGCAGCAAGGCTCCTGGGCGTATCTGAACAGTGCAGAGTCTCTTTTAGGGTTTTCATGCAACAGTGGTGGACGACATCTGGGGGTATTCGAATGTACTTGTTTCGATGTACAATCAATGATACAGTAGGCGTTTGAAGTGCGCGATTGCCCCGAAGCGCAAACCAGGTCCATCGCCAACGTCAACAAATCTGTCAGCTACACCTTTGGCACAAAGGGTGCCAAACGCTTGGCGACCGCTGCCGCCTGCAAGTGGCAAAAACTGCTCAGCGGTTTAACATCCGTGGTTCTTGCCATTTCTCCGGGTGCGTGCCTCTGTCTGGCCATCTATCTTGCCGGCCTAGGGCCCCTTTGCTTCGGTTCTTGAATCTTTGCGTGAAGGCTTCCTTTGGGGGGGATCGTGAGCATATAATGATAAGAATAGGCATGAAAGTAGTTCCTTTTTGGGATTCCCATATAGGATTTAAATATGAGCCCCCAAAAAGAGGAACCACTATGGAGCCTTTAGGATCACTCCCATACTTTCTGGATTTCCCATAATATAGGGGCCTTAATGATTAGAATAGCGTTCCTTTAAAGGGGTCTATAAGGGTTACTATAAGGGATCTATAAGGGGACTATAATATTGGGGCCTTAATAATTAGAATAGGGTTCTGGGGCCCAGTATACTACAACTATAATAAGGAACCCCCCAAAATAGTATAGGTAATTCTATTAGGGCCCCTATACTATCGGATTGAATATTGCAGATTTCCTGCCGGAAGCCCGGAGTTGACAGGGTGGAGGAGTTCCAGTGCCAAAGGCACGAGCTTGAAACCGAAATGGAAGCCATTCCCTAAGGGTCCATGTGCCCAAATAGGGCTCCTTTTCGGGTTCCTGTAAAGGTTCTTTTAAGGGTTCTCTAAGGGTTTCGGGTAAAAGGGTCCATGTACCCAAGTAGTATATACATTCGCCCCAAAGTACTCAAAGAATAGGGACTTCTTCAAGGCCACCATATAGACTATTAGGGATTGGAACGAATCTGCAAAGCTGCTTCCGAGGTTCTGGAGACTTCGAACATGTTACACCGCTCTACGGTTTTATGGGCATCGAGATGCTCTCCCATCTGCCAGCGGGAAAGCCCCCCTACCCTAATCCCTTGCAGTAGCCCTTATAAGAACCCTTACAGTAAGCCTGTAAAACCTTTAGACGGAACCCTATCTGAAATAAGGGTAGGGCAGCAACTGATTCTAGGCGGTTTAGCAACGCAGGCCCATCCTTCCTGAACCAATAATAACAATCAATGAGCCAACTGTCCTGAATTGGCAAGAATCCAAAGCCCCTTTAGATGGAAGAGCCCCCGCCCTCTCAACAAACTGGCCGGTCTCTCTCGCGCAGTTTCCAGGCCTCTGTGGCGAGTGCTGATCGTTCTGCCAAGGTCTCTGGGCGGCAATACCACTCCTGCGCACGCAAAACCCAAAACCTAAAGCAAAAACCCTAAATCGTGGGACTTTCGAGAGCTTTGAATGGTTGCTACAGAATTTCGGGCCCGGGGCTTCGAGGTTTAAGCCTTCATGTAGTTCCAGGCTTCTGGTTCAGGGTTCGGAGGATGTAGAGGATGCTTCCTCCAGCTTTCCAGAACGATGATCTTCCAAGGCTTCTGTCTGGAGGATTGGGAGAGGCTGCGCTGGATGTTTGACAACAACGTAGGTACGATTTGTTTAGGGTATACGGCTTTAGGGTTAAGGGTTTATAGGTCTTGTTTAGGGTTTAGGGTTAGGCTGCTCATGACGATCTTTTTGCTTGCAGGCTTCATAATGCCCTGAACCGACGAATTCAGAGGTCCTACTTCCTACGACAGGCCCTCTTGGAAAATCGCTCGCTGAATACTCAGATAGGGTAGCCCCGGTTTTAGGCCCCCCTAGATGCCCTCAACCATTGTAAAGCCCTGATAAAACCGCTATAGCAGCCCTAAAGGAACCTTGTGCCTTTGAGACCTGACGGACTCTGTTATTTTGGAAACTCCCAACGCGTGAAGGCCTGGGTCCAGTCAGGAGAGACGCCGTGGTAGCGCTCCTGAGCGAGGACAAGGTTCTGGGGTGTTGAGGGGAGCCTACTCTTGTGGTGCTTTAGCCTGGGGGGCTTTAAGGTACTTGGATAATCTATGCAAGACGTCTCAGCCAGGGGATCGCGTTCAAATTCAATGTAGCGGCCTTAATAATTAGAATAGGGTTTAGGGGGCCCACTATACTATAATTCTAATCAGGAGCCCCCAAAATAGTCTTGGTAATTTTTAGGCCCCTATACCATAGAACCCTACTATAGATCCCCTTATAGTAACCCCTTTAAAGGACCCTATGAAACCCTATGACCCTTTTAAGAGAGTCATTATTTCGGCCCCTAGATTAGAGTCTCTTCCAGGCATCTTAGGGAGGCTGGCGAGCGGCAGCGACAACTCCCTCGATGGTCGTCTTGGCTCTGGGGCCTGCCATGACCCTGAGGGTCCAAAGGACCCAATAATTAGGTACTTAGGTTTCGGATAATACTGCTGATGGACAAAATCCTGCATGACCCTAAGGACCCTAAACTATGGGAATTATGGTATATTCCTTATAATGGGTAATGCAGGATTTTGTCCATCAACAGTAGTTATGTAGGTTACTATTTGGGAGAGTATATGATTATTAGGTACTTGGGGCCTGCCATGACACCGAAGAAAAGGATCCTTCTGGGCTTGACTGCCTCTCAGTAGTTAGTGGTTTTGGGGCCTGCCAAAACACCCGGCCAGTGTTACGCTAGGAGCACCCTCGAGATCCAACTTCAAGCGGCTCTTGGGAGAGATATGCAGTATCAAAATACGGCCATGAATGGGTATGTATATATATACAAACACCATAGCAACTAGTATTGTATAGGTTCGAAAAATTTTGTTGCAGCAACATAACTGAGTTTGAAAAGGTTCAAGTACAAGGGTCAGGTTTCCAGCTTGGTGCAGCGCTTCGCAAACCTTTTGCAGGTGCTAGGGAATTCATCGGGGTGCCTGCTTAGGGATATCCTTCTCGCGGTTTCTTTAAGTGTGCGGCTTTGCTGCTAGTTCGCTAGTTTCCGATCTTCTCAGGCTGCTGTGGAGTGATGGTTGCAATCCCGAACTACGGCTCATGGACCAAAGCCTACAATTCCCGAAGCACCATAAACAACGGAACCCCTGATCCCTCTGCACTTCCAGCTCGCAGCCGAAGCAATAGTATGTAAAGCACTGGAGAGAGCCGGTTGCTGTCATTCAGCTTTACTTCACAAGGCCTGGAAGCAATGGGAAGGAGGCTATGTTGAGGCATACAGTGGGACAACGTGTCATATGTCTATTTCTGACGATCGGTACGGTAGGGATTTGTCCATTGCCAGTATTGCGAACTACATAACCCGACCTCTCTCTTGACCTACTGCTAATCTCAACCGAAAAACTTACAAGTTACAAATCCATTACAACAACCCCAACCCCTGAACCCGGAACCCCGGAAAAGTTGGAAAACCCTGAACTGCTGACCTCCAAACGAAGCTTTAGCAATGCCTTCGCCGGCATCATCACATGAGCTCCAAGAACCCAGAGACTCCAAAACCTCAAAATCTAGGAATATACCGAAACTCATATTAGCGCTCACTTTCGGGTCTAGGGTTCCCACATACCATCATGCAACTGTTTTGGAGTCTCTGGGAAGGGCCGGTAGACAACTAGGCTTTAGGGTTTCGGGAGCACGTTTTCGCATCTAGCGTTCCGGGCTGAGGGTTTAGGGTTTAAGGGTTTAAGGCTAAGGTTTAGGGTTGAGAGTATACGAACTCTACAGAACATTTCCAAGTGCCGGCGCGGTATTACTATTACCAATTGCACGTACCCTGCCTGGTACGACCTTAAGCTCCGGCGATAGGGCAGCCGCCTTCGACAGTGGCTTGGTTTGGAGCCTGGCTTTAGGGGTCAGAACAACAATACTAATAACTACTAAGAAGAATAATAATAGTAATAGGAGTAAATACTCAGATAATAACCATAGTAAGGAAAAGCTCTCGTCGTTCAAACCTCCCCCAAAAATCTCAACTCTAACCCCGAAACCCCGAACCCTAAACCCCTGAACCGACTCCACCTAGAGGCTCATACCCTACCCCTTTTTTAGGGCGCCTACTTTTTAAGATAACCGATCCTAACCATAAAACTAGGTATCCTAAAAAAGGGGTAGGGTATGAGCCTCTAGGCACTCTAAAACTCTCGTCCTTCAGGGGGACAGCCGCCTCCGTGGTCTCTGGCTCGGCCTCGGGTTCCTTTCGTAAGGCTTTCTTTCAGGCCGGGATTTTTAGGAGGGCTTAGGGTATAGGGTTTAGGGCTTAGGGTTTAGGGCTTAGGGGCTTAGGGTGTAGGGTTTAGCGCCAAACCACTACAGGTTCGTAACTACGGCATGATCCCCAACATGCGGTACAGCACTCAGGGCTTAGTGCTTTCCTACTTTCGGGTCTCGGGTTGGGATTTAGCATTTAGGATCTATGGTTTAGAGGTTGTTGGGGTCCAAGGTGTAGGCGTCGACGCAAGTTTAGGACCTGATCTTCAGGGCTCAAATCTTGAGGGCCGTGAGCTTCGGATTTGGGGCTTCGGGTTTAGGGACTCATAAAGCAAGGTTTATTGCACGCAACCCAACTTGAGCGGAACATAATTTCTAAAGCTCGCCTTTTGCTGTTTACACTGCAATGAAACTTTGACCATGCCAACGCGAGTCAGCAGAGCCTTCGGTACCTGCTCTCTACAACGAGGAGCGAAGAGACCCGGTCCTCCGCTTTTGCGACAGGCGGAGGAAGGAACAAGCCGGTCAGGTCCAAGAGATTCATGGGCAAAGATGCACCTGGGAGCGTTTTCGAGGGAGGGTTAACGGTTGAATTGGAGTTTGCAGACGGGCCACAGGAGGGTTTGACAAGCGTCCATGCGGGTTTGCTTAGGCCTTGGCTTTCGGGCTTGGTAACCGGAAAGCCAAACAATCCCCTAAAACCCCTACATGAACATACATTATCATACCCCAGGAATGTGAGTGCAACGTAGCATTGCAAATCTCAGCGGTTTTTGAAGCGGGCTTGCTCGGTTCGCAGGTGTTGCGCGCACAGAGGGTGTGCAGACGAGGTAATGCGAGTTGCAACGGGTGTCGTGAACAGCCCTGGTGTGTCTGTATGGGATGTATAGAAGCCTGGACTGAGGGTTTTGCATCCTCATGACTTCCAACATTTCCAGCCCAGTCTTGAAGCCAAATTATGATGACCACACCATATAATGCATTGCATCAGTATACGGGACGACATGTATATGCATACATAGATGTGGGCATAGATGTATGCATACATATGTATATGTGCCTGTCTATCTGGCTATCTTGTCTATACATACATGCATGCATGCATATACATAGATATGTATGTATGTAGCTGTGTGTACATGTATACATACATGTATATACGTATGTGCGTGTGTGTGTGTATGTATGTATGTATGTATGTATGTGTATATATATATACAATTAGTTAAATATGCATATGTATGCATGCCTCCTATGTGGTCTATGCTCGATTGTGCGATTCAAGACCAAGGCGCGGCGCGAATAGAACGAAGCACCGGTGCCCTGCATGTAGCAAAGGAGACTTGAAGGCTTCATGGCGTGAGGAGAGATCTTTAGGTTCAATGTTTCGGGTGTAGGGCTATTGTACCTGGATGGACTGATTCGATTATGAAACTTTGGGCTTGCCTTGTGTTGATCTTGTTGTATTCTTTGGAGTTTCCGCTTGTGGAGGCGTGAGCTATGGTGAGTTCTCTGTCTCAGCTATCAGAATCAGGCCTAAGCATCTTCGAGGACGATTGACATGAAAGCCAAACTCATCTCAGGAGTTTGCGCTGTTCGACATGGATTGAACAAGGAGTGTCAGGTTCTGTGCCAAGTTTCGAAATTGGCCCAGTGCGCTCCTGCCCAGTCAATCCCAAGCAGATCCTATCCGTAAGGGACTACGGTCTTTGGAACTAACTATTTGCTTCCGGACCGAAGCAAATCGCCTATGGTACCAAAACGAAGTTGCTCCAACGACTAAACGAAGTTTTAGATTCGGCCGAGGGCCGGGTGTCGAGGACTCAGGAAGTGCTACAAGTCGCAAACCGTTGCTAAGAAATCCTAAGCCCAAAGGGTAAAAGATTGGGTGGGCAGGTTGGGTGTGAAACTAAGCGCACACAACACCACACGTGCACGTGGCGGGGTGCACGGAGCGTCGACGGGCCCTAAATCCTAAGTCCGGCCCAAGTCCTAAACGCAAAACTCTAAGCCCTAAACCCTATAATCCCTGAACCCTAAAACCCTAAAGCTCTAAGCCCCAAACTCAAAAAAACTCAAGGCCCTAAGCCCCAATCCCAAAACCCCAAAACCCTGAACCCGATGAAGGAGCCTCCGAGCTCCGGCGCCGATGTCGCCGCGTCTCGGTCATGCGCCGGGCGTTGAAGCGCGGAGCCCGGGCAGCGAGCCGCTCTTTGGCCTTGTCTTCATGTGGGGAGGGTTTAGGGTTTAGGGTTTAGGGTTGTGGTAGTGGGAGTGTCTAGAACCCACGGTCTGTCTCTCCCTCACTCTCTCTCTGGCTCTCTCTGTCCCTCTCTCTCCCCCCCTCTCTCTCTCTCTCTCTCATTCTCTCTTCTCTCTCTCTCTCTCTGTCATTCTCATTCTCTCTCTCTCTCTCTCTCTCTCGCTCTCTCCTTATGTAGAGATAGACAGTTAGACAGATAGGTTCACACATAAGGAAAGAAATATACTTTTTGGAAGTTCAAGATTCCAGCTTGGGGGGGGTCTCAAAACTAGATGTGCTTTATTTTATTATAGGGTTGTATAAGATCATCTTTAAATTGTCTCTCCAGGGTCTATCAGGCTCACCTGTGCTCGACGGAAACGCCCGGTGCCCTTGATCAGCTCTCCATGCCTCGTCACCTACTCTCGAGCCACTCTCGAAACTCCCGTATGGCTGGTCGTTGGGTTCATGCGCTTTACAGGGGTCTCCCGTTGAGGCCTAGGCCTAGGTGTTTGGGTTTTGAGGGTTTGGGGTTGGGGCTATGGGGTGCGGGGCGTTTAAGCTCGGGGCAGGTTCTTTTAGATTAAGGTTCAGGGCTTCGGATAGCTTGCTGGAAGTTTAGGGCATGGGAGTTTCGCAGGGTTTTCGGTGCTATCTGGGTCGTTGCCAGCTTTGTAGCTCAACGGACCTGGCCGGAAACTAGCCTAGGATCCCAATCACGAAAGCCAAATATTACACCCTAAATCCATAATCCTAAACCCCAAAAGCCACCCTACACCCCAAATCCTATCGATAGACCCTGAATCCTAAACCCAAATTCTAAACCCAACAAAATCCGGAAGCCTAAACCCTAAACCCTGAAACTCTCGCCCAAGGGCCTCCAAAAGGATGGACTTGTCGACCGAGTCCTAGAGCGGAGTAGGGTTCAGAGCCTTACCAGGACCCCCAAATGGCCCTTTAATGGACCCCTCTATGGGCCTTAATAGTGGGTATTTAGGGAATGTTAGAGAGTAGTTGGGGGGTCTAAGTAGGGTTCAGATTTTCGGTTTACGTTTTAGGGTTTGATAACCCGAGCTTGATGTAAGCCTTCGGACGATTTCGTAGGTTTCGAAGAGGTTGCATCTGTCTAGTGTTGGAGCTTGGAGTCAGAGTCTTTTGCCAGGGCTCTACCTGCTTATACTCTCCATTGTAGTTCCTATTTGGGGCTTAATGTACCGTTATATATTTAGGACCCGATAATGTACAATGGAGACCACAGGTAGGGCTTTAGGATGCATGGACGTCATTGGGCGGCTCTTGCTTTTGTGCTCTTTAGTTGTCCCATATGGCCCAAAGTTGCAAACTCTCAAGTCTCAAGCCTGACAGCGTGTAGAACAGTGAACGCAAAGAATATCACATCAGGAACCGGCATAGCCTGCTCATCCTAGACCCCCGGCCAGGTACTGAGTATGGAACACTCTGCCAATCTCAATCTTGAACACAGGAACCGAAGCTCCAAACTCAAGTCACTGCAATTTCAGTCGCGGATAATGTTACCACGATACCTACGACCCGAACTATAGAAGGAAAGCACGATAAGGAACCCTGACAATGTGGCTTTGCTGGGATCCGGGTATTGTATCGGAGCCTTTATGGCTACAGTCATCTTGCCAGCAAGCAAGGGTTCAGAGCTTAGGGCTTGAAGCTAAGGATTACCTGAACCCCAATACCTTCCTCGGGCTCCTTATTATGATATCCTTCTACAAGTCCTCTGAAGCAAATGGATAGGCTTCTAGGGTCCAGGTAGAGTTTGAGGTGTTTAAGGCATGTAGCGAGATGTAGCTCTTACATAATAATGAGGACATATTCTTTCCCATAGATCACTATGCTTTCATTAAAATCAAAAGCCGCAACAAGAACCTAGTTGCCATAGTCAGAAACTACGCCTTTCGCAACTTCTTCGTCGAAGCCGGGCTGCGAGTGCTTGCTGAGCAGCTCGAAACCGTGGCTGGTCAGCCTCATCTCGTTGTCATACTCGAGGGTTTAAGATGGTTTAGTTTAAGGTTTAGAGGTTTACGGTTGGGGTGTAGGTTTCGTGGAAAGCCTCTGCTACGACTGCAGAAGGTCTCGAACAAGGTCTCCACAGCAAGGGTTTCCGGGTGAAGGTCTTAGGAAAGCAAGCGTGCGCCTAAATACAAACTCGTGCAGGTGATATCCCTTAAGTGGGAACGTTTCAATACTCTCTGCTTGTGTGCAACTTGTTGTTCCGAAACTTGTGCGCTCGGAGGAATGGAGGACTGACAGAATAAATCAACAGAGAGTACAGTTGGGGCGAATGCAGGGTTCAGGTTCTAGGGTCTACCCTAAGGCTCCTGGACCCTCGTAGTGAGATCCCAATCCTAGCTCCTAAAGCCGAAACTCTACCCCAGAAAGCCCAAGACTCGCTTAGGAGCCTTAGGGTCGAGAACTAGAACTGAGACCCTAAACCCTAAAGTTGGGAGAACTAAGGCCTTTCTCCAGGGGATGGATCACGGTCCTAGGTACCATTATGGGGGGTACTTTCCCAAATCATTATCAAGATTCCCAACATAGGAACCCTACATTCTACGATATAGGTACTTTGGGTCCTTGGGCGTCTTCGCTGACTTGGGAGTTTCAACCTGGGATTGAGATGTCGGGTCGAAGCCGATTGCCACGCCTCCTTGAAAAAGGGTACACCAGGCAAACACGAAGCCTAAACTCTAAACCCTAAACCCCCAAAACCTAGATCCTAAACCCTATATAAACTCTATCCCTACCGGCCGGAAAGGGGGCCGACTTAGAGCAAGTTGCATGAATCACCATCAACTCAGCCAAGAGCAGAAGGATATGTGCATTCGGTCTGGGAAATACCGTCTACGCAACCTTAAGAGTGTACGCACATCTATGTACACATATACACAACATATACTTCAAGCATGATCCCTCTTTGTCTCCTTATGTAATTATTTACCATCTGCTTATCTTTCTTCACATATCATATCACATGATGAAATGCAACGGGTCGTGGAGAGAGCTACTCCTGGGGCACTGCAACACCTAGGCCTGACTTGTGCCTCCCGATGCACATAAGGCATCCCGTGCCCTGCAGCACCGCTTCGGGTTTAGGGCTTTTGGGGTTTAGGGCTGAGGTTGATAACAAAAGTCCCAGGGGCAAGGTTTTCCTCCAGGCGTGTCGCTACAAGCTCCAACTCCTCTTTCCTTGCAGCTGGGGCGCAGGGATGCGTTTCCACATGTATTTGCATGTCTGCATGTAGCCAGGTGAGAACCCTATGCCCTTGCAAGCATGGGGAAAGGTACGGACAAGGAGCCACGGAGCCCGATGCAAACCAAGCCAAGTCCCTCCGGGTGAATGTCGAAGCCAAAGACTCCGAGGAAGACCACATGCGAAGTTGGAGCTTGTGTGAGACTTTCCTAAATCGTCAACTTTGAACCTTATAAACCTCACACTCTAGATGTCAAAGCCAAACGTAAAACCCAACAGCATTCACTGTTGTCTGTCTTGGCTGAGTCCTGAGATCGAAGAGCGAGGTCCTGGAATCGTATACGCCTTCTGGCTGTCATGTTTCCTTGAGGGTCCATTACTTCAACTTGGAATGACAGGGAAACTACATCGTGTTATCATAGATCCTTACATCTTGGTAAATTAAAGTGAGTTCGTTAGCAAGAGCCCAATTGTACGTCGATGTGCCCTGCAAAGGGTACCTGCAAAGGTTCCTAACAGGGTTCTATAAGGGCACTAGTGTGGGTTCTGTAGGGTGCGAACAGACTGTAGGGCCGGTTTCGGGTGCGGATCCAAGAGCCTATATAGTACATACTTAGGCCCGGAATGGGTTCCTACATAGGTATATACGGTCAGAGTATATAGACTGTATCATATGGGCACATGGTCCCTTAGTGTCTTGCACCTCAGGCAGCCAAGGATCACATGCTTCAAGCTGCATCGTTTGCACAGCCAGCATGGAAGGTTCAGGGTGTAGTTGCAAGCATCGCATACCTCATCGATGCCAACTTCCGTTCTATTTTTAACTATATTATACTAAATCCTAAAACATCCGATAATTTTGCCATGTTCGAGGGATGGGCGGCTTCAGTCATTCAGTACGAACCTGCGGGCCGGCAAGGGAGCCTCGATGATTGGAATAGGGTTTGGGGTGTAGTATCATGCAAATTTTGGGGTATAGTATCATACAAATCTTACCGTGAATTCGATGGGACTTCTTCGAACTACTGAGAGGCGATGCGTAGCCGAGCCCGGTGAAAGGCAGGCTTAAGTTGAAAGCAAACCCTGGAATGGCTTTGCTACCGCCACAGGTCGATTAAGTTTTCATGCATTCAGAGTTGGTCATGGAAAGAAAAGAAAACCGGAGGGGTTGCAGCCATGCTTGGTGCTCCACACCGGAAATCGCAAAAACCTGAAGGCCTGAGCCGTTGAACCCTTATTCCCTTGAGCATTGTAACCGCAAACCCTCAAACCCTGTAGTCCTAAACTCTCTGACTGATCGCTCTGCCGGGATGCCCAATGCACGGTGGCTTCCTCTGCTTCGTTGCCTGCTTCCTGCGTGGAAAAGCCGAAATACCCCCTGCTTCCCTAAAACGTAAAAATGGCCAGCCCCACACATCCAAGTTTGTTGACAAGATCGATGGACCCAAACGGTCCGAAGTACCTAGTTTGTTTGTAGGACTTCTATTGATCGTAGGAATTCCCATTATGGTTTGGGGAAGTGCTCTGCTTTTGCAGAACTCCACACCCGAGGGTAGCTCCGGTGGCTCGAGTCGCGCGACGCGCTGCTGCTAATCTAGGAGCCTTGATAATTGGAATAGGGTTCCTTTAAAGGGGTCTATAAGGGTTACTATAAGGGATCTATAAGGGGACTATAATAAAGGGGCCTTGATAATTAGAATAGGGTATTGGGGCCCATTATCATTATACTATACTTATAATGAGGAACCCCCAACATAGTATAGGTAATTATTGAGGCCCCGATATTAGCGCACAACTTTGGACCGCAAGCTGAAGTCGTTGCAGGTGCTGTCACTGTGTAGTGTGTCTACAGTCTACAGAATAATAATTGCGGACCCTACGCTATACTTACCGCCATGCTAGACGCATGGAAAATCAACCCCTCCGCCCTATCAACATTCCTATGCCATGAACCCTCAGCGCTAAAGCCCTCATGCCGGACTAAACCCCTCAAGCCTCAAGTGCCTATATCCTCTCAAGATTTCCCGGACAAGTACTTAAGGCTGGCACGGAGCTCGACGACACCCCGCTGACCTGTCGGCCGGGTCGCCCATCGCATCTTACTTCAAACTGGTTTCGGGATGAGGCGTGTTCGTGTTTGGGGTTTTAGGACTTGTATCAGCTATATGAGTTAACTACGCAAACAGGTCTCGGGATAAGGGGTTCAGGGTTTTGGGTTGTACGATGCACTGTATCTGGTGGTGCTGCTGGCAGCGATGGTAACCTACCACAAAAGTCACTGGGGGTCTTGGCTTAACTTGAAACGCTGTGGATTTCTTAACTTACAGCACCATGGACGTCGTCTGGTCATAGGCTCTTTGTCCAAGACATCCCAGGTTACCTACTCAACTCCCACGTTCTTGGCCCAAACCTTATGAACTCCATCCAGACCCGAAACCCATAAAGCTCAAGGTCCTCATGTACTCCAAACTTTGAACCTCCGACTTAAAACCTGAAGCTGCAGAAACTCAAACCCCTAGCATCCCTCATAATCCCTCAACCCTCAATCCTGGATCCTAAACAGGAAAGGGAGGAGAGTAAACCATAAACCCTAAACCCTATATAATAGAAGCCGGAAAGTTGGAACATCGTTATCTTCATGCCCTTAAGGTAGAATCTAAGGGATCCCTAGTGCTAATCCTCCTAAAGCCATGTTCCAACTTTCTGGCTTCTACTATAGACCTAAACCCTAAATCCCCAACCCTAAACCCTAAGCCCTAAGCCCTAAACCCTAAACCCCTTAGGCGCTGAACCCTAAAACCTCTTCAGCCCTGGAGCTTCCGAAGCCTGGCGCACGTAGTCGGCGGCGTGGATGCTTTGCGTCGCAACGACCTGACCCAAAGGGGTCCTAGGGTTTACCTGTGGCCCAACAGACCTAGCTTTTTAAGGAACTGAACTACACATAGAAACCATAATAAGGAACCTTTTAAAAGGTTGGTCTTTTCGGCTACAGGTAGGGTTTAGGATTTGGGGTTTAGGGTTTAGGTCTATAGTAGAAGCATAGTAGTTCCTTTTTGGGATTGCCTTTTAGGATTCTAGATACGAACCCCAAAAAGGAAATACGATGGGTCCTATGGTTGAAAGGGTTTATGGTTTATGGGTATTGTTGTGGGGGATACTTTCGCAAATCATACAACAAGGAATCCAAACATAGAAACCCTATACATTCTACCAAAAGATCGAAATATTTGTATAGTGGAACGTAGGGCTTCTATCATGATTGGGAAAGTATCCCCCATAACAGTACCCAGGACCCCGCCACAACCTTCGTCATGACCGTTGCAAATACTCGAAGCAAAGCAGCTCAACTAGTATTGTACTGACAGGTCTGAGCGTATCGTTGTAATTAGGTAGGGTAACTATAGCTATAACATGTTATAACACATATTAGGGGACTTATACGTAACCCCCACTTATAACTACCCGTGCACCTTTGAGCAGTCCAAAGGATCGCATGATACTTGTGACTGCGCTTGCTTGCGCACTACGGTTGCCAACCTCGCGGGTAGGAGCATGCTGCCTCGGCTTTCCAGACCGGGGAGCTTTCCAGAGGCGAGGCAATACAATGAAGGCCCTTGCACGTGTTGGGCTAGGTTTCTAACCCGATACCGTAACCTGCCAGAACCTACTTCTTTGTAGTGTCCCTATAATTCCATATTGGGGTCCGGAACAAGAACCTGCAAAATGTAGGTTGTGGTTCCTCCCTCCCGGCTCCTCCCAACCGGAAATTTGGAGCTTGCTCTCTAGGCTGAGAGCCACCCGTGCTGCATCCCGGAATTGCAAAACCCCAATAAGGGTCCATGTACCTATATATTGGTAGGGTTCTATACGGGTTTTAGGATCAAGGTTCATGTGCCCAAATAACAGACGTCCTGAAGCCTGAGCCCTAATGCATGCATCAGCTTCTATGCACCCTTGCTCTGGCCTGTCGCTGACATGATCTCAACCTTCCTATAGTCTCCATTGTAGTTCCTTTTGGGTTACCTCATAGGCCTATAAATACAAAAATGGTTAAACCAAACCAGGAACTACAATGGAGACTAGACGTATTGTGCTTCTACAGCAACTGTGGGAGTGGTGGATCTGCGACATCATCCTCGACATGGGAGTTTCCGAAAATAGGGGACCCTAATATAATACCCTAAATAGTAGGATCCTTATTATAAGGACCACCAAATACGGCACAGTACCCCTAATTTTCGGAAACTCCCACATCGTCATGCTCATCATTATGACTACTAAACTGCATCTCTATCATGACCAAGTCCATCATGCGCATGAGCCTGGTATCAGAATCTGAGCTCGGCACGCTGCTTGCGGAGGGGCAGCGCCTGCAATACAGAACACGGAAGCTCATCAGCGAGGGAGCTTCAACCCCAAGAAGCTTCGACCTGAGTCATAAATCACAGATTGGTGGTTCCTCAAAGGGCCCTTAAAGGGATCTATAAGGGTTTTGGAGCTTAGGGTTGCGGGCTCCTCATATAGAGTTTATAAGGATTCAGAGCGGCACGAAGAGGTCAATACACCGCCCTGAGTCATCTTTACGCGGAAGCCTGTGCCTGCATCTGCTGTAGGCCCTCATTGTAAGTCCAGCTGACAGGGTAGAAGTTGGTAGGAGCCAGAAGAGCTCTGCGAAGGTCAATTCCTAAGATCATCGAGCCTTAAATCCTTATGAAGTCCGAAAATCCAGAGCCCTGAAGAAAAGAGCCCTGATCATCACAACTGCAACCCCAAAAGCGCTGCACAACCCCACCGAAAAGAACAAACGCAACTACGCCAGGATTCCCACCCCACCGCAATGGCTGGAAAAAACAGAACACGAAACCCTAAACCCTTTGAACCCAATAAAGCTCATCAAGCCCTATAAACCCTATAAGCCTACAAACCCTATAAAACCTACTACCCAAAGGATCAAATATACCTATGTAGTAGAAGGTACAGTTTCTATGTTAGGAACCTTATCAGGATTCGGGAAGGTATCCCCCATAGCAGTACCTAGGACCCTTGGGGGTATTGGGATGAAAACGAGGAGGGCGCCTGTGAGATCTCTGGGAGAGGCCGCCAGCATTCCGCAATCGAAGCATCGGCCCTGGTACCTTTCCCCAAACGTTCCTATAGGATAGGTACGTAGTTCTCTGGGTGATCGTTTCTTAAATTGTAATCGTAATTCCTAGTTATGGAAACGGTACATTCTAGAGGGGATACTTTCCTAAAATAACAGCAGTTCCCAATTATGGAAACAATGCATTAAATGGGGGATATGTTTTAAATCAGAGTAGTAGTTCCTAACATAGAACTGCTGCTTTCTACGATATAGGCCTGACCTAGTAGGACCCTAATCCGAAACCCAAAGGGCCCTAAACCCTAAACAGAGCTCGAAATCCTCAGCCCTAAACCCTAAAAGCTCTGAATCCTGAGAGCCTGAGAGCTCTAAATCCTACATCCCAGACCCTAAACCCCTAAACCCTTGCAGAAATCCTACTTGGGACCCTTTCTTTGAGCCTCCACAGCGACTCTGGAGCATCTCGCTTCCAAAGGTTACGATTTGGGGGTTTACCCAGAGAGCCCAATACCCTTTAATTAAGGAATACAGCTTATACATCACAATATGAATCCCCAGAAAATTTAAGGTGTATTCCGTAATTAAGGGGTATTGGGCTCTGAGCGTAGTATCATGCAATGAGTCAGGCGGCCTGTCACGAAGCTAGACACTTGGCGACTAAATGGATGCCAATATAAGAATTAACTAACCTCTACAAGTAGAAAGGCTCGAGGCCAGGGAATCTGAGCTCTCTGCGACGCATCCTCCGGCGTGGCTCCCGTGGCCTGACGTACAGGTTTTTTTGAGCTTCGGCTTCCGGGGTCCGGGTGCAGTTCTCATGGAGGGGAAAACCCTAAACCCTAAACCCCTAAGCCCCGAAACCCTAAACCCTAAACCCCAAACCCAAAAACCCCTAAACCCCAAAAGCCCTAAACCTCCAAACCCCCAAACCCCAGTTTTCTGCACCCCTCCCTCCTGTGCCTCCGTCATGAGGTGGCCCCGCGGACACCTCGGCCTGAGGTTTCCGGGGCCAACTTGGGGTCTGGTTCTTCGTGCATTCTTTAAAGGGCTCTATAGAGACAAAAAAGGGGGTTATAGATTCTAAACAAGGGGTCTATGCATTCTTTAAAGGGCTCTGTAAATTCGAAAAAAGGGGTCTATAGATGCGAAAAAAGGGCTCTATAGAGACAAAAAAGGGGTGTTATAGATTCTAAAAAAGGGTCTATAGATTCTATAAGGGGTCTAGAGATTCTAAAAAAGGGCTCTATAGATTCTAAACAAGGGGTCTATAGATTCTAGATTCTATAAGGGGTTCCTTATTCTTTAAAGGGCTCTATAATGGGTTCCTTCCAGGGATCCTTTGGTTCCTTTAAGGGGTCCCTTTAGGGGCTTTCGGGTGGCAACTTGGGGAAGGTGCTTCCGTCCTATCTTTAAAGGGTTCTATAAGGGCTCCTTTCATGGATCCTTCGAGGGATCCTTTAAGGAATCCTTCAAAGAGGTTCCCTTAAGGGCTTACTATAAGAGGTTTATGCAAGAAGTTTCTTTAAAGGAAACTTTAACCTTAAACATGGTAGAGCCCTTTCGAAACCCGTAAAGGAACCCTGAGCCCCAAACTTAAGCACGGTAGACTTGGCAGAGCCCCTTGTAGAGCCCTCAGACTTGGAGGAGCCCCTAAGCCTTAAATCCAACAAGGGAACCCCAGACCTTCCAATATCCCTCAAGTAACTACGGAATATACCCTAAATCGGATCCCTAATAATCTAGTGTACATTCTTTAATTCTTATAGTACCCTAAATCGGATCCCTAATAACTTGGGGTACATTCCGAAATTCTTAAAATACCCCTGCAGAAACCCTGATAATAAACCCTTACAGATCCCTTAACCCTCTTATGGACCCCTTTTAAGGAGCCCTTCAAGGAACCCTAGTTACTAAGTCCCATGATCCTTTAAGTAACGCTAAAAGCCCTCTTATAGATCCCTTATAAGGAGCACTTTACAGAACCCTAGTTACTAAGGCCCATGATCCTTTAGGTAGTACTTAAAGGATCATGGGACTTAGTAACTAGGGTTATAAGTAGGGTAACTAGACTTATAACTACTCATAACACCAATTAAGGTACTTGTAACCTTACTTACTGATACTAAGTCCCATGATCCTTTAAGTAGTATGTGATATTGGAAGGTCTGGGACCTGTCCTTTCGACCCAGAGCTTCTGGGCCCGAGCCGGAGGTTGGGCTGCAGCTTGCGGACGCCCACCTTCCGAAGAGGAAACCCCACGGGTCCAAAGGACCCAATAAGAAGGTACTCGGTTTTAGGATAGTAGTTGCGTAGGCTAGGATTTTGGAGAGTACTCGGTTTTAGGATAGCAGTTATGTAGGTTAGGATTTTGGAGAGTAGATGATCTCCAAAGGACCCAATAATTAGGTACTCGGTTTTAGGAAAGTAGTTTCGTAGGTTAGGATTTTGGAGAGTATATGATCATTAGGTACTTGGACTCTTGGGCAAAGCGTCTTCAAGGTTTCTGAAAGGGGTTCTATAAGGTCTCTGTCAAGGGGCTCTAGTAGGGTTCCTTTCCTTCAGGGGTTCTGGAATTGAATCGTGATTTGAGCCTCTGAAACACCGAACCACGGCCCAATGCCCAAACCATCATATCCAATGACGAAACGCCGACCTGCTGAATTCGCAGAGACTGCAGGCCTAAAAAGTAGTACAGTAGAAGCTCAAAAAAGCGGCAACCCAATAGCCTCAATCCTTAAGAGTAATGTAACAACTAATTGTCCTTAATCCGGTTTCCAACTTTGTGGGGTTTACTGTACATTAGGCTGCTCGAACTTCTTCGGGTGCTAAAACCCAGTGGCAACCCAATCCCCGGGCCCTCTACCACGTGGCAACGACCCTGAACTCTCCACTTACAGTAATTGAGGGACCTTAATATTTAGAATAGGATTTTGGGACCCATTATACTTTCATATAATAAGGAACCACCAAAATTTTATAGGTAGTTATTTAGGCGCCTATAGTAGTTTTCACCTATAATTACCGACCTTCAGCGACCAGGGCGCTATATTATACCTTGCAAGGTCTGGCCCCAATCCCAATCTGTGGAAGGCCTTGAGATCGAGGCCCAGCGTTCCCATGGACAGGTGCAGCTGTCGACATTTCCGTAGAAGGAGCTGGCATGGCAGCTGCAGAGGCCAGAGGCGTGGAAGGGAGGGTCTTTGACAATCCACGAATGATCGCCCTGGAATCCCCGTGCCTCCGTAAAAGCTGCTGCCTCTTACCAACCCCACCCTTCCTAACCTTGCCAAGATGCCCCAAAAGCCTCCGGATGTGGTTGCTGCTCTAAATTAGGGCCCCTTTTCGGTCCCGAAAATAATACGGCGCCCTTATCCAAAAAGAACCCTGCAAGGGGCAACTAGAACCCAGTAGAACCCAGATAGTACCCTTGTAGCCCTTGTAGACACCCTATATAGGCCTTTCAGGTCCCTTTATTTAAGGAACCCTAAAAGGGAGCCCAATTTAGAGAATGTGGTTGCTTCAAGATCTTCCTCAGCTCCGCAAGGCTTGTTTCTCGAAGCCCGGAACTTTTTTCGTTACTGGGTTTAGGGTTCAGGGCCTACTGGGTTCACACCAAAAGGCTTTGAACAAGTTCAGCAGCCTTTTTACGTGGCCCACGGGACAGACCTTAAAGCCTTAAAGCCTTGAATGCTTGGCTTTTGGCCGGATTCCATCAGCCCCAAGCTCTAAACCCACCAAAGCCTGTGCGAACGCCTGGTACGTACCTCTGGATCTAGTCCCACTGCCTTCAACGTGCATCGGTCGAAGTGATGCTAGTACTGTGCGGACCTGGGACCTAGTCCAATATCTGACTGGGCTTGCCAGCGCGTACCTGAATCTCCATGCACTTCTCGATCAGTGCCTTGGTCATATTTGTTTGGACTCATTAAAGATTTCGATGGCCTGGGCCTGGGGTGCAAGATGTAGACGAGGGTGAAAAGCATTCTAGAGCGTAGCAGACCCTTCGACACTCACACAGAAAAGTGACCCCATTGCCGTCTGACTTTTGCTCGATATTCCACTGGACTGGCCGTCTCGCTTGAATCCGATTCAAACCCAGTTAGATGGATAATGGGACGTCATACCATGGCTATTTTAGGACAGCATTCTGATGCATCGTCTAGTGAGTCCAGTATACACATCTGGTACACCCTAAACCCTAAACCCTGAACCCCGAAACCGTACCGAGGCCCCTTTGTGCTACCCAGCGCCGGCCTCGCGCTGTTCCTTGTAATCTGCATTGGCGGGAAGCTCCGCTGCCTCTAGGGGTTTAGGGTTTAGGGATTTGGGTTTAAGGTTTGGGCTTTAGGTTTAGGGTTTAGGGTTTGGGTTTCGGGTTTAGGGTTTAGGGTTTGGATTTAGGGTGCTGAGGGCCTCAAGACTTTGAAGAGTTTTCCAAAGTTTTCTGGCATACTGTAGCTATTCCTGAAATCAGCCTCTGCAGTCACAACAGAACTGTCGACAATCCCAGCCTCATATCGGAAGCGTGTCAAAAGTGCACAGGGATCTTACCCAAGTAGCTTTGCGAACATTGTCAAGGGCAGTAGATCAGTTTTGTAACCCTAAGCCCTACCTTAACCCCGAATAACCTACCTTTTGAAAAGTTTTATATAAGGAAATCATATTAAGGAACCCTAAAAAGGTAGGCTTCTTAGGGTCCAAGTAAGCCCTATATACCTAAAACTCGGTTCACCCTTTCAGCACACAGACCTTCCAACATGTGGAGACACAGATTTGGTATGGGGTAGCTCCTAGATTTCCTTCAAGGGATCTACAAGGGTGTCTATAGGGTTTCTGTAAGGGTACGGGTACTATAAGAATCCAGGAACTATACCTTAAAACATTTTAACGAACCTACTAATTTTAACGTTTTTTCTTAACTAAAGCTTTTTGGAAGGCTCTAGGATGTTGCCTATAAGGAGCCGAATATTGAGGGCCACCATTGGGGGGTCCTGGTAATGGTACATTACAGTAGAAGCCCCAAAGTTGGAAACCCAATAGCCTCAACCCTTAAGAGTAAGGTATAGGGACTCCCAGCACTATTTGGCCTTAGTCCGGTTTCCAACTTTATGGGGTTTACATTAGAGGAATCTTAAAAACCCTCTTTTTTTCAAAAAAAAACAAACCTCTTTTTTTTAAAAGCCCAGAAAACCAGAGGTCCGAAGCCCCGAGCCTCCTCGACCATCTCTGGAGCCTGCTGCTTGACGGGGCAAGGGACGTAGTAAGTTGGTTATAACCCAGAGGGTCCCACATACACTACCATTATGGAATTAGGTCCCAAAAACCAAAATAGGGATGGTTTCTTTGGGGCCTAATTCCATAGGTAGTGTATATGGACCCTCTGGGTAAGTAGGGTTATAATTAAGGTAACTCCATTTAGGGCACTTATAACTCTACTTATAACCTACTTACTAAGTCCCCTGCCCCTTCAAGTGGGCTTACGGTAACTTAGGGACTCAGTACCCTAGCTCAAAACAGGTTAACCTTCTGAACTATGGTAGGATTATATAAACCCCAAAAGGTTAGAGGTTTCCTGCTCAGCTACTAAGGTAAGTGTTCCTTCAAGGGCTCCTTTTGGGGGTGGTTTCTGAGGGCTCTGTTTAAAGGGTTCCTTTTAAGGGCTCCTTTAAAGTATTCCTTGGAGGGTCCACGTACCTCAGAACCGCATACTCTCCCAATTACCAACCTACAAAACGACTGTCCTAAAACCAAGAGAGTTAGTTATTAGGTCCTTTGGGCCCTTAGGGTTAGCTCCGGGGAGGATTTAGGGTTCCAGATTGTCAGGCTTAGAGTTCGGAGCGAGGGGGCTGCGGGCTCAGGATTTAGGGCTTCGGGTCGAAGGCATTCAGGGTTCAGGAGGATTTGGGAGGAGTCTCGGGTTCCCAGAGACTCCAATATCCCTTAATTAAGGAATATACCTTAAATCATATTAGGGATCCTACTATAATTTTTATGTATATTCCTTAATTAAGGGATATTGGAGTCTCTGGGTTTCTGGAAAGGGGCTCCTTCTTCGAAGTAATGAAGGTCCCTCGTGCTGAAACTCCCATGAGTGATTGGGCAAAAGTGATAGGCGCCTCTAGTCGCCCCCCGCTTTCGCAGGAAGGGCTGGGAGGAATTAATACAGGGGCCTTAATGATTAGAATAGGGTGTTGGGGCCCATTATACCATAATTATAACAAATACGGAGCCCCCAAAATCGTATTATTGGTAATTATTTAGGCCCCTTTATTACGAAGGCTTCGGAGTGAACAGGGCCTGTGGACTGGCTTTGGGGGTGTCGGGCTCTTAAGGATTCGCGAAAATAGGGCTTGCGATTGGAGCTCTTTGGGCTTTAGGGTTGGGGTTTAGAGTTTAAGGGTTTAGGGTTTAGGGTTCATGCATGCGGTCTCTCGGACAGTCTCGAAGCAACCACTTGGAGACTAGACTACAGAATCATTACGAATAGGGTTTAGGATTTAAGGGTTTAGGGTTTAGGGCTTAAGCTTTATCGAAACGACCAGTAGGGGCCTTAATAGTTAGAATAGGGCTTGGGGGCCCATTATACTATAATTAGGTTCGTGCCAAAAGATACGTCTAGGCTCCATGGCCCTGTAAGTCTCAAGGCCTAAACCCAGAGAACCCAATACCCCCTTGAAACCGGGACGCACACTTGGAGGTTCATTGGCAGCTACAAGTGGGGTTTTCAGTCCCCGTTATGGGTTATAACTTACCCATAGGCTCCATAGTAGTTCCTGTTTGGGGTTCATATTTAGAATCCTGTAAGGTAATCCCAAAAAGGAACTATTATGGAGCCTATGGGTAGTTATAGCTACATTACCCTACATTTAGCCTCACTTATACCCACCCATGAACCTCCAAGCATGGCTGAATGGTTTGCATCCTTCAAACTGCCAGGTCCAAGATGGAACGAGAGGGCGCACTACACTTCAGAAGACAGGGTTAGCGTATCGAGAAAAAAAGAACTCGACGAGGTCGTCAAGCAATCTCCTTCATCCTAGCCTATGGGCCCTCCCGGTCGGCTGAATGCTCAATGCAAAACAATTGTTGGGACACATCGGCACACAACAGAGCCCCTGGTCAAGCTTTTTCTAGTCAGTTGTAATCGCAGCGTCTCAAGCAATCGTATATTAAGTGCCAAAATGTTGCTTGTAGCCGTTACGTGTAACTTATGCACCGTTTGATGTTTTGGAAGACTCTGAGCCTCTTCCTCAGGCGCTTCCGAAGCAGCTTCTTCGTCCTGTTCACGGCACATGTATTACTATAGGGGCCTATTATATAATTACCTATACTATTGTGGGGGTTCCAAATCCGAAATGGTTGGTGGTTTTCCCATGGTGTCATGGTTCGAAAAGCAAACAGCTTTTGCCTTGCATGCCAGTTCCTGCATTCAAACATCAAGACGATGCTGATGCCATGCGAGTTCATAAAACACTCTATGAACCCTAACCCGTCGTACCAGTAGTATCCATTGTCTCAGGAACCGTGAACCCTTAACCCTAAACCATAAGCCCTGAACCTTGATGAACTGGCTAAGGTCAGACTCGCGTCGGTTCTGGGGATCTGGGGAATTGTGATGTATCTCCTCAAACAAGTACTATAGGGGCCAACTATGGGGGCGAATACTATTTTGGGGGTTCCATAATCTATTTTTAGTATAGTGGGCCCCAAAACCCTATTGTAAATATTCAGGCCCCCATATTACAGATGTGTTTAGAAAGCTCCATCGGGCCGCCGCTCTGCACCCCCTGACATCTTGCCCTCTGCCTCCGTTTTGGGGTACATCTGCAAGACTCATGAGGACGCCACGGCACCGAAACTTCTCGCAAGGACCCTCGAACCATCTCTCCCAGTCTCTCACTCTCGCTGTCGCTCTCGCTCTCTGTCTCTGTCTCTGTCTCTCTCTCTCTCTCTCTTTTTTTTTCTCTCTCTCTCTCTCTCTTCTCTCGCTCTCTCTCTCTCTCTATATATATGTATACACACACACACACTCACTCAAGTGTATGTATGTATGTATGTATGTACGTACGCACGTACGTACGTACGTACGTATGTATGTATGTATGTATGTAGGAAAGCGAAAATACGTGTGCATTATATATATATATGTATGTGATGTGTCTATATATATATATATGTTGACTATCTGTTATATATGGATATATATATATATCATACACACATGTGTGTATATATTACTACATACGTCTATCTCTATCTGTACCTCCACCTTTATTTCCATCTCCAGCTCTATCTCTCTAGCTATCTATCTATCTGTCTGTGCACCTAAAGGTATGTGTGTATATGCATGTAAAAGTTCGCATGAGACTACTATAAGCACTATGTAGGGACTATACCAGAGCCCCTTGCTTGCTTAATACTGCAAGTCTGATTGCAACGGCCCGCCTCAGGATCAGACTCTGGAATGTTGGCCGCAATCTCCCTGATCGCCTGTCGGACCGGTTTAGGATTTGCTCAAAGCCTGTGCTCCGACGCCAGATCAACTAACTCGATGCCGGCGTTATGCACGTCACAGTTTTCAACCTCACCCTCCAAGACGAACTACAGCGAACCAATTCAAACCCCAGCAAAGCCCAAGCTCCTAGCCCTGAGAATCCTGGAACTTCTGAATCGCGGAGACCTCTACTGAGAATCTATGGAGTGAAGAGGCAAGGTCTACATGTTGAACGACAAGGAGGCTGTTGGTACTGTTGGTGCGTGTGTTGTTGTTGCTGTTGCCGCTGCTGCTGCTGCTGCTGCTGCTGCTGATGCTGTTGCTATTGCTGCTGTTGCTGCTGCTGTTGCTATTGTTGTTGCTATTGCTGTTGCTGTTGCTGTTGCTATTGCTGTTGCTGTTGCTATTGCCGTTGCTAGTGCTGTTGCTAGTGCTGTTGCTATTGCTGTTGCTATTGCTAATGCTGTTGCTGTTGCTGTTGTTGTTGCAGTTGCAGTTGCAGTTGCAGTTGCTGTTGCTGTTGCTGTTGCTGTTCTTGTTGTTGTTGCTGTTGCTGTTTGTTGTATTGTTTGTTGGTCGTTGGAAGTTGGTTGTGGGTATATGCTTGTTCTAACAGTAATCATGGTACGGTACTGGTACTCTACTAGCAGTAGTAGCAAGCACAGCCCCAGTAGTAGTCGTCGTCGATATTTGTGTTTGTGCCTTTCCTACTAGAGTACCGGTGTTATTATGGCTGAGTCGGCCTTCACCGTATCAGCCATTGACTTCTCATCGATCTTCTGGACCAAGCGAGCCTGAGGAGGGGACGCAGCTGAACTTGTCCGCAAGGCGAAGCTCCGCGTGCTTTCAGCTGCATGCGAAAACCGTGACCAAACTTCCGCCCATTTAGCACCAACCCTCAACCCTAAACCCGCAAACCCAAAGCCCCTGCAACCCTGAACATCCCTAAACCCTAAACCCCTAAAGCCCAACAAAACAAAGTAACAAACCGAGGCTTGAGTCGACCCGATGTCCAAAAGGAGTGGTGGGAAAACGTCCAGTGCTGCAATTCGACACATTCAAGGCTTGCAGCTCAGGGTTTAGAAGTTTAAAGGGTTTAGGTTTCGGGGTCAGTCCTTCTAAACACTTCATGGCGCTTTGTGCCCGGAAGGTTTCAGAGGTCCGGAAGCCGAACCCCTTGATTCTTTAGCTGAAGTTCCTTTGTAGGCATGGTGCTCGTGGAGGCTCCAACCCATCCAACCCCCTTACAACATCGCCCAGGAGGCGCGAAGCTGTAAAGTCCGAGGAAACCTTCAGTGCTTTTTTTGACACGATCCCATAGGCTCCATAATAGTTCCTTTTGGGGATTACCTTATAGGATTCTAAATATGAACCCCAAAAAGGAAATACTATGGAGCCTTTAGGTAAATATTGAAACCTAAACCCCAAGGCCCTTCGCATAGTCTCCATTGTAGGGTTTTGGGGTTTAGGGTTTAGGGGTTTAGGGGTTTAGGGTTTAGGGTTTAGGGGTTTAGGGTTTAGTTCTTTTTTGGCATACATACTTTTTTGGGTGACTTTTGTAGTTAGGATCCTTTAAGGCAACCCCGAAAAGGAACTTCAATGGAGACTGTAGGTAAACCCAAGAACTGACAGGGCTCCTTGTAACCCCCCCAAAATCTACAAATTCCGTTTCGAGGCTTCAAAAGGTGGGATGAAGGTAGGTAGGATAAAGGATTAGGGTTTGGGGTTTAGGGTGGTAGGATTCAGGATCCCTTATGTGAGGGCTCCTATTTTGGCATTACTCCACCTACTTTTATCCCACCTTTGCTTGGAGGTTCATGGGCAGTTATAAGTGGGGTTATATAAGCCCCCCAATCGGGGTTATAAGTATAGTTACCTTACTTATGACTCCTCTTATAACTACCCGTGAACCTCCAAGTGGAGCCCTTTGACTAATGCCCAGGCCAGGCAGCCGAGTGCCGCCGGCTGGCATTTAGGCTGGCTTGGATGGCCTCCACCTGCATGACAGCGAAATCCCTAAATACAAAACTTTCAACATGCTACAGTTTAAAGTCATGAAACCCTAGCCCTAAATCCCGAAACCTACTGACTGAAATGCGACCATTCAGTGAATAGTAACTGGGACCCCAAATCCTACTATCTAGGTACTTACGTTACAACAGGCAGCCGCATTTGTTTCATCATTTGTCAGGTCTCTTCGGGCTTAGAATTTGGAGTTTAAAGGTCAGTGGCTTTAGGTTGAGACTAAGGGTGTAGAGTTTACGGTTTAAGGTTTAGGCTGGAGAGTTCAGGGTTTTGGGTTTGGGGTTAAAAACATGCTATGCTTGGGATGATGTCAGTGCGTTTATTAGCAGACCCCGACTAGCGAAACCGGGCTAGCTACGTTTTTGTTCTCTCTCTCTGCTGAATAATATACCTTGAAATATGATCGGATCCTTAATATGGTCTACTGTAATTGATGGTATATTCCCTGACTAAAGGATATTGCAAAGTCTCTGTACCTCACGATCTATGCATCCACGTACATACCTTTACCTGTCTACATGCTTAGCAGCGCATGAACCGACAAACACCGAAATACATCGCACGATTTTGGGGTTTCGGGTTGAGACTCCCCAAACGGGATAGTGACAGGTACCAAAACTCTTCGAAAAGCCTATGATGCACAGCCCAGAAATGGAAACTGCTACTAATTATTCAGACCTCTAAACCCTCAACCCTAAACTCCAAACCTAAACCCCTATGTTCAGCCCCAGCCCAAACTCCTTAATCTCGCGCTTCAGAGCCTCTTTCAGCCACTCATCCTGGGACGGAGCAGCAAAAGACCGAAGGCTCTAGGCTTTTAGTTCGAGGGTTTGCAGGGATTGCAGTGGCTTAGAATTTGGGATTGTTATATTATAGGAGCCTTATTAATAAGCGGGCACTATTTGGGGTTTCTCGGCTTGGTCACTTGCTGGCTGCGGGCATTCTTGGAGAGTGGCACTCTAAGGGATCAACGCCGTTGGAATCTCAGCAGGTCGCAGCATGCGCCTGGTCTTTCTGAGTTTGGGTAGTTCTCTAAATTAGGGTCCCTCTTTGAAAAGCCGAAACCAGGCGAGACCCGGATCCGAATTTAGAGAACTACCAATTTGGAGTCGGGCTAGTACCCTAGGATTTAGGGTTTAGGGATTAGGGTTTCTAAATAGTAGATCCTTCTATGAAAAGGACCCAATTTAGCGAACTAACACTTTGGAGTCGGGTTTCCGACAACTTGGACAAGCACAGATGGGTCTTGAGTAGTCCAATCTGGCCTTGACAGTTGTCCACTGTCGCTGAATACTGAAGCTTGACGATTAGCTACCCTAAACCCTAAAGCCCTAAACCTGAAACCCTAAACCCTAAACGTAATGCTGCCCCATCGACACGGCAAACTTCTTGCTGGCAGGGTTTCGGGCATGAGCATTACAGATAGCATGGTGGTCGGATGCACCTACATCACGGTGTCCGGATCACTGTCTGCGTCGAAAACAATTGGGCGTAATATTTCGTGACATGATAATTAGACCAAGGTTCCGGGCATCCTCATAGTATGCTAATCATAACGGAATAATACGGGCAATAACCAATCTGCCTTTTAACAACCCCACACTGCCTGCTGCGATTGTAGGGCGACGAACTTGTCCAGAATATCTGCCTGAGGAGTGGGTGGAGGTCGGTTTCGTGGACATGGAATCGCAGGTCTTACAAGGGACTTGAGGGGTTTAGGGTATAGGGTTTTAGGTTTGGGGCGTAGGGGGTTAGGGTTTAGGTCTTAGCGTGTAGGATTTCAGAGAGGCCGAGGAGTTCTACAACATCCGAGCCGGCCTCAGTGATCATGGTGTGTGGGTTCGGTGATGTCACTGTCTGACACCGGCACATAGCGACTTCGCATGCTTTTTGTCTCAACCAAACCAAACATGATGTGTAGGAACACAAAACGCGCTGTCACCCACTGCCACGTGAGCTCTTACCTTTGAACTGAAGCCCTCGGCCCCTCCTGATCTCGGCATGTTGCCAGCGAAGTAGGGTCTGAGCCTGTTTAGTCTTATTGCAAGTCTTGGTTCTTATTGCTGCTATGAATACAGCTTTTACTCTTTGGGTCACATATAATACACGACAGTCATGAGCACGCACAGGGCGACGTTTCGATTCTGAGCCAATCAGGGCCCCCTGCAGCTTCCGCTGTAAAGCTGCCAACATTCGCCAAAGAACCTCCAGATCACGGAATCAAGACGGAGAAGTATGAGTTTGGGGGCTTGGTTTGAGATAGGCCTTAGGGCAGTTCAGATCTTTAACCTTCTACCGAACACTGTCCCGTTATTGTGGCCGCCATGTTCATCTACAATAACACTTATTCCCCCGAACTTTAATACTTCACTATGAAGCCCCAGGAAGTACACTGCACAGCCCTGGGAAACAAGAGGAGAAGGTATCTAGCCTGCATACTTACCCTTTTTATCTACCTTTGGTTAGTAGAGAATGGAAGAATGGTAGTAATAGTAGTTATAATTGTACCCCATTCCTCCATTCCCGACTAACCAAAGGTAAGTTTAGGCTTCTCTCGGACCCCTGTGGAACGCTTACAGGACCCTCCAAGTACCGTTCATACAGGACCCTTTCAGCCGCTTTAGCCCTGAGACGAGTCCGGGACTCCGGCTGCTGGTCTTCTGTTCTGGTAGCTGCGTCAGCTGCCCTCGCGGAAGGGGGAGCGCTACTGTGCTGGTCCTTGATCTGGAGCCGCCGAATCAGGTTAGCCGTAAATTCCCCCCCNCCCCCCCCCACGCCGCCCACAGAATGAACTCCCGCTCTCTGAGACCGTTTGAACATACGATGTGCACCTGCAGAAGCGCGAGCACGCCCGTCCTACCAAGCCCAACACTGAGCCTTTGGAGGCGCCAATAAATGAAGCCAGCTCCCGAACAGCAAAAGCATGAAATCCGAAACCCCTGAACCACACCCCGAAGCGGCCTTGAAACCGATAGTCCAAAGGCCTCAAAAAGCACTGCACAAACCCACATTCCTCACCATAGCCCTTAAACACTAAAGCCCTAAACTTCGGGCCTTTTGCTTCATCTCGAAGAGAGACCATCATGTCAAGGGCCTGCTGAAGGGTGTTTCTGGAACCACGACAGCAACCCTCCCTAGGGCTCCCACTACCTGAACAATGGGTTACTGGGTTACATATCATATTACGGCTAGTAACCTATACTATGTAAGTAACTGGAGCCTTAGGGAATGATAATGATCAGGATTCATAATGGACATGATAATCAGAAGAAGGTCTCAGGGATCTCCCCCCAGCTTTAGGAACCCAGGGTGTCCACGTACCTGCTAGGATATGCGAGCCTCCGAAAATGGGGAACCCTAATATATTACCATAAAAGGTAGGAACCTTATTCTAAGCACCCAAAAAAAAATTTCCCCCGCAATTCTCGGAAACTCCTGTTTTGCTGTCTCGTTGTGTACGTACTCCACAATGTGGTGCTTTCGCGGCTTAAGTAATTCAATGCTACAGCAGAAATTCCTACGCGACCCCAAACCCCAAATCCCTAAAGCCTTGAATCCCTGCACCATATGGGAGTTTCCGAATATTAGGGTACCTTATTTTGGGGTCCTTTTAATAAGGATCCTACTATTTAGGGGACTATATTAGGGTCCCCTATTTTCGGAAACTCCCACATAGACCCAAAAAGCCCTAGTCTGATGGCATGTCAGCCTCGCTCGCCGAAGCCTTGGCGAGCCTCAGAGACTCGGCGAGCAGAGATCAGAGCCCATACTGTACTATACGATACCATTTCATACAAAACTATACTATACTATACGATACTATTTCATACTATACTATACTATACGATAAGATACTACACTATACTATATTATAGTAGTATGATCTACTATAGTCGACTGTAACCTAAATACTCTTATTATCTACAATGAGATACCATAACCCCCGAGACCCTAAACCCCCTAAACTCTAAACTTCAAGCCCTAAACCCTAAACTTAAGATCTAGGTCAGATCTCTTGGCTCCCTGCTCTTCGCTCTGCAGCAGCTCTGCCAGAACTGGGCTGCAGATCGTTTCAGACATCTTCCTAAAACAACTCTTGAACTCGATGTCCAAAAGCCCTTCTGTTGTTTCATACAGTGTAGTCTCGCATAGTATAGTATAGTATAGTATAGTATAGACTGCTGTATTACAACATGTTGAAGTGCAGTAAAGTGTAGTATATTATAGCAAAGTATGTTGCAATATAGTATACTGTATTTGAGTCCGAAATCTTAAAAGCCCAAAGTAGATAATAAACCTCAGCTGCGATTCTCAAACCTTTAACCCTCCGCCCGAAGCTTCACGGCTTCTTAGGGGCTGCGTCCCTAGCCAAAACAAGGTTAACCTTTTCAATTATGGAAAGATTCTATAAGCCTCAAAGGGTCAAAGGCTACCTACTCAGCTACTATGGCTTGAGAACCCAGGCTTGGGCTTCAGGACGTTGGCATCTCAGCCTAGCTTGAGGTCTCGTAGGGGGCTTGGTAGGCTTCCTCTTGCAATCACTGAACTCCCAGATCCAGTAAGAAAAGTCCGAGGCGGCACCCAACGAAGTCCCTGCCCAGCACTGTGCAAACGTGGCAAACAGGCCCAGGGGCCTTGTTGCAAGCGACGTGCCGCATTCTCACGATGCACCTGCAGCCAGATGTCCATGACCTGAGAGGTCCAGGGTGTTCCTCGGGCCTTAACCCTAAACCCTAAACCCTAGACCCTAAACCCTAAACCCTAGGGTTCCCTTTATGGCGGGTCCCTTTTTAAAACAGGGTCTATAAGCAGTACTATACCTCGAGTTCTGGATTTGGACTGAAGAGCTGAAACTACAATCGGCGTTGGATCTACCTGGCTTCTTCTTGTTCAATATACATATGGGTGGTTGTCAAAACTATGGTCCCTTTTTGGGTCCTTATTATAATACGGCACCTATTATTTAGGGTACCCAAAAAGGGGCCATAATTTTGACAACTACCCATATATATATATATATATATACAAATCTTTCAGCTAAAACGGCATTTATGCCACAACAAGTATAGCATAATATGATATAGCGCAGTACAGTACAATATGCATGTACGTAGAACAGACAATACTATAATACACTATGTACATGCAAATAACATTCTAGCATATATGATGCTGAAAATGTGACATAAACACCTTTAAAAATCATGCAAAAAGCAGTTCTATATATATATAATGTGTGTATATTATATATATATATATATATATACACGGCATGATACTTAATAGACAATAGGTGCTGTAATATGCATAAATTAAATATAGGAATGACGGTAGTTTAGTATATACGGCAGTGTCGTGTAGTGTAGCATGATGTATAGCATAGTGCAAAATGAAACAAAGAAAGATGCTCCATTTTAGTTTAGTATGGTATAGTATAGCGTGATGCAGTACAATAGAATAGAATAGAATAGAACATAATAGAACATAATAGAGTATGGGGCTTGAAGGCCTACGGCGTTATGTCTAACTTCTGGCGATGCATGTGCTGTTCTATGCCATCCAAAAGTTGGTTTGACAAGCTCGAGTCCTTGTGACTGCTTTGCACAACCAGTTTCTGAAGATTCCGATCTTGGTACATACATGCGCCACTAACCCAGGCCCAACCAAAAACTCATTGGATTAGACTGATTAGACCTTTATCCAAAACGCTCCCTTGAAACACCAAGCAGCTGCCACAACAAACCGTGCACCCGGTGCACCCCAGGTTCAGGACCCCTACACCCGAAACCCGCTCTTCGCCCGAGCTCTCGGTTCCCTGCGCCTCCCTGCTTCTTCACCTGCGGATCTTCAAAGAGATTCGGGTTTTAGGGTTTAGGGTTCCAGGGCTTAGGTTTCTAGGGCCATAGGGCTTATTGGGTCTGCCGATCTCCGAAGATATCTCAGGAGGCTTCGGGCTAATTGCGTCTAGGGTTTAGGGTCTAGGGGCTTTGGGGTTTAGGGTTTAGGGCTTTAGGGTATATGGCTTTAGTGTTTAAGGCCTTTGGGGTTTAGGGCCTGGAGATTAGAGGCTTTCGAGTTCAAGAGATTAGGAACATCGTGGTGTCGTGCCTATACACAGCAGCCTCGCAAGAAGTGGTTTGGCACAGCATTGAGGCCTTCAGAAATGAGCTGTGTCGTAATTCGGTGAAGTCTCGGGGCAAGCTGGGGTCCTCTGTAATCCTCGTTCCGAAAATTCGAGTGAACCTTTGCAAAGATCGAGGCTCTCAGCTGTCTCGAACCTTCGTTCTCAGGGCTCTGGGTATACCGTATTGTTCACAGTCGATGTAAAGCGAAGCCATCAAGATTCAGCCGTACACTGCAGCGTCTAAACTGCTCCAAAGTGTCTATAATGTCACTAGGTACACGGGCTTCATGGTACCTTACTGTATTACTGTTCTCCAGGACCCACATCGAAAGGATTGCGGGATGCCTGCTTGGTGGCCAGCACGAACTCGCGGGCTTTCCTGCGAGTGGGAGAAACCGCAGTTGGTCGCTTGCCCTGTGATCAAAAAAGCGTGCCAAACCTTAGTCAGGCGAAAAAACGTTAGTGTGTGGAAACCATGACATGCTCCGACTCTTCCGATCCATACCACCGCGTCGCTAAAACGTGGTCTCTCCGAACGGACATGCCAGCATCTTGAGATGCATGGTTTTCGGTCTAAACGGCTTGCTGGCTTCAACTAAGTCAAGACAGTCGAGGCTCTTGCATGCATTTGTCGGCTGTGAGATCATGGTCCGGGCAGCCTCCAATTCCGCTTCGCCTTCAGGTAGCTGTCCTCCACGGACCCTCGGTGCAAGAAGCAGGATAAGTAATTACCATAATACCATTTTGGGAGTTCCTGATTATAAGTATGGTATCATGGGCCCCGAAACCACACTCCAATAACTGAGGAGCCCTTCTCTGCTCCATACAAAAGCTGACTGCAAGGTTCAATTTGAACACACGTTCTCTTTCAGTTGTACCCACAGGGACGCCTGTCCTTTTCAAACCTTGCTTATCTGCTCTACCTGTTTGGACATTACATCTTCACAGACTGTTAAGGTTCCCACGGAAAAGTGGCCATGTCCATGCTCTGGCCGTTTCTTAGAGCTTCAATACCTCTCGAGGGAAGGCATGCCGTCACCTCAACCAGCCCATGTCTTGTAGTCCTGCCACTACTCAGCCTTAGATTCTGTGCTGCGTTCTTCAGTAACCCGCTGGCAGAAACTATATACCTTTTGGGATTACTTGTGTTTCGATATTATGAATGTAAAAGACAAAGGGCAAAAGTGCATGCCACAGAAAACCCTAGTTTACGGAGCGGAACGTGTCTTCCCGTGTTTCTGCGAGTGTCTGAGACGCCCTTTGCTTTAGGCTCCGATCGGGTTCGGGGATGCGGAGGAACGCCTAAAGGTGCTTTGAAGTCAAAGTCTACTTACTGCACGGGTACATGGACCCTCAAGCCTGGGGCCTTGGGCCAAACCTATAAAGCACACTCCCAAACCCCTAGAAAAACCTGGACATACGGCTGATGGACAAAATCCTGCACTACCCATAATAAAGAATATACCATAATTCCCATAGTTTAGGGTACTTAAAGTAATGCAGGATTTTGTCCATCAACAGTAGCACACACCTCCAAAAGCTGCTCCGCACACGTGCTTTCCGAGTTCCCTGCTCCATCGCTGGAGCTCAAGCCGCTCGTCGAGTGTCTTCGAGCTCTGCACTTCCTGCCACAGCATTGTCATTAGGGTTTAGGGTTTAGGGTTTGGTTTAGGGTTTAGGGTTTAGGATTGTGGTTTAGATGATAGGGGCCTTTACAATTGGAATAGGGTTCCTTTAAAGGGGTCTAAAAGGGTTACTATAAGGGATCTATAAGGGGACTATAATATAGGGGCCTTGATAATTAGAATAGGGTTTCGGGGCCCGTTATACTATAATTACAATAAGGAACCCCCAAAATAGTATAGGTAATTGTTAGGGCCCCTAAGCTAGATGCTAAGGTTTCTCATGATCGGTCCCTAAATGACTGAGCATCCCAGTATGGACGGTCGGTAAGATTGCGCTAGCCGCTAGCAACGACCAAGTTCATGTCTCGAGCATAAGCAACTCCCTCACCATGTTTCAGTTGACAAAGACATCCACTAACAGAAACCCCGGTGACAATCACGCCTATGATGGTGTACGATGAGGATGCTAAGAACACGATGATGATGTTGCGATGCTCTGAAGCAGTCGGCGATGCTCTGAGGCAGTCAGCGCAAGACTTGTTGTATTGGCCCTCGTGTCAAAAGAATCTCTGACAGATTCTGGCTTTAGTTGACGAACATCGATAACGATAAGCTTGCAAGAACTGTGTGGCTCTAGGGACTTTAGGCTATTCGGTGCAGGGTATTAATGCTTGTGCGGAGTCTGTTTGCATGGCTTTCATGGATCAGGGTCTTGAGGTTAAGGCCGCGTGCGGCCCAAGGCATAGAATTCAGATGCACGCCCCACTCTTCAGCTCGCAACCGTGAGAGCAATCTAGAGTCGGGTACCCGCAACTTCCCTTCCTGTTCCTAAGCTTGAAACCGAAGCTCTCAGCCCTGGATCTAGCCCACGGCGAGGTGTGGTACATGATCCATGCTATGAGCCACTCTGAACCGGAGCTTACCCTGCAATAATCTACCCGAATGAATACTCGTGCAACCCAAGTCAGTGCTCGTTCATTGCACTCGACTCCCTTCAATTAAAGCCCAACTACCCTAAACACCCTACATCACCTACACCTCCTACCCTGAATCAGCCCGGTGTAAATTCTTATCAACCCCTTGTAGATTCTGGCAAAAAAATCTCCATTTAAACAACACACTAAACGCTACCTTGCAACAGATTCGCTATCTCTCCATACACAACCCTTCAAGGAACCCTTGTCCCCCAAATGCCAAACCCGAAAGCCTAAACACATGGAATCGCCTTGGGGGAATCGTCATTGCCGTCAGTTTTCGCTGCCAGATTTAATTCTCTGAGGCCGCTGAGGACCGTCTGGGTGCTGCGGACTTTGGTTTTTGGCTGCTGGGGTTGGTTTATATAGGGTTTAGGAAGTTTAGGAGGAGGGCGGGGGTCTGAGGACTTGAAGATTGAGGTTTGGGATGCAGCGGTTGGCGTGTAGGTAGGGAGCTCTGATAAGTTCACCTAAGCCGTAACCCTAAACCGCCTAGAGCCTTGATCCGTAAGAGTGCGATACATGCTGATGCCCTTGAAAGGGTTCGGTGCTGGCGGTCAAGGCAACAAGGCAGTGGCTGTCTATCTATCAACGCCGGATCAGAGATGGCAGCGCACTTGCTTGTTGACATATCCTAAGGCTCTAAGGACTTACATGCTAAGGCTTTTAAAAGCCTTAACTCAAAGACCATACTACACCAGGCTTTTGGGCTGCTTTGAGCCTTAGGGATAAGCAAAAAACACTGTGTAGTAATGTGTACGTCCTTCGGGATTTAGGGTTCAGGCATGGGCGTTGAATCGGCATTGACGGTTTAGAGTTCATGCCTTGGCTATAGTATGAATGACGTGATAGAGAACTTATGTGTTCACACAGTCAGAGGTTTCGAGCTTTCTGTTATAAAGCTTCATTCCAAGCCCTGGCAAAGCCATTGGGATCATGGACGAAGAGTCTCAAGATATGGCTCAACAACTCGCACGCACGGGTCCCTTCTAGAACCATGGTTGCCATCATTTAATATGGTTGTAGAAACTTGCACTTGCCAAAAGTAGCAGAATTCTTGTTCATTCGTCCCAAGTCTCTCAACCTGGCCCTGAATTAGCGCCGCCCTGTGTCGCCTGCTTCAACGTCCCCAGCCCTGTAGCCGCAACCTTCCACAGTGCAAGCTCCTCATTTCATGCACTGAGTGGGGCACGCGGGCACGCGAGAAGGCCGCACGCTTCTGCCGGAGGTGATCGGGGTTCGGATGCGTAAGAGCTGAGGTGAGGAGGGTGTGTAACAGTGTCGGGGATGTCACAGACAAGGCCACGGGTGTCGTGGCTTAATTAAGCTCTTCTTTTCCCTGGTATTTCGGCCAGCAGGAGTTTAAGCCCCGTCTCAGAGATGATCAACTTCAGCGACACAGGGGTCGTCGAGACAAGGCGATGAAGTGTGTAGCCCCAGGACAGAGTTTCATCAGCACCTCCGCTTAATATAGTGTATGGTCTGGGGCACTGTACCGGTACCTCGCTTGGACGTTGGTCCAATGCTGAGCTTGGCGAAGAACGGGCGAGGAGCAAGGCATAATGCACTGCACTTCCCCAACCCCAAACAAGAGCAACAGACATACGGGCCTTAACTATTTAGAATGGGGGTAGTAGAATTAGGAGCCGAGACTTTCCCAAGTAACCTTAAACCACGCATCCAATATCGGTCAGCCTCAGCCCAAGCACCCTACCCGTCTTCCAACAAGAGCAGATAGCAGTGCAGCTTCCAAAACTATCCCGTCCAAAATCACAGCAAAATCGAACCCAAACTGCCTAAAGCCCCGTGCAGGCCCTACAAGGAAATCCCGTAAAGTTTACTGCGAAGCCCTATGGAACCAGATCAACCACCAGACACGACCCGTGATTTGACGTGGGATCACCGTGCCTGCGCCGGGCTGAGGTCGGGTTCCTGCTTCCCTTTTGCCTCAGGGTTTAGGATTTAGGGCCTAGGGCTTTTAGGGTTTAGGGCTGTTAGGGTTTAGGGCCTAGGGTTTTTGGGGTTTAGGGTGTTATAAAAGGGCTTAAGTTTTTAGGGTTTCGACGACCAGCGAAGAGGGCTGGGGTTAGGGCATTTTTAATTAAGGCTCACAGGCACTTCATTGGGCTGGTGGTTTCGCATTCGAGGTTCAGGGTTCAGGGACTACGGGGGTCATTCGGAGGACCCTTGCATATGGCGCCTTATGGGTTTTTCCTATGGCTTTGATGGCTTTATATGGCTTTTTGTGGCTTTATGTGTCGGGTGCACTCCACTGACAGAGTGCGCTAATAACTGAGACGAATGTGGGAGTAGACCTCGAAGACTGATGGCAGGCATAGGGAAAAGAAAGCTGCCGCAGGCCGCAGGTCGTAGGAACTATTCTTGTTATTATTGCTACTATTACCGTTACCGGTATTATACTACAAATGTTAACTTTACTTTCAAACCAACCTAAACACCCGTCTCTCGCTTGACTCAGACGAGCTCTGCCTGGAGACCTTGACAACGGCTGGGGGGGCACTCCGCATCTAGACTCTTCGAGCCGAGGCAAGGATCGGTCACTCAGCTCGCAAATCATGAACAAAGAGGCAACATGTCTCGTTGCATGAATGGAAAGTACAGGATTGTAGCGTTCCGAAACGGAAAGTCGGCAAGCACTCATTTGTCATCGCTGCGCCTGCCAACCGGCTAACAGGATGCTCCGGGAAGGGTGCACTATCACAGTGCATGCCTACCAGGAGACCTGATGGTATAGAACGCTGGGCCGTCCAAAGGACACTCTAACTGGCCCATGTTGTAGCCCAATGTGCCAGTGACGAAGGGTGTAGGCGGACCTGCTGAAACTGGTGAGGTTCATTGTCACCAGCCAGGCACCCCTCTAATGGGCAGAGCAAGCACATCTACAACGTTCCTCCAGAAAAACAAGAATCACGGTGTCTCCTGTGTCCGCACATGTCCAAGAAGCACGCGTCTCGCGACACTCTTGTCAAGCTAAGGCTGGTACTTCACCCCTTATCAAGCAAAGGATTGGAGCGGTCCACAACGAAAGGTCAACAGGCGATGACAGCAGCACCTGCCAACCGGCCAACATGATGCCCCGGGCCAACGAGTGCACTCCAAAGAGGACTCAAGTTGGTGGAGTTACATGATGGTATGGACCGGCGGGCCGTCCAAAGGACACTCTAACT
This sequence comes from Symbiodinium sp. clade A Y106, assembly GCA_003297005.1. Classification (NCBI taxonomy): domain Eukaryota; class Dinophyceae; order Suessiales; family Symbiodiniaceae; genus Symbiodinium; species Symbiodinium sp. clade A. The sequence goes on along the minus strand of BGNK01000280.1, from coordinate 62,891 downwards.
GGCCCATGTTGTAGCCCAAAGTGTCAGTGACTAAGGGTGTAGGCGGACCTGCTGAAACTGGTGAGGTCAAATGTCACCAGCCAGGCACCCCTCTAATGGGCAGAGCGCGCACATCTAAAACGTTCTTGCACAACAGCAAAAAACACGGTGTCCCCTGCGTCTGAAGTTTCCAACAAACGCGCGTTGGCAAGACTCACTCTAAGTCTGGCACCCTACCCCTGGTCTCGGCAAGCTTGAGAAGAATAGAATTGCCGTCGGATCAGCCACCCGTAGCAAACCCCCCTCCGACAAAGCTTGAGCACAACCCCCACATGCTGCCCTTACTGAATACCAAACACAGGATTGCAGTGGTCCACAACGAAAGGTCAACAGGCGATGACAGAAGCACCTGCCAACCGGCCAACATGATGCCCCGGGCCAACCAGTGCACTCAAAAGAGGACTCAAGCTGGTGGAGTTACATGGGAGTTTCCGAAAATAGGGGATCCGAATATAGTACCCTAAATACTAGGATCCTTATTATAAGGACCCCAAAATAAGGTACCCCTAATTTTCGGAAACTCCCACATGATGGTATGGACCGCTGGCCTTCCTCAACTACAGAATTTCAGGCTACATTTTTCCATAGTCTTGCTCAAGATGTCTGGGAACGCATTGCTGACAACTCAAGCCCGCAAAGTAAGCGCTTGCACCCCAGCAGATTTTAACCTAAAGCCAGTCCTATAACACTCTATGAACCACTGCACATGCTTTGGAACCCGGTAAAAACACAAACCCATAAACCCCTAGGGGAAAACCCCTAAACCGTAAATTAAACCCCTAAACCCTAAACCTTAAACCCGAAATCCGAATCCCATGAAAGCTTCCGAGCCTGCGCTGGGCTAAGGTCCGGCTCTTGCTTCCCTTTGGCCTGAGGCCAGAGACGACCAGTGATGAGTGTTAGGGAAATATAGGGTAATAATTAAGATTAGAATAGGGTTTTGCGGCATACTATACTATAATCATGATAAGGAACCCCCAAACTAGTATAGGTAATTATGAAGGCCCCTATAGTATGGGACTTACAGGCTTTAGTACTGTGGATATGGGATCTAGGGTCTTAGGCTTGGAGGGTTTATGGATGTTTGTAAAGTTCATGGCCGTAGGATTTGGGGGTTTAGAGTTTGGGATATCGCCATAATCGTCGTCAGAATCAATGCCAACACTACAGTACAGACACACGTACCCAGTAAAATCATGATAGGCGCAGACCAACACATAATTGCATTCCAGTATGCAGACGGATGCAAACACATACGTACACTTTTTATGCGTGCATAGATACTCCTCAGCCTGCCATCTATGTAGATATATACATAGGCACAAATGTGAGAGACTATGCATATTTGTACGCATGTACGTATGCACGCATATGAAACCTGCATGTCTGTATGTAAAGGAAGGAAGGGTCAGCCATCTCTACTTATGCATGCAAACTCATGAAATCTGTATGCCTGGATGGATGATTGGCTACATGCCTGTATATCTGCTGGTGGATGCAACCGACTGCAAGGCAAGCTTACAGTAGCAGCCTGCGATATGTACTAGCCCAAGCGCTTGAATGCATGTATGCACGCGTATGCTTCCAGCTTTAGTTTTCATGAGTTCGCCGCGGGATACGCTACTGGACATGTTTATGGATTGCGTGTCATGGGCTTGGGAGCCGGTCTCAGCTGCTTCTGTTGCGACCGCTGCAGACCCAATGTTTATGGTTGCACGCATGCACGCCCGCAAGTAGATATAGATATGGGTGTAGGTATAGACCTAGATCTAGAAGCAAGATCTGTAGAACACATGTACATATATATAAATATATATGTACATATATACGTAGATAGAGAGAGCGAGCGAGCGAGCGATAAGTACAACTGCAGATGCAGTAGTATAGATGTGTGTGTAATTATTATAAAGATTCACACATACGTGTGTATGTATATATATATATGTGTGTATATGTATATATATATATATATGTACGCATGTGCACACATAAACACATATAAAGGTACATAGACATACAGCAATCATTGCGCATTACATGTAGTGTATTCGCCTAAATCCCGGCTTCCTCAGGTACACTGTCCTGTCCTGCATGGAAAACTGTACGATCAGACGCTCCACTTCACTTCTCACAAGCTGGTCAATCTGCAGCAAAGCACTAACATGTCTCCTTGACTCTACAACCGCTGGGGATTGTAGCGTTCTTACCGAGAGGAAAGTCGACAGGCGATGCCGGCACCAGTCGACCGATGCAGGATGATGCGCCAGGTCAGGGAGTGCCTCCTCCCACGTGGGAGAGAGCCCTCAACCTGTACCCTAATGCTCACCTGTGGTATAGAACACTGGGCCGTCCAAAGGACACTCTAGCTGGCCCACATTGTAGCCCATTGTGTCAGTGACGAGGGGTGTAGGCGCACCTGCTGAAACTGGTGAGGTCAATTGTCACCAGCCAGGCACCCCTCTAATGGGCAGAACAAGCACATCGCAAGACTCACAATTGGAGCACTGCACTCGGTTCCATCGCCTCGCACCAGTGACTTGCATGTTGTCTTGTACAGCTTCGGTCTATGATACTGTAGCAAAAACACTGCACAAGGCAATTCACCACCGTTATAAGATTCAGTAGTTACTCTCCATCGACAGCTGGCTGGCATTGGACACGTTTGTCCATGACCTAGACTGAGACAAGTTCCCACATCAGGAGTCATTCAGTGCATGGTGATGAGTGTCATGCAAAGCAAAGGACAAGCTGCACCATAGCCACTCCCTCACGAAAATTGAAATACCGACCTGTAGCCTAAAGCACGGCAAGCCCTCGTGCATGTCCGGTCTCCAGGGTGCTGCTGGCAATCACAATACGTGGGTGCTACGTTGTACAAGTCCCACATGCTGTAGGGCCTAGGGCTATTGTATGGTTGTTAACAAGGGTAGTACTAGGCCCAGTGTGCGTCCGCGTGCCTCTACTTTTGGGAGGCTTTTCATCGCGGGCCAGGCCATGGTGGCTCATGAAGGAAGGAGATCGCGTCCACGACGGATGGGGCTTTGGGCTTGGGGTGTTCATCTCACCAGCAATCTTGAGGCAAAGGATTTGCATGGAACCTCATAGACCTCAAGACTTGTCAAAGCTGATCTCACCTCGACATGTAAGCATGCCTTGACAGAACTTGCTTGGGCAGTTCGGGGAGGGCCATGTAGATGACTTGGGTGGGGGGGGGGGATGAAAGAGTTCTAAAAGTCTTGAGCCACGCGCGAGGAGTGCACATGGTTCGGTCTCTTCCGAGCGGGCTCTTCAACACCTTAAACCCTAAACCCCTAAACCCTAACCCAAAAAGGGACAACACACAGCATCTTGCTGACCAACAAGGAACCCCCGAACGAAACTTCCAAGACTCTGGATCCTGCAGTAAGGCTCTACCCATAGGCTCCATAGTAGTTCCTTTTTGGGATTACCTTATCGGATTTAGGGTTCCTTTAAAGGGGTCTATAAGGGCTACTATAAGGGATCTATAAGGGTACTATAACATAGTAGTTCCTTTTTGGAATTACCTATAGGATTCTTTATATGAGCCCCCAAAGGGAACTACTGTGGAGCCTCTAGGCAAACTCAAGAAACTCAAGTGCAAAGATGTCCAGTAAAGGTCGAAATCCTGTCGCGCATACCTGAGAAGTGCCGCATCAGAATCTTGCTTCGATCCTAGAAAGACGCAGTGCACTAGGCTTGACCAAACTCTCGCACTAGTCAGAATCCTCCCCTGAATCCTTAACCCCTGCTTCGGTCATTTAGGGCTTCTGCCTGTTGGCCGGCTACCGACACATCGCTCTACAAGCCTAAACGCTCACCACCACGCCAGTCTGTACGGGCCAATCAGAGGGTTGTGGGTCATATGATACTGTATCCAAAAATTTTGAAAAGAAAGCCAAAAGTCATAATATGCGTAATGGTCTAAGCACCTGCATTACTCCAAGAACCTTGCGGTTAAATGTGTAGCTACCGAGGGTTGAGCGTTTTAGAACCATACGACGAACCGTGGCAAACACTCATTCAGTACCCTTATCCCTAGACTCCAGACATCCCTTCTGAGTTTCTCTTCTACACCCCTACCTTCCTTAACGCCCAACAACCCCTAAACGCTGCAACCCCCAAACCCCGAAACCCTGCACCCTTGCAGTACTCACAAGCTAGTCACCCAATGTAGAGGCAATTGGCTCAGAGGGGTGATTCTAAGCTCTACCTTAAACCTTTGGCGCTTAGGGTTTAGGGTGTAGCTCAACCCAAATAACCCACCTTTCCAGGGCTACTTGTTAAGATTTCTGTACACAGGTCCTTAAGAAAGCAGGATTTGGGAGTTTCCAAAAAATGGGGACCCTAATATAGTACCCTAAATAGTAGGATCCCTATGGTAAGGACCCCAAAATAAGGTACCCCTAATTTTCGGAAACTCCCATTTTAGGGTCCTGGCACACATCCACAATTTCTACGACACACCAAAGCTCTATTCGGCCCTCAACCTCTGGCAAAGGCTCAAAAGCCTGGAGTAGGAGCCCTATTCCAGCCCCTGAACCCAGAACCCTTGTCCACTAAGCAATATTGTTTAGGGTTTAGGGTACTTCTTCCGACTGCCTAGACCCTCCTAATTGCAGTTGATGAGGCATATGAAACTCCTTCTTCAAACGATACTCGGTGGGTCCTGGTATACTACCCCCTAACACTAAACTTTGAACCCCAAATCCTAAATCCTACAAACCCTAAACCCTGTAATCCCTAAACCCTAAACCAAAAGCCTGTGCCACGGAGACACCGCTGAGAGAGGCCTGTATTCCGGCTTCTCGGCTGCTGCCCAAGGGGATACGAAGCCCTGGCTGATCCGTCACTGCAGGGTTTAGGGTTTTGTTGGAGGGTTTGGGGTTTTGGGGTTCTGGCCTGTAGGGTTTGTATGGGTTAGGCTTTCAGCGCCAAATGGCCCAAAGAATGTACTACTTATAAGTAGACCCCAAATGTAGGTACGATTTGGATACTTGGAGCCGTAGGGATTAGGCTTTGTGGTGTCGAGGGTTCAGGGTTCCGGGTTCAGAGTTCAGGCCAGATGCACGTGGCATGCAGCTATGATGTCGGCAGACCAGTCTTTGGGAGCTTGGGTGCTCACCATCGTTAGCACTCAAGAGTCTCAGAGAGTGTCGCGTAATATAGGGGCCTTAATGATTAGAATGGGTTCCTTTAAGGGGGCCTTTAAAGGTTATCTATAAGGGATCTATATTAGGGTACTATGATATGGGGGCCTTTATAATTAGAATGGGTTTTGGGGCATACTAGACTATAGTTATAGTAAGGAACCCCAAATAGCATTGGTAACTATTTAGGCTTTTATAGTACTTCGGTCATGGCCCAGCTCTCTTACAACTCCAACGCCCTGCAGCAGCCTCGGCGATCACACGGCAGTTGCCTCAGAGATTCAGAGTTTCGCAGTCAGACTTGAAGGTTCCGGTTTAGGGTTTAGGGTTCAGGGATTACCTAGAGGCTCATACTTTTATGGTTAGGATCTGTTATCTTAAGAAGTAGGCGCCCTAAAAAAAGGGTAGGGTATGAGCCTCTCGGTAGTTAGGGAAGTTTAGGGCTTAGGGTTTGGGGTGATGGTGCACAACAGGAGCTGATGGCCCAAGGCTTGGGGCCCCCAAAAAACAGCTTGTTCAAAAGCGCGAAATGCCCTCCGAAGTGTGGCAAACAACTCTTGTGCAGATACTCCTCACTCACCCTGCTTCATTTGAGTGAGCCTCTGGTAGGCCTTTGGGCTTGGAGCGGTGTCGGTTATCACGGCGGTATAGACAAACTAGCAGCTCAGAATCGGGAAAGAATCGGGCAGGTGGCCACCTGTCTGCCCAGGTTTCGACGAAGACTTCTACATCGGATATACGCCTGCGCATCTTCGAGCGGATAAATCTGAAGACCGAAGATACTCGGGCCTACACCATGCACTGACAATTGGAGCTCTTAACTTGCAAGCCCGCTACGCTGAATTCACAGATTCCCACCTCTCCAACATACGACACATAGCTTGCAACCAACAGCTGCTTTAGACCATCGCAATGCCGCGATGCATTAATGCAAACGCATACGTCTTTCTCTTGGAATCACATGGCAACGTGGCCCGAGAGTCGGTTGATGGCTTTCAACACCCTGCCGGGCTCCAAAGTGCTCAACCCCAGGGTGGACGCTGAAAGATGTGTATTCCTCGATGCGCGTTATAAAGCCTGCCCTCGTACAGCCTGCAGCCTCAGCCCTAAAGCACAAGTTTCCTGAACCCAGAGAATCTCTGAAAATTGCCCGGCGGCGGATGAAGTGCCACCCCGGTGGAATGGACCAAGAGACCTAGTGCAGAGCCCAACCAAGCAATAGTTTTCTGGTTATATAGGGCTTGCACAGCGTCTTCTCCGATTTGTAAAAGTGTTCTTCAAGGGATCTGTGGAGCTCTGTAGAGCTCTACAGGGTCAAATCTTGCTTCCGGTCTCAGCACCAATGCTGAGGACACCTCATCACATCATTCGAACGCTTTTGCGCTGAAAAGCCACTAGGCAGAGCGGACTGGTTTCGCATAGCTTTGAGCCTCATTATAAGGGTTTTCGAGAAGAGCTTCATGCGGCGCGCGATGCGAACTGTGCCTGTTGCGTCCGGGGGGTTTCGCTATCACTAGGGCCGCTGGCGTTTCCTAAGTCTTTACAACAAGCAGACGAATACAGGTTCTACCAAAAAGGGTTTAAGTAGGACCATGAGAGGTTTGGTTTGCAGGTTCCAGGGCCCAAGTCGGACTAGTTTTCTCACACGTTTGCTCAGATCGAAACACTAAATCAACCGAGCTCACAACTACCCACCTGAAACTGCTCTAATAAAGCCTGAATTACGCGGCACGGTCATTCCTTAAGGTTCCTATTCTAAGATATTTTACCTATATATTGTCACTATACCTCATGACCACTGCCATAGTAGACTGCAGCCTCGACCCAACAGATTTGGTTTCATGCCTCTTGTTGGGCTAGCACGCAAGGTCTTCCAAGGCAGTAGGCAGAGCCCCAAACCCTGAACCCTAGGCCCAAAACCTTGAGCAATAGACCTAAATGGACAAGTCTTGAAAGGAAGCCGTCCCTCTCTTAGACTCGAAGCAAAACTGAAAAGCATTATGACACCCAGCCTCCACCCCTCTTATAGGGAGTCCCTTATACTAGTAGTCCTTGTTCGAATTACATTGCAACATACCTCAAAACTATGTTTTGATTGTTCGGGGTACCTACAAGATCCTTATAGAAAGCTGATTATCGAACACCGTCTTCTCTATACCCAGCCTCGACCAAGGTGGGGTCCCGCAGAGGTCTTCCGTGATCGTCCCACTGGCAGGAGCTCGAGAGTTCAAGCGCGAGGGGGCGAGGGTCTGATCTCATGGTTTATAGCTTCACGATTTATAGGCATCTATAAGGGTTTCGCTTGGGGTTAATTACAGAGTTTCGGGTTCCAGGGTTTCGGGGTTTACGGGTTAGGCCTGCAATTTCCCGGCAGGGGCCACCATGGGAAGCTGCAGTTCAGGGACTGCTTAGTGCGTCCAGATGGTGCCATCAACTCTTGGACACTGCAGCATAATTAGGTCCCTACTTCGCACAGCATTCGCAACGCCCCAAATTGTTCAAAGAAGCATTGCGTGAGTGCCCAAATTCCAGATAATGCCTCGACCTGCAAGAATCTGAAAGGTTTAGCCAAGAGCAGAAAAATAATAGATTTCAAAAAACAAGCCGTGGAGATGGCCCGGACAAAACCCCTGAAGCCCTGGGATCATCTCAGGATGCGACGGAACTAACTTTAAGCTGTCATCATCTGGGTTGCTTTTATGAAGGAAAGAACAAGGACGCTTTTGACGCGCTCCGGGTTCCACGTTTAAAGTTTGGGCAACCCAAACCACGCAACACGGCTTGGCAAAGTAATCGGGAAGTATATGACAACTTAAAATCGGAGCTGAACAAGAACCCGGAGGATAATAGGGCCTAAACCCTAAATCCCAAAACTAACCCTAAACCCTAAACCACTAAACCTTACAAATTTAAATCCTAAAGCCTGAACCCTAAAACCAAAGAAAAAGCGAGAATTCGGAGAAGATCTCGGGCAGCCCGGCCCAAGATGCCTCGGTTGCACGCATGTTGCCTGTAAAGCTGTGGCCCTCCGGGAGGTGCATCAGCGTGTACCTGGCGCGTAATCCCTTTGATGGATTTGATGAAAAGGGTTGCCATAAGAGTTCTATAGGGTTTGGGGAATCTTTTGGTATGATGATACAGGGACTTTTACAAAGGAAAACTATTATGTTCCGAACTTCGTAGTAGATGTCAGATGTGCCTGGATTTTCCTGGAGAAGACTTTGCCCAACAGCACAGCTTCCTACACAGTACGTGACTGTCCTTGTACAACCATCGTATAATATACTAACCCATCACATCGGCGTCAAGGTGCCCAGCACACCTGATTACGAGGACCCCCGATGTGAGTCCCTCATAAACGGGAGCCCATTATCTTTTTCTAAGAAACCCCATATGCAGTCCCAGGAGGCCACACCCAGATTCTCATAATACAGGATTTTAATAGGGTGTTGAACACTTTTGCGGTAGCCTCTATTATTGCATGAGAGCTTCTATGTTACCCCCCCGCCCCAAACCCTAAACCCTAAACACTAAAACCTGAACCCTGAACCCTAAACCCTAAAACCTAAACCACCCTGAACCCCAACCCCACTTCTATGTTACCCCNNNCCCCGTCGAGATTTTCGTCCTAAGAGGGCCTGAGAGTCGCTTCTCAACAGGGCTTCTCAGACTTCAGGGGTTTCGGGATTTAAGGGGTTTAGGGTTTAGGGATTTGGGGGGTAATTTAGGGTTTAGGGATTTGAGGGGTAATTTAGGGTTTAGGGATTTGGGGGGTAATTTAGGGTTTAGGGATTTGGGGGGTAAGTTAGGGATTAGGGATTTGGGGGGTTGATCTAGGGTTTAGGGATTTGGGGGGTTCAGGATTTGGGGGATTTTAGGGTTTAAGGATTTGGGGGGTTTTGGGTTTAGAGCGCTTATAACAGTGTAGGACCAGGGGCACCCCGAATCAGTCGGCGCCTATTCTGAACCCCAGAGAAGTTGGAACATGGGTCTCGGAGGATTAGTGCTAGCATCCCTTATGCCTTATACTTTACCACAGGGGCGTGAGGATAAGCCTGTGGCAGCTTTCTGGCTTCTACGTCAAAACAGAGAGTCGAAGTACCCCCAGTCTCTGAGCTGGGGCACCCCAAGGACTGTGTAGTCTCCGGCGTGCGTGGCACGAAGCGCTTCAGCTCTTCCACGGGGAGGCGGTACCTTCAGAGGAAGGAACGACAAGAGTAAGCCGACAGTCAAAAATGCCTAGATTCCACTACCCTGATACCCTGGATGCTCCATCCTAAATAGAAAACTGTCATTCCAAACCTCCTTGTGCACAACTTGTCTTGCGCGAAACCCCCTGGTTCCTGAGCAACCCTCAAGAACAACTGAAGCTAGAACCAAGACCAACAACCCTAAACCCTAAACCCCTATACTGGCCCTAAACTTTAAACTTTAAACCCAACAAACAGATGCCTGAGGCTGAGGCGGCCCAAAGATTGTTTGCTCCAGCGGATGATCTGCCTCCGACACCTGGGAGTTTAAAGACACTGACGAGTCCCGTAAACTGACGAGCCCTCTCCGTGACGAGCTGCATCCAACACATGGTAGCAGATTCTTGCCCCAGGGATCCCACTCCAGCCAGAACGCTTGCAACTCGTAGCATCAGCAACACACCCCAAACCTAAACACCTCATAAACCCCAAGCAGGACCCCGAACCCCAAACCCTGTATAAACTCTAGCTCCGAACCGTCAAAACCTAAAGGCAAGAGCCAAGGCACGGGGGTTGGAAGCGAGACGCAATCCGCCCACACCTTGCTTGCAGGTTCGTAGCTAGGTTTCAGATTTACAGGCTAAGGTTGTGGCTTGCTTTACCTAAGGGTCCATGTGCCCAAATAGTACATATAGATAGATAGGTATATATATATATATATTGGCCTTGAAGTAATCCCTATATTAGGTACTTTGGGGCCAAAGTATATACGATTTTTGTGCAGGGACCCTTAGGGTTAGAGCCCCAGGATGTAGGCTGTCATAAGCGGGGCTCCCTAGGATGCTGGTTGTTATAAGCAGGGCTTGTTTATGAGAATGCAAAGGTTGGCTGCTCTGAGATTTACCATTGCAACAGTACCATACTCTGGATCAGCCGCCATACCTAAATCTACCCAGACCTTCCAACATCCCTTACTTAAGGAGTATACCTTAACTCAGATCACGGATCTTCTTAAAATTTAGGGTAATATTCCTTGATTAAAGGATATTGGAAGGTCTGGGTACTTTTAACTTCCTCCTGGCTTAGCTGTCGGCTCGGGAGCAAATGGGGATCCTTTGGTTCGTCTTGGGTTTTGCAAAACACAACTCAACTCGGGTTCCCTAAACCCCAAATAGTCTGCATCTTTAGGGTTCCTTATTATGCTTTCATTATACAAGATCTTAAAAAGGTATGTTTTCCAGGATCAAGGTCGTGTAAAGGAATTTCATTTCAGTTACTCTGAAAAAGGGGCACCTAATCTGAACACTGGAATGGTATCGTGGCTGGAGTAAAAAAAAAGAGCCCAGTCATGGTTCTAGGGGATATGTCGAAGGCTCCACGCGAAGATGATGCACTGCCCACCTCACCCTGGCCCAGGCTCTAAAACCCTACTGGCGGAGCCAGGAGTATCAACCCCACATGCAAGCACCAAAACTAGATCGTGAACCCGCTGCCGAACACTCAATGCCTTCAGCGCCGAACAGCCACAATTTGTAGTCAACCTAAGCGTGGGAAACCAGATCCGAAAGGCATGACATCAAAGCCTCAAACTTGCTGATAATCCCTAAACCTAAACCTCAGGCCCTACCTCAGGAAAATCCGAAAAACTGATCAAGGTCCCGGGCCCGTGTGGGAAGTCCCTCTCGGTGCCTCAGAGCTATCGATCCGTCATTGTACAGTACGGGACTATAAGAGGATTTGGTTACCAATTATTCCAGCCCTCATTCGGGAGTTCCGAAAATAGGGGACCCTAATATAGTACCCTAAATAGTAGGAACCTTATTATAAGGACCCCAAAATAAGGTACCCTAATATTCGGAAACCCCCATTTCTTTTTGAAGAACTTCAGATAAGAGAACGGCCTAGGATAGAAGCCCGAAGATCGGAGGCTGGGCTTTTAAGTAACCGGGGAGAAAAAAGTATATACGTTTATTTCACAATGGTTCTTTTAAGAAAAAAGTATTAAAGTATGGTACTCCAAAGCCCAGTTTCTGCTTGAAGAACTTCAGATAAGAGAACGGCCTAGGATAGAAGCCCGAAGATCGGAGGCTGGGCTTTTAAGTAACNAAGAAAAAAGTATTAAAGTATGGTACTCCAAAGCCCAGTTTCTGCTTGAAGAACTTCAGATAAGAGAACGGCCTAGGATAGAAGCCCGAAGATCGGAGGCTGGGCTTTTAAGTAACCGGAGAGAAAAAAGTATAAACTTTTATTTCACAATGGTTCCTTTAAGAGAAAAGTATTAAAGTATGGTACTCCAAAGCTCAGGTTCTGCTTGAAGAGCTTCAGATAAGAGAACGGCCTAGCATAGAAGCCCGAAGATCGGAGGCTGTGTTTTTAAGTATCCGGGGAGAAAAAAGTATATACTTGTATTTCACAATGGTTCCTTTAAGAAAGAAGTATTAAAGTATGGTACTCCAAAGCTCAGTTTCTGCTTGAAGAACTTCAGATAAGAGAACGGCCTAGGATAGAAGCCCGAAAATCGGAGGCTGGGCTTTTAAGTAACCGGGGAGAAAAAAGTATAAGCTGTTATTTCACAATGGTTCCTTTAAGAAAAAAGTATTAAAGTATGGTACTCCAAAGCCCAGTTTCTGCTTGAAGAACTTCAGATAAGAGAACGGCCTAGGATAGAAGCCCGAAGATCGGAGGCTGGGCTTTTAAGTAACNAAGAAAAAAGTATTAAAGTATGGTACTCCAAAGCCCAGTTTCTGCTTGAAGAACTTCAGATAAGAGAACGGCCTAGGATAGAAGCCCGAAGATCGGAGGCTGGGCTTTTAAGTAACCGGGGAGAAAAAAGTATATACGTTTATTTCACAATGGTTCCTTTAAGAAAAAAAGTATCAAAGTATGGTACTCCAAAGCTCAGTTTCTGCTTGAAGAACTTCAGATAAGGGAACGGCCTAATGTAGGAACCTGATTAAGAAACCTTGGGCGTTTATTAGGGTTCCTTATATGAATCCTACTATTTTGGGGTTATAGGTCCAGGGTTTCTTAATCAGGTTCCTACATTAGCATAGAAGCCCGAAGATCGGAGTTCAGAGTCTTCAGGCTCCGAGACTGGGCGATCAAGGTTGGATGCTTTTTGCATGCTCGGAGTTGTGTGCATCTTCAGATTTCGCAGCCGGAGCTTCGGGCTCTCCCCGAGCAGGACAGTAGAATTTTCTAGAGCGCGTTCCACGGACTGGATCTGTGCCCCTGAACTCTAAGCCCCAACAAAAACTTAAACAATATAAAACCTAAAATCTGATCGTTAAACCCAACAAAAACTTAAACCCTATCAACCCTAAATCCGGTTGAAGAAAGAAACAAAAGAAACTGAACCCTGCCATGGCACAGTTGTCTTCTCTCTGCCTCCTTCAGGGCCGTGGCGACCTGTGACGGCTTCGATGCCAGGTGACTGCTTAGGAAAGGACTGCCACCAGCTCATCTTCTGACACTCGTCTATGAAGGGCTCCAGGTAAGGAGCTCGATAAGCTTCGTGTGCCGCTGAACAAGACTTCAGCCCTCCGAGTGCATCCATGGGCCTGCATCTGCTTCGCCGCTACGAAGCTCTGTCCCGGAAACCGGTCCTCTCAGACTCTCAGGAGCATGGCAGAGTAGTCTGGGATGGAGCTCTGGGTCATGCGACAGATAGATAAAGACAACAACGAGATACTCTTCCAAATTACTCCGATCCTTTTTCTGCAGGACCCATGACAGCCCCCTAACAAATCAATATTAATATGCTGTCGCTCGAGTGCTGAAAAGTTGTGTAGTAGGCATCTCACCGAGTCTGCCGTGTCCTCCCATCCTTCTGGCTCATCCCAGGCATGAGACCTAAGAGGTGACGCAGTGGGCCTCAAGACTCAAATCCGAATGCTTTGCAAGCTGACAGTATTCACAGCCCTTCATGTGACTTTCTACTGGCCGTTAAAGCCAAAGAACGACTCACAAGTCCTACACCACACCCGAAATACCAAGCGCATTTCACCAGCAACTTTCCTCCTTGTCAAGCATAGTGGGAGTTTCCCATACGGCCTGAACGAAGCGAAAGTTCGGGGCGAATTGTAGCATGTAAACAGCGAGGATGGGACCCAAAACAGTGACAGTTTTGAGGCTGCCATATTGGAACATGAACCTGCGATAGTCGATCTTAGGCGGAATCCTCCCCCTGCGCCATCTAAAAGAAAAATGAATACTTGCGGCTAAAACGAAGTTGCTGAGCTCCGAAACCCTATAACACACCCCTAGAAGAGAGCGGTGCAGGCTCGGGCGCCGGACAGAAAGAGGCCGCCGCCTTCTGGGTCTGACTCTGCCTCGACAGCTAAGGTTTGGGCTTTATGGGGTTGAGGACGAGTGGAGGAAGGACTATCTGGACTACGATAAGAGGCTTTGTAAGGACTAGGCTGTCAGGTTTGGGTTTAAGGGTTGAGGAAGAGTGGGGGTGTAGGGTTTCTTTACACATGTGAACCCAACCCTCCTCCTCCCATTAGGTATGTGAGTGAAACACAGGGGTTTAGGGTTTAGGATATGGGGGAAGATAAGGACGACAATAAGGGACTTTGCAAGGACTAATATAGGGATCCACTCTCCCACTCCCCCTTACAAGCGCCAGCAGCCGCAAGTAAGTGGAGGGGTGATCTGAGGCTTCGGCTACGTCCTCACGAGGCTCACAATCCAACAATAAACCCTATATTCCCTAAACGCCTGAACTTAGAACGCTACGCCCTAATCCCATCCCTAAAACCCTACGCCCTGATCCCTAAACCCGAGAATGATTGGTGGCAGCGGCCTTTACAACACGCGGTTCGGGGAGTCTGGAGGGCCAGGGCCTGACTTTCATGACTTCCTTCTGTTATACTTGGAGGAGCATGGGACTTAGCAAGTAAGGCTCCTTCGAGTGCTCCTTAAAGGGATCTCTAGAGTGTAGGGATTAGGGTCTACTTGAGAGGATCATGGGACTTAGCAAGTATGGTTATGAGTACCTTAATTGGAGATATAAGTAGTTATAAGTATAGTCACCCTAACTATAACCCTAGTTCTAAGTCCCATCATCCTTTTAGTACCTATGCTTCCAGGGACCGTCTCATTGGGTCTTTAAGTGGTCTAGGGCTTGGAGGCATAGGGTATATTAGACAGTTTTATACTTATTAGATATTGTACGGAACGGCTTCACTGCCCGGACCCTGCAGACTGCAGCCCCAAGGTGTGAACCACATCCCTAACCCTTAAACCAGTGATTCTGGCGCTTCCTACCCCTCAGGCTCTTCCTGGTGTGTTCACTCTCGTCTACGACATTCTTAATACCCCAAACTACACTCCTGAAGCCTTTACACCCTGAAGGCCAACAAACTGTACATCCCAGAATTAGCTAGCTGCAGCTCTAAAGCCCCATCAACCACTCCTAGCTGAGTGTCCCCGAAGCAAGCTTGCCCTTGTCGCTGTACAGAGCTTCGGTCGCTTTGAGCACTTGCCGTGGAACACCCCTCAGCCCAATCCTGGCCCCAAATGCACACAGGTCCGAGAGCCCGAAACCCAGGCAAGGCGGTTTGAGCTCAAAGAATTTCCCAAACGAAGCGGTGAGACCTTTACTGTTTAGAGACTATAGGGCTCCGAGCTCTAGCCAATCAACCTGACAAGCAACCTCATCACCGGAACTCGCGAATCCCAAACCCCAGACCCCTAAATCTCTAAACCCCAAGTCTTAAGCTTAAACCCCAAACATTCGAATCCGCGAGCCTGCAGCGAAGCGCTGGCTTCCGCAGCGTCGCCTCCTTTTTCAAGGCTCGAACCCAGTATGAACCTGCTCAAAATCCTTGGAGTAGCCCTTCAAATAAGACCAATACTCATGATTAACATTATTGTTAATTATTATTGCGATTCTTATTATTACTGTAGCCCTTCCAGAATCTTACAGACCCCTGTAGTTAAAAATAAGAGGAACCCATGAAGGACCCCATAATAGGACTCAGAAGCGGGGCTTCTTGCGTCTGGTCAGTCAAGGCCGGAGCCATCGCAAAAGATTCATTTGCTCCTGAATTGAGATGAAATGTCCGCGTATACTTTCAGGTGTACGACCCTCTACCATAAAATCTTGATGCGGGGTGGTTATCCTAAACTCCAAGACCCTGAAACCCAAATCCTAAAGGTGTCTGCAGCTTCAGGCTTTGCAGGGCTAAAGAAGATCTTCACGCCGCTGGCCTTCTGCCTCTGCTGTCGGCGGCAGCCACCTTGGTAAGGAAGATAATGTAGGTAAGCAGAATAGGGTTTGGGGGTATGTAACTGAAGGTAGGAGACCTTGTTTAAGGAATGGTGTTAGTAATCTTCAGGCTTCTTTATTGATGAAGACACGGACAAAGGTCGGCCTTTGCAATGCTCTTGAGGGTTCAGGAGGCATAGTTTTCCAGGTACTGCGCGGCAAACTCATACATCAGCAGATCTGGAACTAGGGCTGTGGGAGCTCTTATCAGCAACACAAGAAGAGCGAAGAAGCAAAGGAAGCGGCATGTTTTTGAAAAGAGCATGTGGCGCAGGGTTCGTTTTTACACCACTTTCCTTGCAAAAGGCACCCAGAAGCTACACTCGGCGGGATTCCCGAAGGAGCCTGAAGTACACCCACCAGCACCCTAGCAAAATCCTTGGTATCTCTCAATTCGTGGGACATGGCATAGAGATTGTGTGGCGACTGAGGAATTAAGCCTCGGAGATTTCGAGTGCAATGTTCATTGACCTGTGAGCTTCGACAGAGCACGCAAGATGTACTACTTGAGACTTGCCACTCGGAATACAAAAAGCAGTGTCTCTCTCCCTCTATATTATTTTTTAGAATGGGGTTTCAGGGCCCATTGTACTTTAATTATAATAAGGAACCCCCAAAATAGTAGAGTAGAGGTGATTATCAAGGCCCCATATAGTAGCCGCCTGGAATTTGAAAACAACAAAGTCCCAAACCCCAAACCTTACCAAGACTCATCCCTGAAAGCTTCAGCTTAGGCTGGTGCAACGACGCAGGGGCCTGAATGAAATCCTTGGTGTCACCAGGTTTGGGTAATGTAGGAGCCTCAATAGTTAGAACAGGGCCCATTACACTAGAATTACAATAAGGAACCCCCAAAATAGTATTGGTAATTATTAAGGCCCCTATAGTTTCTTGCATGTGCCTGCGTGTGCATGAGTCTGTTTGTTTCGTCATGAGATTCTGGTAGGTGTTGAGATGTCAGGCTCCCGGGCTTTATTCGACCCGCTTCCGGCTAGGAGGCTCCGACTAGGGCCCTTGCTGGGAAAGTTAACAAAGAAGGAGAAAGGGTTCAGAAGCTCTTGTAGTTCGAGGCTGGAGAAATTTGCATTTGGCCGCAAGTTGGAATACTGGAACAGGCGCCTGCAAATCCACATAACCTTCAGTCTCTAACTCTTCCTGCATGGAGACCCCATAGCTTCCCCAAGCCTGAATGTAGAAACAAGATACACCACACATAAAGATACCCCCGAATCTTCTGCGGGGCTCTTGTCTTCTGGGTCCTACTGCTTGGGATCTGGACCCGGGGGTTTCCTGCTCAGCCCTGAATCCGGTGCTCGGGGAATCTACAAAGCTCTTAAACTCTAGAATGCTAAACCCTAGAACGCGAAACCCTAGCCCTAAACCTCTCAATCCCTCAACCCTGATCTCTAATAGCCCTATAAGCCCTAAACCCTGAACCCCTAAACCCCTAAACCCTAAACCCCTAAAGCCCTAAACCCTAAACCCTAAGCCCTAAACCAAAAAAAACCCTAAACCCTTCAAGCCTCCAGCTGGTTTCGATGTCCTCTCCTGAGGTCGGCGCTGCCACGGGGACCGTCCGCACAAGCTCCCGGCAGCGCCTGCCCGCGACTTCAGAATTCCGAGCTTTGAGGGTTTGGAGGGCTGGCGCCTTTAGTAAAGGTTTCTATCCGGAGTCTATATACAATTCTTAAATTAAAGGGTTCCGCAATATTGTGGCCATAATTACTGGAGTCGGGCTTTGGGGCATATTTATACTACAGTGCCAGCACCATTCCTTTGGAAGTCACGAGGGTGGCAGGGATGATGCCTGCTTCAAAAAACGTGCCTTGTCAATAAACGAGCATCTCAACATTGCAGCCCCTTCAAAAGCACCGAGCACCGACCTCAGCGCAACTTCGACCGGCTCGTCCGAAGGCGGTGGCCTCACCTGTCGCCGGGGTAAGGGGGTCCTCGGCTTGAGATTCTGGGTTTAAGATTCGGATTCCAGGGTCATTATATGAAGCCCCCGCAGACTTAGTGCCTGAAAGCCCTTCTCAATAAATTCAAGCTTCTGTGCCGCAAAAGCTATACATGCCATCAACTCGATACATAACGATAACCCATTCATTAAGGACCTACCTAAGGAAATCATAGTAAGGAAGCCTGAGAAGGTAGGCTATTGGGGTTCAGACAATCTTCAGAAACCCAAATGTAAAGCCATCTAGAACCCTACGAAACCTTCGAAACATAGCCACAGAACCCTGTAAAGCACTTATCTCAAGAGAAGCCCCCAGGCTTGGTATTATAGAATGAGTAACTACTTCCACTGTTCTTAGGGTTCCTCACCAAACTTATACGACTAATTACATGATTAATAATCACTCCCAAACACAAGTCTAATTTACTTGTGAAGACAAGTCTACCCAGTGGCCCCATAGTAGTTCCTTTTTGGGATTACCTTATAGGACTCTATATATGAACCCCCAAAATGAACTACTGTGAAGGTCCCCATTTTTCCAGACTTCGTCCGGCCTTCTTCTTCGTGGCATCCAGCCCCGTGGCCGCTGTGGCGTGGAAGTTCTCCTTCAGCCTCAGAAGTTGAATCTGTATTGTCACTATGGTTAGAGTTTAAGGTTTAGACCTCTTTCGAGGGCCTCTTTCTGCTCCCAGAGAGCCTCATAGAGACAGGCTGAGGGGTTTAGGGTTTAGGGTTACGGGCTACTTTTCATCGCCATTTTGGAACTTGCCAGCCCTAAGTCACATCGCAAGACTCTGCAGCATCGAGACTTCCGTTTTGTGGCCTGTACAGCGAATGGGGATCAATGTAGAGGCCTGGATGATTTCACACCTTCTCCCTCTTTCTAAGGTCCAGAAACTGAACGGAGGATTCGGTGTCTGGGATATAGCTTCCGATTCTGTGGAGTAATGCTCCCGGCATTTGCTGCGCTGGCATTTGGGTTAAGGCTTTTGGGCGACAGGATGTCAGTTGTCCAGCTCCGGTGACTCGTCTTCATGAAGTTTAGGGTTCAGCGCGATCCTGTAGTGCAAACAAATCTTCATCCCAGCCCGTGCACAAAGAATCCTCGATTGGGAAGCCCTTCCCTCAACCACAAACTGAGCTTACAGCCTGGAGCGTCTCCGCTCCCAGCAACCAAAACTCTGCACACGGTGCAAGGATATCCCGAGCGAGAAGATGAGATTTTGATTCACGACAGACTGTTCCCTCCACACTCTTGGGGTCCGGCGTCGCGGAAGCATCCAACTTTAGCGCGGAGCTGGCCACCTGGCAATCTCTGAGAGGTTCGGTTGCGGCTTCATTGGAAGACTTGAAGCTGAAGCAGCAGCAACGAGCTCATACATTCATTCAGCACCCCGCCAGGGTCTCACCATCCGCGTTTCAAGCTGTCCAGCACCGGATGCTCGACTACGAACCATCTCTCTTGATTGCCACGTGCAGAAATCAGACGAGCACCATGTGATGTGAAGCCCCTTTACCACCTCTGACACACGAGCTATTGCCAACTTGTCAACCCAACTCAGCAGTACATGGTTCTTCAACAAGCAGCCTAGTTCTATAACCTATGTCTCTCCATAGTTGAACCATACTTTGCATGCAGCTCATGTCACTCCGAGGTCTGGCAAGCATCACACACGCGTCTAGCAACCAAAAAAGGCTTCTTTGTAGGCAAGCCGATTCGAGACTCACGAGACGGTCAGCGGGGCCTTCATCAGGTGTTTTGAAACACCCCCAAACGCCAGCTATAGCGACTTTCATATCGTTTTGTGGGTGTTTTGTAAAACACCCCCCCATTTCTGGTATACTGTATAGGGACTTTCAGGGATGCTACCGGTACTTCTTCCGACTCCTTTCTTACTCGTTGCCCGGCTGGGGGACCTCGGTCTGCGTCTGGGTCAACGTCGCCATGGAAACCTGCATGCATTCTCTAACCAGTGGTTTTGGGGCTTCCCTTGGCTCCTTAGCTCGTTGGAGAGTGAAAGCTTTCTTCTTGCCGTCACGGCGAAATTTCGCGAATGAGAGAGTCGATCTATTGCCTTGAGCTTCGATGATGTAATATTCTTGGGATTTATTCTGTTTACACGGGATCTGAGGAGGGACCCCCGTGCCGGTAACATGTACCACCCTAAGCCCTAAGCAATTTGAGAGGCTGCAACAGTGTAGTTTGTAACCAGCGTCTTGACGGGGTAATGGCAAATTCGCAAGGTCTGCAAACGGCCTGCAGGTCAGGCTGCATGCACTTAGGGCTGAGTTTAGGCTGGAGGAGAGCTCTCTGTTGCAACTGCTGAAGCTGCAAACCAACTCGAAATCTTCTTGACACTCTCTGTTTCCTTTGCCTTGGGTCATGCAGATTTTTTGAGAGCAGAGGGCAAGCCTACTTACACACTCACTCCTCCACGAAGAACAGTGCGAGCTTCCGAAAGATCCGTGCCTCACTGCCAGCGCGGCTGCCGCATGTGAGGTGGAACTTCAGCCACAATAGCTGCGCAGCCCGAAGAACAGTTGCGATGTTTTTTGGCATAGATGCATTAGACGACGTGGATAGATCATCCCATTAAAACATGCATGGCTACGGGGTTTGCAACGAGACTTGAAGCACAGCTCTCGGTCCTAATGCGCGGCGGATTCGAGGCTTTGCACAAATACAGTGGGCGTGGTCGGATCATCAAACTCCCAGCTCAACATACCAAGCCCAGCCATAGGATTCATTTAGAGGTTTAATGCGGGGGTCGACAATAGTCACCTACGGTCTTGAGTCCGCAGGTCTGATTCAGTACACAGGCATGCATAGCGCAGCGGTCTTGGTGACAGTTTGAGGCGACCTTATCGGCACCGCACTCAATTTTCATCATGCAAGCGACCTGACCCTTGGGCCCCAATTACCTAAACAATGGGTTACTGGGTTACATAATCTATTAGCTGTAAGCCAGCCTATGCTTTAAGCAACTGGAGCCTTAGGGCTGGGTCTTCAGGAGCCCGCATTGCCGTGCTACGAGCCGACATGAGAGCCCGCTCTCCGACGGCTATGCAGGACACAAGGTACGAAATATGCGAAGGGCAGTGCTTAGGTTCTGGTGGGATCTAAGCTACTAAGCTGGAATGAACAACGAGTCAAACATTCAGGGTTTAGGAGTTGAGGGGTTGGGATTTTGCAGGGTTTCGAGGGTTGTGGCGTTCTATTCAAGGCAAGACCCGTGCGGAGAAGCAGCTCAGAAATGTAGGGCTCGGAATAATTCGTCTTGGGTATCCCCGTATAGTTCCTAATATAGGTGCACTAGGACTGTAATTACCCCAAACCCTACTTATTGAGGCCCGTACATAGCACTCAGCCGCATCGGCACTTTCAAAGCTTAAGTCTCAACTCTGGAAGCCTGGAAGCCCACCCGGATTAGTCAATCTACGGCCCAAGCCGAGCATTCAGCTGCGAAGCAGATCTGGCTAAACCCTAAACCCTAACCCTAAATTACAAATGACCCTAAACCCTAAACCTCAAACCCTAAACCCTGAACCTCAAACCCTAAACCCTAAACCCTGGCTCATGAAACGGAAAGGAGGCTGGCAACAGCAAGCCCTGGAGACGAGGAGAGCTTTCGAGACGTTTTGCGTTCGGCTACCCCAGGGGTCCAAAGGACCTAACCATGTTAGGGTTTAAGGTTTAGGGTTTATAAGAGATTAGGTGCGTGGGTTCAGGATACTAGTGTTTTTTGGCTTAGGGTTTGGGGGTTTAGGGCTTAAGGGTAATTCTGCCGGATGCTAGTTTTGTAGGTTAGTATCTTGACAGAGTAATATGATCAAGTATTCAATGCTCGGGACCTGCGGGGTGCTTTCACAGGAATTACGAGCTTATGACTTCATGGATACTGTGGCTGAGGCTTTGAGGCTTCGCTGGGGGACGTTCAAGTGAAACAAGACGTTGCTCATCTCTCCCAAAAAGTATGTGACAGAAACCTACAGGCAACTACCAGACAGGCGGCAGCCTCGTTAAATGAATGCCAAAGGCCCTCAACACCTACACCGTGACCCTACAATGACTTAATTAGTTTGCTGTAGGGCACAAGCACTAAGCCACATAATTATCTTCGGATGCTTACCGCTGCGTGGCAAAACGTCACGAAAGCCCATCAGCTTGGGAACGGACACCTGGTGACTGGTACTGTCTACCAGGGCTCCAATGCAGTATCAACATGCACAAGGGCTCTTATCCGAAGCAGCCTCAGTCGAGGCTTGTTGATTGCATCCACCTGAAGCGAACGCTGTCCAAAGCTATGGACTTGTACATCTTGAAGCCTACACCAAGAGAAACCGGCTCCCGAAGCTGAATGATGAGCCCAAGCCCAAGACCCACACCCAGAACCCAAAATCCTAAACCCTTGCGGAGTCCGAGCCCAGGCTACAACAGTTTAGAGTTTATAGGGTTTGGGATGGCTTGTGGTTTGAGGCTTTGAGTCCCCATGGCCATGTTTGGAAGTAGTAAGGAGCCAGGGGTGTCGCGCAGGAGGAGATCAACAAGGAGAAGTAGCTGAAAAATTGCACACAACGATCCCTAAGAAAAGGGAAGGCCTTTTTGTTGCATTGTTGGAGCGTTAGTCAGAACATAAAAGGACTACAAGGGCATATTGTATGTTAAAATTCGACCCCTATATGATTATGTGTCCAGCCTACTGGAGATGTACTCGTCGCTTTGCGGCTCGCGCATGGAAACACCGAACCGAGAGGTGCTGTCGGCCCGATGAGCTCCAAGCATCAAAACGTGCCAAACGTGAACTGTGTCGTAGCCCATTTTATACTATATGTTACAGTACAGTACGATGATTCATACTAGCTTGGCTGTAGCGAAATATTAGAAAGGTCATGTTATACTATGTTATACTATAGTACCACCATTGACAAAACAAATGTCTTTTGCTCGAATCGTTTTTGCACCCTGCTTTAGAGCTCCAGAGGCCCCTCGCTCGTGACATGTCCATCCAGCCCTCTTTCGCACGAGGGCTCGCTGTCCTGGGGATTCGGGTTCACCATAGCCCCAAAGAACCTACCTTTCTAGTGTTCCCTACTATGAGTTCCTTATATAAGTGCTTAAATAGGTTGTTACTGCAGTAGGCTCGACAGGATTGACGAAGTAGGAGGGGGTTTCAGAAACCACAGAAGTTCAATGGACAAGTTCCCAAGCCTATGCAAGCCATAAGCAGCCCTAAAGCCTGAAACCATAAACCTTCAGCCCCTAATCCTCTAAACTACAGTAAGCATCACAGACACGAAGACTTTGGATCCCTGCCCGCGCCTACGGCGCCTTCACTGGGCATTTGACCGCCTCACAATCAGGGGCAATGATACTTCGCTACATCGCCACCATCGCCACCAACACCACCACCGCCGCCGCCGCCACCACCACCACCATCACCACCACCATTGCCACCACCATCGCCGCCACCACCACCATCACCACCATCACCACCACCACCACCACCACCACCACCACCATCACACCACCACCAACAAAAAGGCGCCACAACAACAACAACGACAACAACACCAGGACCAGTACCAGCGCCGGTCCGAGTCCCAGTCCCAATCCTAGTGACAACAACAACAACAAAACAACAACACCAACATTAACTCCAACAATATCAAAACCAATGATAAAAGCAGTATCAACAACAAGAAGAATAACAACACTAATAATAATAACAATATTCATACTAGTAAAATAAAAAAATATTAACAACAACAACCTTAGTAATATCAATGCTACAAATTATACCCTCATCTTCAACGCACGGGATCGCCTCGGCAGCCTCCTTCTCTAGCTCCTGCGAAGTGGTGTCTCGAGAAACTTGGGGGAAGGTCCCTGCGTGTGGGACATTCCCTTGAATAAGCAGCACCCGCTTTAGTACATATCTATATATATATATATGTACACAGTGTGCATATATATATATATATATATGTATATAACTGTACATATATAGCTATGCTGTTATTGCACACATCTATATCGATGGTTGTAGAGTGACATCTTTACGGAGCTAAAGTGGCAAATCATTGTTGTCATGAGCAAACCCAGCACCTCAAGCGCCTTCAAACCTGCACAAATCTAAAGGATCCATTTGACTAATTCTTTGCCATACAGTATAGGTGACCACCCTCCCTGTCCCCTCCCTGTCTTTCACAGCAGCCTCTCCTTGCTGACTCGATTCAGCGCCTCGCCGCCGTCATAGCCGAGATGCTGAGCGGCTGCGTAGGCCTCCGCGGCCGCCGCCAGCTTTCCCTGCTTCTCCCGCGCTTGGCCGAGGCCGAAGCGCGCAAACTCGTCACCGGGCTCCAGTCGCGCGGCCTCGGCGTAGGCTCGTTCGGCAGCCGCGAAGTTCCCCAGGGCCAGCCGAAGCCCACCGAGAGACCAGTGCGCTCCCGCATCCTGTGGCTGCTGTTTCGCCCTTTCCTCGTAGATGCGCAGCTTCTCCTGCAACTCCACCTGGCAGAGAGTACAGAGTGCGCAGGGTGTGAGGGTGGCTGTTGAAACCCTGATCAGGAAAATAGTCCCGGAGCGCGACAAAAGTGAGCAGAACTAGTCCCGGAACGCGACAAGAGTTAGCAGTGCAGAGAGCATCTGAGGAGACAGTTATGGATCAGGTACCGTCTGCAGACAGAAAACAGCATATATCGGGCTTGGGGACAAACAAGTAGTATTAGTAGTATTCATACCGTCAGGACGAGGAACAAGGCTTGTAAAAGCGTTGAGGCAGTCGGCGGGGATGTATATCAGGGATAATCAGGGAGGGATTCAAGTCTAGGAGCCTTCACTGATCAGGTGAGAGGTTCGGAGTTTAGGGTTCAAGGAGAGTTGTAGTGAAACCCGGGGTGAGGCTGGGCTTGACTTCGTATGGGTTTGGTCTTCGAATTTGCCACCTTGCAGGGCGATTTGGGTTGATAGGGTTTACGGCGTCAGGATCAGGGCATCAGGGTATATGGGGTTGAAAGGATATAGGGCTTAAGGTATTTATATATATATATATATATATGTATATGTGTGTGTGTGATGCCGGAGGCTGCGATTCCTGCTGAGTTCTTGCTTGAGGCTGCAGGCCAGCGGTCAGTATCTGAGAAGAGTTCAGGCTATCGTCGGATAAAACGAAGAAGTAACATAGGGGCCTTAATGATTAGAATACGGTTTAGGGGCCCCTTATATTATAATGGTAATAAGGAACCCCTTGAGGCCCCTATAGTAAAGACAAGGGCAGCACACAGCTTCATGTTTGCGCCTTTGAGGCACGAGCTGTAAATGCTCCGATAGGTTCCTCAGCAGCCTGTCAGCAATTTGGTAGTGGTAGCTTAAAACAACTGTCGTTAGAGGTTGAATTCTCGAGGAAGAGGGGGCGCTGCACATGCTGCGATGTCAACACAAAGCGGCCGAAAATTCAGATACCTTCCGGTCTACGGGTATTTCTACAGGCATTGCACAGGCGAAACCGTGCATGATGCCACATCCGGTGATATCTTTACATGACACACTGCTACTCGTCACACTTCGTTGTAGATGTGTTCGAAGAAACTGGGCATGCAGAGCTACAACAGGGTCGATGCTCGTCAAATCGCGCTAGTTCAGCAATAGTGGCAGTAGGTTTGTGTCTGTGTTGCATACGATGATTGCTACGACATGAGTTCCGATGTGCGTCATGCTCCTAATGCTACTATATCACTGTTGCTGGTTCTGCGCCACTACGGTTATCATCATATAAACCAGATGCTACGATTTCTGCCACACTGTTACTGCGAGCTTTGCAACGCATGCCGACACCACCAGTACCACTCTCGTGCCACAATATAGTCTTACAGAAACCATGTCGTTGCTGATGCTGAATCTTCCCGTAAAACTACCCAGCTGCTCTGAGTATGAGCACTGGGCTGACAACGAGTGCGGATATCTACTATAGGGGCCTAAACAATTACCAATACTGTTTTGGGGTTCCTTATTGTAACTATAGTATAATGGGCCCCCAAAACCCTATTCTAATTAATTAGTAAGGCCCCTATATAACACCAAACAGCAAGAAACTGCCGGTGACTCTGATATGGCTTCTTGCCAAAGAGCTGGGCTGCTTTCTGAGAGGTCGACTTCCACCGTAAATAACTAATGGGTTTGTAATAACTCAGTTACATGTATTTTCTATATACATACATATGGGCGCTGTTCAACATTATTGTTCCTGAGTTTGACCTGAATGCGGCAGTAGTTGCGTGACGCCTCTAGTGGAAGAGAGAAACGCTACCACTACAGAATTCCATGTTTTAACTTCTCGATTGCAAATCTCTGAAGTGTTGCTAGCGCGCGCCACATGTGTGGGGTGTGGAAGGCTGGCCCAAGGCTAGTCTTGATGATTGGAAATTTCGGAAAGGCTTCCGACCCGTGAAGTAAAGGAGTAGGAAATAAGCATAATTGCACGAAGCACACTCTATTGCACGCGTTCCGATTCCAAGCAGTGAGCTCCTTCGTCCGTGCATTCGCACCTTTAGCCTCCTTGGCTGCCTGCACGAGCCAATCATCCTTGCCAGGGGCCGTGAAGCAGGCGTCACGGCCAGCATTTCGCAGGGGTTGGCGCTCAGCTGACGTCAACATGGTTCAGTAGACTATAGTGTAGACGGATGGGCTAGGCACATCAGAGATGAAAAAGTTTCCTAGTGCGCTGCTAGCGCGGAGCTAGCGCGCGCCTAGCACAGATTGCCCATGTTATCACACATTTTTTGGCCAGCTGTGATGGCAATGATACATGATGCATATGCGAATGAATCAAAAGAACATCGTTACTTGCGAGGACAGAAACTTCTTCAAGCAATGCGCGATTGGAGTGACATCGTAGTTCGCAGGAGGTTAACACTGGTACCAGCAACAGCAGGAACAGTCGCAGTTGCTGTGGCAATAACAGCAGTAGGAGTGGCCGTGGGAGTGGGAGCAGGAGTGGGAGTAGGAGCAGGAGTAGAACTAGGAGTTCAGAGTACGAGTAGGAGTAATTAGGGGTAGGAGTACAGAAGGAGTAAAAAGTGTACGGACTTACCATATACTCTAAGCTAGTAATTAGATATTGTATAACACGAACCACTTGCCATCTAGATCCGTAGCGCCAGGCTAGCGCTGTTCTAGCGCCAACAAGGGGAATAAGGAGCCCTAGTTGCGTGACGCCTCTTGTTGTAAATACAAATTAAAAATATAGACCCCTACAATCAAATAGGTTGTTTTGTATATACTTCGCAACAAGGTATTTTGACCACTGCCCATCCATATATATATATATATATGGCTAGCAACCTACTAATATTTAAGCAACTGGGGCCCAAGGGTTATACAAGAAAAGCTAGAAGCCCCTCACCCCTTCAGGGAGCGCAAGCTTACAGGCATGCTTTGAGGCGCTTACTAGAAGGCTTTCTATAAGGGCTGCTATAAGGCTTTAGAGTTTAGGGTCTAGATGCTGGGGTATATGGGGTTTAGGGATTAGGGATCAAGGTTACATACTTTACTTCATGGAAGCTGCATCTACGAACCGCCATAAACGAAAGGGAACACCACTCCTCTCAAGTTGCACGAGCCTCCAACCCTTGTTCGTCCCGCTTGGCTGCCGGGCAGCAAGTGCTCGTCACCTTTGGGTTTTAAGGTGGATGGAGCTGTTGAAACGGAGAGGTGAGCAGAAGCGCAGCAGGAAGACAAGAACATACATCGATTGAGGCGATGAAGATTGGGCTTCGAAGGACGTTGCAGTTTCGGGCTTGGTGGAGTAGGGCAACTACTGGCCTGCTTGTGGATTGGGCATGCTTGCGACCCACAGTCACAGCTCGAGGAAGGCGCCCTTTATGAAGACACCGGCGAGAACAAGGTGGGAACAGTGAACGTCGAAAGATATACGCAAGCTCTTAATGAAGCGCGTACGGCGTACGGTAAAGCTTATAGCTGCTATGAAAAAGCTGCACCAACCATCCGAAGCAAACCGCCCGCCCCACCCCCCATCCAAACGAATGCCACGCGCCGCCCCCGGACGCACAGTCTTCACGGTTAATCCCACATAAAGCTTAGCGGCCCACAAAAGAAAGTTTATGTTCCGACACAAAGCCTTGCTTATGCCCGGGAACTCGTCTTCTATAGGGGAGCACCCCGAGCCTCGACAAAAAGGTGCACCTTCTGATCATCGTCGTCCGATTCTTGCAGGTCTGCCTCCGCCTCCATCGCATCTGCTTTCGAAGGAAACGCCTGGTCGAGCGAATCATTGGTGCTACTTGTGCTCTGACAAGCAGGGACAAGTTGCGAATATCGTAACCCCTAAACCCTACACCCGACATCGGAGTATTGCCACCCGATAAGGGGCATTGATCGCGTATATGCCCAGGAACATGTAAGTCTGACCGAACGTAGCGTTCTCTACTTCAGCTCTGCAGCAGTGCAGGATCAGTTGGCCACTGTCATGAACCTGCAGTGCCCAGGAGCCGACCGACATGTAGAAACTTCTACATACACACCAACTCGAAGCCTACAAGAGACAACAGAAGCAGCAAACACTCCACGACTTTCCCATAGGAGCCTTCATGTTTGGAATGGGGTTTTGTGGGTATTTTATAACCTGCCAGTGCGTATTGCGGTGAATTTAGCTACATTGTTCAGATCTGTTGTTGAGCTGTCAACCGCGTGCCCCGACACCTTAAACTTAAACCCTGTAAACCAGCATAGAATTGTAAAAGGAACCTTTAAGGAACCCTCATAGGAACCCTGCACCAAGTCTTAAGAGCCGTACGGATGACCGCTGCCTCCAAGCCGTGCCCGGCCCGCTTCGCTGAAGAGCAGCAGGCACCCATTGCCTCGCGACTTCGGGGGCTTGAAAGAAACTTCAGAAGGCTCGGTTTAAACAGGGTTTAGGCTTACAGGGCTTACGATTCAGGGCTCATAGCTCTTTATAAATTTAGGCTGCAGGTTCACAATGAAGCGTGTGACAGGCCGAAAATAGATGAACACGGCGAGCTAGATCCAGTTTCCCTCACGCTACATTGATCATTAACCCACTTGCCCTTCCACACTAAAGGGTTTAGGGTTGAGGAGCAACCCTGAAGCTCTAAACCCGTAAGCTGCAAGCCCAAACACTGCTGAGAAGCTTTCCAAGCTGGTGACTTGAACAGCTCACACGACGAAGCAGTTCAAGGGTCCATCGCAGTGGAGCGCTGAGGTTTGAATCTTTAGAGTTGCCGGCTTTTATTTAGGGGTACCAGTGCCGCCTGCATTTTTGGGTTCAGGGGGAAGGTCCGGAGAATTACAGTGCAATAACACACCAACACTTATTCGGTTTACGAGTAGCGCAGAAACCTACTACGAACCCTCTACGGAGCTCATCATCCCGAATAACCTACCTCTTGAGCATTCAACAAACTCTTGAAAGGTAGGTTTCTAGGGTCCAGGTCGGCCTTCAGGCCATAGTTGGAAGAGGCATGAGGGTAGTTGTTACGATCATGGCTTTTTGGGTACCCTAAATGTTAGGTGCCGTGTCATACTAAGGACCCAAGAAGGGACCATAATTTTGACAACCACCCATGAGCAGAGAGCAGCTTCACAAGTCTGTGTCGTAGGAAGGTTTCGTGTTCAGGGCTAAGATGCAGGGTTTAGGGAAGCTGGAGCCTGCAGCCACAAAGGCAGCCCTGAAACCTATACTGCAACATTCTAGACCCGTAAACTCCGAAACCCTGTAAACCCTCAAGTCTTAAACCCTACAAACTTCAAAGCCCTAAATCCCCGAAGCGTTTTTCATGCGAAGATGCTGGTGCGCCAGGAGTAGTGTACTGGTTGATGATGTGATTAACCGACTCCCGAGGATAAGAACAACAGCCTGCAGCTAACCCAAAGGCTCCATGTACCCATATAGTAGATAATTAGGGAGTTTTGTAGAGGTAACTATGCTCACAACGGCTCGTCGAACATTCGCCCTCAGTCGCCTCTGAACTTGAGGCAAACTGGGCGCGGGTTTAATGAAGTATGAACCGAGCTTTATGCTTGTGATTGAGAAGGCCCTATGGGCGTGAGAACTGATTCGGGGCTTTGCTTTCGAACTCTTGACTCTGCATCGAACTGCAGGATCCCTTGGATGATGTCGGCACTCCCACATTTGCCATTCAGTTGCCTGAGCCATGAACCACAACGTCACGAGCCCCATAATATAGCACTGAGAAGGTCACATGTTTTCTCGCGTCGCTTCGTTCGCAGCTTTGAGCATGGCAGGTCCACCAACACCCCGGATGCATTCGCGGTATGGGGCAACAGGCAGAGGGTGAAGTGTTCAGGGCTTCAAGTCTATAAGACTTAAATTTACAGTAGCATGGCTCGGAAGGCGGTTCGCAAGAGCTTCGGGTAGCAGCTAACGAGCTTGTCACCAGTCTCAGTTATACAGTTATACACTTGCGAGGATCATCCGATCAGCGACACTCGTGCTGATATTCCGAGCCTCAGTGTTCTAGGTGCCCTCGTCATGTCTGTGGTGGGAAACAGGTGTCGGATGAAGGGTTTCCGATCTCACGCTTGTTGCCCCTGGCTTCGAGTTGAGGGCTCGCAGGGCCGGATGGGCTTGCTTCGGCATTGCACCTGGGCTTTCTTTAGTTGGGTGTAAAAGCCACAAGGAACCCTGCAACCCAAACCTGCGTCCCTGGTCTTGTCCATAAACGAAAGCCTCAGTCGAAGGGTCCTCGAAATTTTGCGCTCCCATGCCCTTGAAACACGCGAGGTTGCAATGCAACAAGAACCACACCCAAACCCCTAAACTTGGCTCTAAACCCTAAACCCAAGAGCGGCTCCCAAACCTTGAAGTTCAGCACCTAGGCGCCTGCAGCCAGCGCAACGCACGGAGACCCTGAACGACGATTCGGCTCCCTGTGAACTCCCTCGTTGTTTTTTCCCGCCGCTTCGGCAGCAACACTCGGCTATCAAAGGACCCAAGGGAGATGAACTGCATCTTGAATACAGACACGTACTTCTTGCCTGTTCCATGGCCGTTTTGCGAACAAGTAGTCTCAACTGGTGCGATCTAGGCTTCCAGGCGTTCGGGACAGTCTTGACCACACATCCCAAACCCCTAAAGCCTAAACCCCAAACTCTAAAACCCTACCCTTAAAGCCTAAACAGGCCCCTAAACCCTAAACCCAAAACTCTAAAACTCTACCTTTAAAGCCTACACCCATTTCAGGGGTGACGACTGCGGCGTTGGAAGCTTCAGGGGCGCAAGTCGGTAGGGGACGGAATAGAAGAGTGTCGGGCTTAGGGATTGGGGGTTTAGGGGTTTAGGGGTTTAGGGGTTTAGGGGTTTAGGGGTTTAGGGGTGTAGGGGTTTAGGGTTTAGGGATTGGGGGTTTAGGGATTGGGGTTTTAAGGTTGAGGGGTTTCGGGTTCAGGGACTGGGGTTTTAGGGTTTAAGGGAGTCGGGTTTAGGGATTGGGGTTTTAAGGTTTAGGGGTTTCGGGTTGAGGGATTGGGGTTTTAGGGTTTAGGGGTTTCGGGATTAGAGTTTTTAGGGTTTAGGGTTTAGCTGGACCCTATAGAGCCTTGCTTTGTAGGGCGCACTATGATGCCTTTATGTAGGTCATTAAAAACGTAGGTTATCTGGGGTCCAGGTAGGGGTTACGGGTTCAGGGTGTATCAGGACCCCCCCCCCAAGTACCCTTTAAAAGAGCTCGTATGGTATTTAAGTAGGGGTGTTATTCATAAAGCACAATAGAGGGTAGTTGGGGGGTCTAGGCCACGGGGGTGAAGAAAAAAAATATATGGTTTCGGGGGATATGCTAATGTAACTTGGGATAATGGCGACACGAAGAGGCCTGAAGTAGTGGATTAGGGTTTCGATGATATGCTGAAAGACTTTGATTGTGCCTCATCTTCATCGCTTTTATACAGTAAACCCTAAACCCCAGGCCCTAAGCCCCTACATCCGTAAGTTGGGCCTAAAAGGAAACGCGTCTTTCTAAAGTCAGACCCTTCTTCCATGGCCCTGGAAGCGTTGTCATTCAGGCAGCAACGCTGGTGAAAAGCACCAACGGAGACTCCAAAACATGATGGAGGAGTAGACGACCCTAAAATCATGTTCTGGATCACCCTCCAGTTTAAGGCTCGTGGGTTCAGGGCTTAGGGTCTGCGGGTTCAATCACAATGTGGGCCCCCACTCTAATTCAAGGTCCATCCCTTAGAATATACTATTATGAATATTGTTAGTATTGTGATTACCAGTATATACTTTTGGTAATATTGTGACTATGATTACTATTACAAATATTATCACTCTTACTTTTAGTATTAGTATGACGAACATTATTACTATATTCCTTAGATTGAGGAGTCTCTGGGCCCTCACGGACTGTGATGCTCCAAGTGGGCGATCCGCGCCTCCGCGGCTCAAAGTGGCTTAAAGAAGCGGGTTTAGGGCATATGGGGGTTTAGGGTTTAGGGGTTGGGGTTTAGGGGTTTAGATTTTAGGGATTCGGGTTTGTGGCGAATAAGGTTCCTCTAGAAGGTTTACGGTTTAGGGGTTTGCTGTAAAGGTTTAGGTGTAGTTCGTCGGCGTACTTTTTCCATTCCGCCGATTTGGAATAGAATTTCCCGCCTCGCAAAACATGTATTCCGCGCATCACCCCTGGAAAACCTGTCCCGGTGGGAAGTGCATTCCATGAAACACCCCCCCGAGCCTACACCCCAAACCCTAAACGCCATACTCTAAACCCTGAACCCTAAACACTATACCTTAAACCCTGAACCCTAAACCCTATGCCTTGAACCCTAAACCCTATACCCTAAACCCTGAATCCTAAACCGTAAACTCTATACCCCGAACCCTAAACCCCAAACCCTAAACCAGCCCAGACAGCCTCCACAAAAGAAACCGGGTTGAACAAGTGCTCCGGTACGGGTTGGGTACAGGTTCTGTCCGCATAAAGTATAAACTGACCCTATAGACTCCATGTACCCATATAGTAGGTACTTAGGCCTTAAAGGAGTCCCTATATGGGTACTTTAAGGCCTAAGTACCTACTATATCGGCACGTGGAGCCTCTGGGGGAGCACGGCGCTTTTTATTGTCACCATCATGTTTGGTATGCGTATGCTTTTCTCACCGGTTTTTGTGTTCACTTTTGTTTTACCATTGCGGGTTCCACCAGCCCAAGAAAGTATCCCGAGCCGGGAGAACAAGTATTCTCCAGGTATGCGGGCACCTGTTCGAGATGTAGGCCGCCCACCGGCGACAAAAAATCTATTCCAGCGTAGAAAGTAGTCCGACCTACAGGTATAAGTAAGCCAGATTCACATTCGAGTTTTTAGCTTAATTTGTTGCAGTGAAAAAAGTAGACCCACGCACTTACAGGTAGGGTTTAGAGGACCTAGAGGGTTTAGGGGTTTAGGGTCCTGTGAAAGCACAGAAATGTTGGGGCTTTGGGGCTTGGATATAAGGGCGGCTTCAGGCTATTCCTATAGGATCCTGAAAATAACCTAGGATGTCTACATTGACGCAGAAATGGAAGTTTACCCAAACAGACGCTTCATCGCCAAAGACGATAGACAGCCCGAACATGCCGATACTCCTACCTTGACCCACCAGAACCTACTTTTTTGTAGGGTCCCTATATATCCCATATTCGGGTTTACAATAAGAACCTACAAAAAAAAGTAGGGTTTAGTAGGTCTAGGTAGGGTATGTCACGGTATGTAGCCCGGCAATCCATCGCATCCCAAGGACGCTTCGGAAAATGTCAGGCGTGGCTGAATGCACAATCCCCACACTTTGCATTCAGGTTTAGGGAGTTTAGGGTAACGAGGTCAGATTACAGCTCTGGAATCCCGAGTCGAAATGCGCAGCTTCACAGATCCCTGTCGCGACTATACGCTTGCTTGCTGGGATACTGGCCCTGAGCTCTAAAACGCCAAACCCTCAAACACCAATAAGCCCGCACACCCCTGAACCCTAAACTGCCCTAAACCTCAAAGCCCCTTAACAACTCTGAGCCTTATAAGACTCTGAAAGTCCCCACGCTTCGCCTAGAGACGGCAGAACTCCTGAATCATCAGGAATATTTAGGGCTTAGGGTTCAGGGCTAGACGCCTCAAACGATACTTAGCAGGATTCCTGATGCAAGTCCACTTCCTTGGTTGACAGGTTTTGGCCCACCTCCTCCTCTGCGATGTGTGTTCCGAGGATACCGATGGAGAGGCCGCTGGACTTAGCCACGAGGCCATCCACGACGAAGAGCTGGAACACCTCGACCACTAGGTTTTAGGGAGTTTAGGGTTGTTTTAGGCCTTAATTAAAATTGCATTCACGCTCCTTGTCTCTAAGCTTTAGGGCCGAGCGTCTCCGGGTTAAACAAATTGAGAATTGAGAAAAGTGTCTGGTGCGGTCTAGAGTCTAGTATGGTGTAGTGTGTGGGGATACAATTACAAACTGGTCAGACTTTTCGATGTCTATCTTAATGCGAGCAGCCGGGACGAGCATGAGGATCCAGTAGATCAGCAGCATGGTCCTCAGCCGCATTCAACTCGAGGCTGCGGTGCACTCTGGCCCAACGGATTACTATAAGGGGTCACGGTGACACAACCTGCAGGCAGAGCGGCGCATCCCACAACAGTGTCCACCGCAAGGGGATGTGGTACTTCACTTGCCGCTCTTTCCTGGCTCCAGGGTTTGTTTGGGCTGGAAACTGGCTCAAGTAACGTATATGGGGTATGCTGCGTAGTTTAAGAATGCAGGCAATGAAAACTTGTGCTGGCTGACATGCCTGGCACCACAAGTTACATACACGCGTTTCTTACACCTCCAACCCTGGGTGGCCTTCAGACGGCACGTTTGATTTCGACTAGCTTCACCGTACGAGTAGCAGATGCTGGTTTGGTTGCTCCGCTGATTGGGATGAGCTGTGCTGGCCACATGGCGTGCATCCGTTCAACATCGGGATGGGCACAACAGATGTTTGCCCTTAGTTGAGCCGACACCGTAAGCGCGCCTTAGCTCCTTGCAGGAGAGAACGTAGTGGCAAAGCTCGGCAATCCGGTCCGAGTCGAAATCCTGCAGCTGTGGCATGGATATGGACAAAGGTTGTACAAGGGCGGGCGCTCGAAACCTGATATATACATCAAACCCAAAGCCAGATTGCGAAGGATGACAAGAACAGGTCACGCGCATGACTAAACAAACATTGAAAGATGAGGCAGCCATCGGTGTCAAAATTAATAATATGAGAGCCTTCATAATTGGAACTGGGTTTCGGGGCATAATATTGTATAGCTATAATGAGGACTCTATGGGGACTATAAAAGTATTCCTGCCCATATAATAGACTGGCGATGCTGTCGGATTTCGATGTCTTTTCCGCACGAACTACGCAGCACGCAATCGTCCCTCGTCACAGCAACCAGCCCTGCAACTTGTACCGCGACCTTCCCCGCTTGCTGCAAAGGGTCCTATGTACTGTTATGGGGAAAAACTCCCCTAAGTCATAATAGTAATTCTTGATATGGAAACCCTACATTCTACTATATCAGTACATAGGACCCTTTGGGTAATGGACTCCCGCCCTGAACCTTGATCCGCTTCGAGCTCTGGCCTGTGTGGAGATGAAATCCAGATCGCCCTCCACCTGGCCATGTGGGCATTTCTCTAAATTGGGTCCCTTTCATGAAGGTGCCCTACTATTTTGGGGATCCGAAAAGGGGCCCCAATTTAGTTCCTCGCGAACTGCGCGCTGGAAACTTAAGTCCGCAACCTGCCCAGCAAAACTCAACTCAAGTAACTCTAGTACAGTTCTTGAGCACATGACCCGACATACAAACGCCATGTTGTTTGGGCATTCAATAGAGGACAGCTTCAGCACGTTGCAGAAAAAAGTCGTGGGACAACGCAAATCGAGCACCATGAAATCTATGCTCCAGGCTATAAGCCATGATGGCTCGAAAACCCGAAACCCTACCCTAAACCCAAAACCCTAAACCCCAAACCCTGTAAACCTTCCATCCCAAGGGCTCGCCCCCTGAACAGCGAGCCTCGTGCAGTCGGAGAATGAAGAGCAGGCCCAAAGCCTGGTTTTTGTTAAGGAGTGTAGGTTTAAGGAGAAACAACTAAGTTGCAAAAAGAGGGATCTATAATAGACTATCTGTAATACACTAATATGGTTACCATGCTGCGGTAACTTAGTATGGAGTTTTTACTCAGTGAAATGTAAGACGCCATCATACGGATCTACACTCGACTAACAGGTTACCGAGTTACGGTAAACCTAAACCCTAAGCCATCAAACTAAGAACATGAAAGCTCCCATAATGAGGGGATCCATACTAACTGCTACTGCTGCCTTGTCCCTAAAACTTACACTACATGCAAGTTACCATAATGGGGATCTATAGCAAATGATATTGCTACCTTATTACGGTAGCCCTATAAACCCTCCATGTGCAGCAATAACTTACCATCGCCATAGGTATCTAGAGTAAACCAATTCTAAACACTGGACCCGTAGACATTTTAGGGACCTATGGCAAATACTGCGGTTGCCTTGTTACGGTACCCAAAGGCCCCAAAGTAGTTCCTTTTTGGGGCTTCATATATAGAATCCTATCAGGTAACCCCAAAAAGGAACTACTTTGGGGCCTCTGGGTATTGCTACATTATTTCTAGTACCCTTGTAGATCCCTTACAGTAGCCCTTATAGACCCCTTTAAAGGAACACTAACTTAAACTAACTTCCTTGACAAGAGCCCAGCGGCATCGAAGCAAATGTCCTTGGGACTGCCGGCGAAGCTGAAGACCAATACCTGGGATTTAGGGCTTCTAGGGCTATATAGTGCTTAGGGTTTAGGGGTTTAGGGTTTAGGGTTTAGGGTTTAGAGGTTTAGGGTTTAGGGTTTAGAGGTTTAGGGTTTAGGGTTTAGGGCTTCCAGGGCATTTAGGGGTTTTGGGGTTTAGGGTTACGGTTAAGGGTTTATCGAAGGGTTCTCATTGAGACTTGCAGGCTCGCTTAAGTGTGAGATGTTTTTATAAGCGTACACTTTAGGGCCAAAGTACATATACTGTTACTACAGATAAACCCTGATAGTTTTTCGCGAGAAGTTTGAGGGTCGGAGGGAAAAGCAGGTGCGCAGTTGGCAGCGGGAATTTTCGGGTACTGGGCTTAATGGAGGGGCCTTAATAATTCGAATAGGGTTTTGAGGCCCATTATACTATAATCGTAATCAGGAACCCCCACAATAGTATTAGTAATGGTTTAGGCCCGTATAGTACAAAGAATCCCGCAGCTCCATGCCCCTTGCCGACGCAGAGCCATGGCAATCAAAGAGACCATCGTTAAGTAGCAGGTCATGAAGCCGTCCAAGAAAAGGTACCTTAGTTGGTGTCGACCTACACTTTGTGCCCTCTAGGTCGGTAATTCAAAAAGCCCCAGCCCGGAATTCCGACATGATTGGGGGTGAGGTCTTGCGCTCCAAACCTCGCACCGACCTTGAAGCATATCTCCGCATGCAAAGCCAGCAGCCCTCGTGCATGAACAGAAAGCCTAGCAACGGCCGTCAATGAGTCAAGGGGCACGTATGTCCACGGAGGGATTTGAATGGACTCTTCCGGAAGGTTGCTGATGAGCAAGAACCTTCGTTGAGTTTGCAGGGCTCTGTAAAGAAAGTATAGCCGACAACCCCACAGGACACCTGGACCACGCTGTGAGCCCATGTGGTTCAAACCTCCAGACGACGGAGATGTCAAAGGACAACCCCAGAAAAATACCACTGAACACTCTTCGAGTCGCAAAGACTGGTTGCCTTTGCATGCCTGGGCCATGGAGTGGAGGAGAAGCCCAACAGTTGCACCCTCGTGCTTTCCAGGAACTCTTCATGCTGTATCAAGAGCAGTCGTCCTGTAAAAAAACCTTCCCTACCACATTGGGTTCTTTGAACGGAACTTTATGTAAGCTGCCATAAATGGGGGCTTGTCCTCAATAATATGGTTTCCTTATCATGGTAACTTAGACTTGGTGGCACGGGCTCAGACTTCCGTGTTTGGTCGTCAAGCACAGGGTGGGCACCAAACTACAGGTCTTCACGCCAAAGTCCTACGTGTCGCAGCCTGCCCTAAAAAGCCTCCTCTCCTGAAGTCTATAGAACCCTTTCAACACCCTATACTAGCAGAGCCCTTATAAGGGCTCTGCTAGTATAGGGTGTTGAAAGGGCTCTATAACTTATAAACTTATAACATGAGACATCCGATAGCCTATATAATATAGGGGCCTTAAATAATTAGAACAGGGTTTCGGGGCCCAGTATACTATAATTGTAATCATAGGAACCCCAAAATAGTATAGGTAATTATTAAGGCCTCTAAAGTACCCTGAAACCTGGCCTTCCTCGTGATGGACATGGCGTGCAAGGAGATGCAGTAGGTGAAGAGGAAGGATAGCAGCCGGCCCAGAACGTGCGAGACGCCGAATTCCAAGTCGCCGAACTTATATTGAACCTTGACGGCTTAGGGTTAGGGTTTAGGGCTTAGGGCTTGTAGGGTTAGTCACAAGTGAAACTCGCTGCATTGCAACATAGGGGGGTCCTAAAACCGCTCGAAAGCTTCCAAGCTCCTGGCGAGGCGAATCTCTGTATGTGGCCAGTCCTCAGCCAGTGCAAGACAGAAAACTTTTCTTCAAAAATGTGTTGACTTTCATCCTTATCGAGATGAAGGACATGAACATGCCGAGGGCATGCGAAACAGGTTTAGGGGCGTGATTTGCCGCCTCAAATTTAAAGTGGCAGAGATCCGATACAGCCATATTCCGCGTGGACTTTCGCTCGCTTGGCCTTCCACGCCTCTTCTGGATACGTCTTGAATTCTATAAGCCTTTGATCCCCAAAGTGGCTTCTTATATAACTAATGATCTGGCAGACAGCAGGTGCACAGGGTCATCAGATGCGTTGGTTCCAGGCCTATGCATGAATCCCTGACCTGTGCATGATGGCGAATATCGGCAGTCTGCTTGAGGGAAAAGCGGTAAGCATAGTACCTTTGTAAGCTACTTGCAAACCTGAGCTCTATGTAGCTTACTATGTTTTTGGAACCTTTGTGCAACCCTGCAACTCCGACAAGATGATGCTGGCAGAAGCTTCTGAGTCTGGGCAGTAAGAAGATCCACGTGAGATGGGGTTCATGAATTTTTCATGATGATGATTTTAGGGTTTAGCGGTTTAGGGTTTATAGGGTTTCATCCACACGATCCCCTGTAACACTCTGTTCGAGACAGAATCACGCACCCCGGCGAGTTGTACATTGCAGGCGGGCGTCATACTGGTAGTACGACCAGCGGCAGATGGCCATCGGGACCAGGAGTTGAATCAGGAGCACAAACCTGCTCTTGGAAATTCGGAGCCGGCCAGCTCTAATATGTGGGATTTATCTTTACTTAGGATGGTATTGATCGTATTATGTACCAGCTATTTAGAGTTCAAACTTCTACTGTATGCTACTCGAAGGATTGGGGCCTAGGGTTTAGAGACATGTGTCGTGGACTCGCAACACCAGTTCGACGTTTCCGCCTCCTACCGGCGTCGAGACCACAGTCGATTGTGCACACAGAACCTCAAAACACGTCGGAACGCGGTGGGGACCTACCTGACCTGCCTGTCTTTGTGGAGGAGCTTCTCCTAATCCACAGATTAACACACACAAAGCCTACAATACTTCCTTCGAGTGATCAAAAACAAGCACTCCGCAAACGCCTTCTATACCCTGCATCTGGAAAAAATTAGCATGCAGCCTCAGCCAGCCAGGCCACAATGCGCATAAATTCAAGAAGCGTTACCATTCATGAATCAACACCCTCGCACCTCCAAGCCCCGTAGATTCCAGATTTTCAGGAACCACAATCCATAGACCCTAATGATGATTGTGGCGTGAGAGACAGCAAGATGTGGCTTAGAGCAGTAATCCCCAAAACCCCAAGCCCTAAATCCCCAACCCGAAACCCTATCACACCCTAAACCTTAGCCCCAAACCCTAAAACACTCTGGGATCCTGAATCTTTAAAGGGAGCCGTAAGAAACGAGCCTGAACCCGAAGTAGATCAGCCAGCTCTTCTTCCTTCCTCCCAGGGCCTCGGATGCTGGTGGGGCATTCGCAAGGATGCCTACGGCGTAGGGTTCAGGGTTTGGGTTTTTGGGGTACAGGGTTTAGGGGCCTTAACCTCCCAGAAACCTACTTTGTTGTAGGGTCCCCTAAAACCCACATCACGATACGGACCTGCAACAAAGGAGGTTATAGCAGTTTAAAGTACCCTAGGAGCCGAGATGCCAGCATAGGATTGCTGGTTGTGAATGCTATAGTTTGCACATGGGAGCAGTAACCCACAAAAAACAAGTAGCTGGGCTGCTAGGGATATACCCAGAGGCTCCAAAGAAGGTTCCTTTTTGGGATTACCTTATAGGATTCTAAATATGAAATCCAAAAAGGAACAACTATGGAGCGTATGGGTACGGGCTCTGAGATCTTCCAGGATTGAAAACCTTTCCACGTCGAACCTGAAAATGGAAAGGGGCAAGGTCAGATCCCATGGCTCTCACAACAAAACGATGTCTAAGACCCTCAAAGAGACAAGTAAGACCCTGCAGATGAAGAACACCACAGCTATAGTCTCCATTGTAGTTCCCTTTTGGTTTAACCAAATTCATACTACAAGATCCTAGCCATAAAAATGCTTCACAAACAAGGAACTACAATGGAGACTATAGGTAAGGCTTCATGAGTTCGTCCTCGAGCAGCAGGGTCTAGAATTGCACACGTGGGTATGGCCGCAACAATCTCCCGAGCCACAGGACGCACAAACCCCAAGCCCAGACCAAAATGTTTTAGGGTTTAGGGTTTAGACCAAAACTGGGACAGCATTACATACAACAGTCTCTATTAAGCTTTTAGGATACTCTATCTGGGATGGAGCACAATCCCACCCTTAAACAGCTCCTACAGCAAGACTCCCGTGAGTCGAGTTGCCCAATACCTGTAGATGTTGCCAGAGATCGGCCGCACGTTCTGAGTCTGCCCGTGAGCGAGTTTCATGACCTGCGCTCGAATCTAGCAGCCTGTCCCCAAGGAACTCACATGATTCGCAGGAATCCAGGACGAAAAGACTTTGGGATTGTCGGATCGTGCTGTATGTGTTCGGAACATGAAGGTGGTTGGGGGCTGATGTTAAACCGCTAAATGCCCCGGTGTGCATTCACCCAAAAGCGGATACGAACCACTAAGGCCCCTCTGCTGCAGCATCTTGAAGTACTGAATGTATCGATTCCCTCTTCCCCTAAACCCTAAACTTTGCGGCTCTGGGATGTGACACGGAGAGTGTTGTAGCGCTTATGCTTCCCGAGTCTTCGCAGCCATAAACTCCCAACTCCCCCACGCTCGTTCTATTAGGGTTTAGGGTTAAGGAGGGTTTAGGGGTTTAGGGTTAAGGGGGTTTAGGGTTTACCTTAACCCCAAAGAACCTACCTTTGTAGGGTTCCCTATTATGATTTCCTTACCTACGTCCTTCAAAAGGTAGGTTATTCCGGTTAAGGGGGGTTTAGGGTTTAAGTACAATGTTGCTCTAAACCCTTAATTCCCCCAAGTCCAAAATCCTAAACCGCATATTCCACTTGAGCCAGAGGTTGGTACTGTTGGCATTGGGATCTCGGAGTCTGGGCTTTTAAGTTATAACCAGGGAGAAAAAAGGTATACACTTTTATTCCATAATGGTTCCTTTAAGAAAGAAGTACTAAAGTATGGTACTCCAAAGCCCAGGAGTCTCGCCGTCTGCTGACGGTTTGCTCACTGATGGACCGCCACGCACCCAAACTTTGAGCAAGATCCCTCTGGCAGTGGTCACGGACCCAAAGTTGCGAAGGGTGCCTGTACAGTATACACATTCGCTTTGGCCCTAACATCTCATGGTTTAGGAACCATAGTCAAGGCAGACACTTTCCAGGTCTCTTCGGGGTCTGGTTCTAGGGATCGGGCATCAACGAGATATGGGTTTTGGATGAGACATGCTTGCCACTAAATCTTAGTCGCTTTGGTTGAGAACTCCTCCAATTAACACAGTTTTGCACCCTGAGCTCCAAGGCCCTAAACCCTAGTCGCCCCGCAAGGTGCCAAAACTCGAAGGCTAGGCGCAGGAAAAGCAAGAACAAAACATGGGTAGTTGTCAAAATTGTGGTCCCTTTTTGGGTACCCTAAATAATAGGTGCCGTATTATAATAGGGACCCAAAAAGGGACCCTAATTTTGACAACCACCCAAATCTTAAATCAAACTCTTGGGCGGCCTTGGTCACCAGCTCCGGAAAAGTCTCCGCCTCCTCCATGCATGTTCCTGACAATCATATGATGTCTAATGTAGGAGCATCAATACTTAGAATAGGGTTTGGGGGTATATTAAACCATAATCATAATAAGGAACCCCACAATAGTATAGATTCGGGGATTTGCGCATTCCGGCTCCAGTTAGACTCGCCAAGTCAGGAGAACACATGAGAACATGGCACTAAAAGATGCGACTGGCGGGCATGCTGTAAACATTTCCTTAAACGCAAGCATGCCGGTAGTTGCAAAGGCATACCTCTTAAAAACAGTAAAACACAATTCATTTAGCCGTCTTCGAGCATAGAAGTGAGGGTGGGTGTCTGATTCAAACGAATGGGTATTCCGCTTCGCAGGGATCTCGTCGACTGGGCACACCCTCCACCATCAGCGCCCTAAAACCCAAGGCTGGAAACTCTGCATCCTCAAATCCAACATCTTTGCTGAATCAAGCGTGTATTGCGCAGCAACAACTACCAGCTGGCCTGAACGCATCTAGACTGCGTCCGCAACGCCGCACCCTTACACCCTAAGTCCGTGACCTAAATCCCTCGAGCCCTGAATCCTGAAAACCACACCACTACTTGATGACCATCTCCGAGGAAATCTTCTTACCTTGGTTAGTAGGGAATGGAGGAATGGGGTACAATTATAACTACTATTATTACCATTCTTCCATTCCCTACTAACCAAAGGTAGGTCTTGCCAAGGAGCTGAACTCTTCCATCCGCTCCTTGTACACTGCCGGGCCGTCGGAGTTACCCTCTTTCTGCCTGAGCTTTCGGCAGACAGGCAATAATAGCCAGCGATACTATTGTGATCGTTGTGGTGCTTTGTCTCTTTCCTGTGCTTCTTGCGATCGTACTCGTTGCGGTCACAGTGCATACCTTTAATGGCTAGACTCCAAGCTCTACGTAGTTTTCCTGACAGTAGTGGTGGCGGTAAGAAACCAAACGCAACCGTGCTGACTCCTGCTGCTGTTGCTGTGCTACTACCGCTCTAAGTGCTGCGTTTTGGAAGCATCAGGTAAGTCTCTGCCAGGGGAAGGAAAGACCGGTTGAAATATGCCACGTGCAACGCATCCTGAGCCTGAGCCTGAGCCGATGGCATCAAGCCGTAGTTCACAACTCCATAAGCCTAAGGGCCCATGTGCCTAAATAGTATATACCTTGGCCCCAAAGTAACTAAAGAGGGGTTACTTTTTAGGCCTATGTATATACTATTTGGGTACATGGACCCTTAGGGTAAATATGAAACCCAGCAGTCACAGACCTCCAAGCCTTGAAGAACAAGCCTTCAAATCCTGCTAATGTAGGGGCCTTGTTAATTAGAATAGGGTTTTGGGCCCATTATACTATAATTATAACAAGGAGCCCCCAAAATAGTATTGGTAACTATTTAGGCCCCTATATGATGTCAGTGAAGTCGAGGTTCCCAGAGTCCTCCTCTCGGGGTTCGCTTTCTTGTGCCGCATCGTCCGCCGGGTCCTAAAAAAGATGGGATGTGCAACCGTTCATCAAAACTTGAGCTGCAAGCAACTATCATGTTACAGGTGCGATGCGCCACCATCTCAATTTTCCTTCTTGTCGCAGGAAGCTGCAGGAGCCTTCCGTAACAGTTTGCACACCCTAC
The DNA here is from genome assembly GCA_003297005.1 of Symbiodinium sp. clade A Y106. NCBI lineage: Eukaryota > Dinophyceae > Suessiales > Symbiodiniaceae > Symbiodinium > Symbiodinium sp. clade A. The sequence goes on along the minus strand of BGNK01000280.1, from coordinate 19,250 downwards.
ACCTTGAACCTCAACCTTCCGTTCAACATCAGCAAACCACCCTGAACCTGTACAGAAGGGAGCCTTCTTGACCCTGAAGCTTAATAGGTAACTAAGGCGCATCCAATTCTCGCAAAGCCCAAATGCAAAGGTTCAGATCCTAGAACGCCACGGTTGGCTGCAGCTTTACCACCCACGGGGCCTAAGGATGTTGACCGAAGATGACCGAACAACTTAAAGGTTTGGGATTTAGGACATTTGGGCTTCATTTGGGGCTTTGGATAAATTAGGGCAGAAACCAGGCTTTAGCATTCAACCCGAATCCCAAACCGTTTACGCCGCCTCCAATCAAAACTCTATATACCCTTTAAGAAACCTGCGAAACCCCGATTCCCCATTCCAGGTTGACAGGCACTGTAACTAGCCCATTTGAGGAAGCCGTTTGAACCATCTCTTTTTCGGAGTTCTGTCCAACGAGGGTATACGAAATGCTAGAACTGAGGAGCCATCATCATTCGATAATAAGGAGTCTCCGGCCCGAAAACCTTTGTTTGATCATCTTTAGGGCCGGTATTGGAAATCCCGAATATGTGCGAATGAATACCCCTGCACGAAATTACTAAACAAAAAGCAATAGCGAAACCTGGTGTATCGCAAAACCCGACCAGGCAGAGACTTAAATAGTAAGGTGCTGTGACCTCTTTAGCCGGATAGTACTCCTAGCCCGGGAACCTACAACATAGGAAACCAGGCTTGTAGGGAAATCAAACAAAAGTTAACCTAAAATCCTGAAGCCCCACGTCTTGGGCTGTAAACCCGGCTCCTTCGTCTCGGCCGGGGTATCGAAACTGAACTGCTGGAACTCCTCACCTCGCTTGTGACTTAGGGTGCAGGGTGGCATAATACTATATCTTTAACAATAGCAATAGCAAAAGCACAATAATGCGGCAATAACATGTATATGTATACATACACATGAGAGTTTGGATTTCAGGGTCTGATTCGGGAGTCGGGCGGTGGAAGTTTCAAGAATCATCGACCGGAGGATCTGCAGGTTTGATCACTCGAGCGTTGTTCCCACCATCTTTACGGAAAGTAGGTCAAGTCGTGTTGGTTTCAAGCTTTACGTGAGCACTGGCGGTGGCAAGTTGATTTTGCATATTAGGAAGATGCTGAACGTGGCTAGTGCGTGTTTAGGAATCCACCAGCCGAACTGTTGAATACGAGTTCGTCGCTGCAATTGCCTTATTAGCTTTTCGTGAACACCCACGCCGAATCCGCATGTCCCTGACGCCGGAAGGCACCCTCGGCCACTTCATGCAGCATGAGCCACCTTTCCGGACATCCCCGCGGACGACGCACCTGAGCTATCTTAGAGCTGATCACAAGTCAGAGTTCTAAAGTTCTTTCGGGCTCTTGGGTTGTGACAGTTGGACAAGCTAGGAGACTCAAGATGCCAGTTTTGAAGTTTCTTGTGCGAGCATATATGTCAGAAGCTGAGACGTGCGAGACCTTCTGTGTCGGGCTTCCCGGCTAGCCCGGCAAAGTCTGCATGGTCTTTCCTCGGCTCGGAGCCGATATGCTCAGACATCGTCTCTGCAGAAGCTGCCTGACGGCTTCGTACACATAAACTTACTGTTGAAGTTGGCGCTTTAATTGTCATTCGGGGCTCGGCACTTTTCAGTGCGTCAGTTCGGACAATACAACATTCGAGCCCAAGACTGTCATGAAAATCTTGCTACGGATCAGCAAATTCTTTCGTATGCACTCGGAAGTTGCACCAGTTGACCCGGCAACCTTGACTCACGATGCCACGCACGTTCCGTGGATCCGATATCAGACACTCGAAGTTCGCAGATTCAAGGATTTCCAGGTCCCTATCCCGAATCTTCCTCTTCATGCTAGCAAGATGCCACACGCCCAAGGTAACCTTGGCTTTCGGAGATCAGGTTTGGACCCACCCGAGACCGCAAACACGAGGTTCAAACCCTAAATGCTCGGATACAAGAATGGAGGGAACCCCGAACCCTGAAATGAAAGATCAATAAGCCCCTAAACCACTAAGCCGAGAGCCCTAGACGCCAAAGCCAGGCAAGCTCTCTGCCTTGAATCTGCTTTTGGACTCTCCAAAGCTTCTGCTGCTCTTGAACCCATACATAAAGCCTACAAGGAAGAGCTCACCAACAGCATAAAACCTGGGCCGTAGTGTTCGTAAGCTGCGGAGGCTTCGCCGAACTTAGTCTTTGCGGCTGTGGTGTTTACCCAAGTAGTTCCTTTTTGCGGTTCATATTTAGAATTTTAAGGTACCAAAAAGGAACTACTATGAGGCCTGTGGGTAGAATCAGCTTGGGGCTTCAGGGATCCTCGGCCAAGGACGGATGCCAGCGGCGCTTCCACATCAGAAAGCGCAGTAGTCAAGAGGTTTGTGATATACTATAGGGGCCTAAATAATTACCAATACTATTTTGGGGGTTCCTTATAATAACTATAGTATACTGGGCCCCAAAACCCTAATTTAATTATCCAGGCCTCCATAGTAGGTTGGTTGTAATCGGTATGAGGCCCAAGGTTTGGTTGCATGGCAGGGCAAAGCACAGGAATAGAACATGCGTAAAAGTCGGATTGCGCTTTCGATCACAGCTCAACATATGATAAGCAAAGGTCTACCAGTATAATCCTTGTATAGCCACACATCATCATACCTTCGGAAACCCTGCTCTAATCATCAACATCCAAAAAAACCGCTGTATAAGGCCCTAAACCCGGAATCCTAAACCCCCTAAACCCTAAACCCCTAAACCCCTACACCCTAAACCCTAACCCCCTATAAACCCTAAACTGTCGGGAAGCGATGATCGCTATCATCACGCCCATAGCAGTCTTCTTCCAGGAGTCCTTGTATTCGCCTTAGCTCCCGGAGAGGAAGGACTATATGTGGGGTTTAGGATTTAGGGTAGATACGATTCCAGGCCTGTGTCGGTTTCGAAGAACGTCTAAATCTTTTCTATTCGGGTCTTCCTTTTCAACACTTATTAGGCCTTTCGAACTCCAAACAAGCAGTTAAGAAGGATCTCTAACCCTCAACCCTAAAGGATCCCTAATTGACCAAGTCGCAGCTACCCGCATAGAGACGCATGGCCGAGCCAAGCGTGAGCTCGTCTTCGAGGCCTCCAGGTGAAGAGCGCAGGCTTTGCTTGAGAACTTGTAGGCCTCATGGTCCTTAAAGTAGAGTCTACCCAGAGGCCCCAAAGTAGTTCCTTTTTGGGGTTCATATATAGAATCCTATAAGGTAACCCTAAAACGGAACTACTTTGGGGCCTCTGGGGAGTCTATAGTAGGGTTTAGGGTTGACTTAAAGGCCTTATGGTCCTTATAGTAGCGTCTATAGTAGGGTTTAGAATTGACTTATAGGCCTTATAGGCCTTATGGTAGAGTCTTTAGTAGGCTTTAGGGTTTGGGGTTTTAGGGTTTAGGGCTTGCAGACTTTGTGACCGGCTTTTTCCAAGGCCACAAGGCTGAAAGGAACACTTCCGGCCCAGGATCTGCCTCTAGGCTTTGGGGTTTAGAGGTTTAGGGGTTTAAAGTCTCAAGGGTTGAAGGGTTAGGGTTTATGGGGTTTAAGGTTAAGGGCTTAGGAGTTTAAGGGTGAGGGCTTTACTTAAGGGCTTAGGGTTTAAGACTAGGTAGGGTTCCAAGGACCAGCCTGGTAGTTCATCCAGGTTCTTGCACCTTCGGTGCATAGGGCACTTGCCTTAGCATCTTCGGGTGCTTCATAGGGACCCTTAGGGGGGTAGGGGGAGGGGGGGTAGGCAGCCGTAATGCCCATAATAAGGACTTAATAGGGCCTATTTAAGGAAGTATAGTCCCCTATCCCCCTCCCCGACCCCCCCGAAGGGTCCCTATGACATCTTCAGGTGCTCTTGCGCAAGCAGGTTCTAATCGTCTTGAGTCCACGGTTTAGGGATTTTTACGGTTTAGGGTTTAGGGTTTAGGTACATGTGCCCGATGCATCCATGTACAGATGTAGAAAACCAAGTTGACCCTGGCCCTAAACTTAGTGCATGGGAAGCTCTTTAATGCCAAAATAGATCCACGACAAGAGTTCCTTATAGAACCCTGAAAGATCCCCTACAGAAAACTTGGAAATCCCCTGAAGTGCTCTGTATAAACCCTTGTTACAGGTAGGTGGACTGTTCGGGAGGGCGGTTCGGAGAGCATGAAAGCAGGCTTTGAACTTGGAGGTTACGTCCTCGGCAACTATAAACTGTATGCACTAAACCCCGAAAAAAATCAGCAAGCGGAAACATAGTGCTGGTACTTCCCAACAATCGTCCTCTGGGGGGGTGTCGAAAAACCCTAAAAATCCCCTCCCCAGAGTCCGATATTCCCCATCGCTCTAAGAGAGGGGCCTAAATTCCTAAATAGTTACCAATACTATTTTGGGGGCTCCATATTGTAATTGTAGCATATTGGGCCCCGAAACCCTATTCTAATCATTAAGGCCCCTATATCAACCTGAAAAAAGCTTAGCCCAGATCCCCAGGTGAACTCCCGGACCGGACTCAGCAGCTTTTGGTGATCAGAATGGATGTTATGGGAAAAACCGAATCGAACCCGAAATCCTAAATCCCGTACCCTAAACCCGAAGCCTTGTATCCCTACGGGCACTCTGGAATCAGACTACCGGCTCCGATCTTCGACCTATGGCCGCTACTACGGTCATTGCCATGACCATGATGGTTGCTGGTTAATTACAAGTATGGTTGAGATTCTGGCTACTACTATGGTGACAATGGTGTTGCCATTATGGCATGGCTATGGTTCTGTTCTGGCTACAAGGTCACCCAGCGCAGTCGACGTCTTCCATGCCAAAGCCCCACACACTGAGCTGCCAAGTAGCACTTCAGCTGTTGCAATTCGGAAGGGACGGGGTCGCATCCCTGCCAGGCTTGTTCGGGTTCAGACAAGGCAAGAACTACGACGCAGGGATTCAGCTTTAGATGGATATCTGACTGCTTGGCGGTTGCATTTGAGTTAGGGGCAGTAGTCATCAGTGTTCGAGGCTGCAGCGTGTTGGAGACGTGCTACTGATGGGACACACGTTGCTTCAAGAGAGCATGGCACGTTGAGCTTGGGGCTGCAATCCAGCGGCTTGGATTCTGGGTATCCGATGGGCATTCAGAGACATAGAGAGCAAACGGTAGCATTGACCTTCAGCTAGAGTTCAAACCCCCAAGCACAGTCAACCTGGTAAGAAATTCCTCACAGGGAGTGATGGGGTTTCACGTGTGTGCAGCATTTTGCCCCAAACCATTACATCCCTCACACTTCAACCCAAAGCCGAAAACCCAAACCCCTCCTGAAAGTCGAAAACGTCCCCAAGCTCGACCCGACCCTCGGCGGGAGGCAGCTGGACGCTAAACCGCAACCCGTAAGGACCACATGATCCCAAAACCGTGTGGGGCTCTGTATTCTTGTCCTTGTCTATCAACCGAATGTAGGAGATTAACCATAGACATTGTGATGGCGCCTGTTGTCATTTATGTAGTTCTGTGGCGACAATACTCACAACTGCTGAGAAAGCCCGGAAACCCGCAGATTCAGGAGCTTCCTACACGAAGCAAGAAAACAGTGCAGGACCTTAGGCTTAGTAACTGAGTAACTCAGGGACCTTAAGAACTAGAACAGGGTTTGGGGTGTGTGTTGACAAATCCGTGATAAGACACAAGCGAACATCAGATTATTTCTTCCGACCCCTTTGATTATTGCGTGCCTTGTTCTCCCAAGCTCCAGAACTGGGACATCTGCCTGTCGTTCGGACAAGAGGTCTTGGTGTCTTCAACGAGACTGAGATTCACCCCAAGATCCAGGTTACTTGCATTTGTATGTACAATAGCATAACAGAATATACTAGAACAGAATAGAATACCATTTCATACAATAACATTTAATAGTGTTTTCGATTCTCTTACATTCCGTCATACTTCGTTATGTTTTATTCTATTCGAGTCTACTATACCTATGTAATCATTGATTATCTAGTATTGTAGCCCCATATATGGGCAACTGAGGCCACTGCGCTGAAGAGGTTCAGCGTCACTATGAGAAACTGGGAATGAAAGGGCCTTTCGGGCTCGTTGAAGCACTAACATATTGGGGAAAAATTCCCCAATATGTTAGGGCTCGTCGAAGTGGTTCGAGCTTTCGGTGCATGCGGCTTGCAGCTGCAGTTTACCCAAAGGCCCCAAAGTAGTTCCTTTTTGGGGTTGCCTTATAGGATTCTATATAATATGAACCCCAAAAGGAACTACTTTGGGGCCTCTGGGTAATACTGTGCCGTGAAGGACCTATGTCAGCCTCAGCGTGATGATCACTTGCTCTATTCCTTGCGTGCCTCTACGAATAGACTGAATACTTCGTGCAAGCATGCAGCCGCCCTCACTCATCTGCGACAGCCAGAGAGAGGAAAAAACAAACTCACGAGTATTTCGCAACCCTGACAGTCTCCCAACTCTGCATGCAATTTTCCTCAGACCTGCATCCACGGATCCTATTATTACTCTTCTGCAGGAGTGGTAAACAAAACTATGATGCATTTGCGCGACGAAAGTTCACAAGCGAAGGGGCACGTCGGGTCCAGGGTGTGACATGTCTGTTTGCGACTTCGTGCTGAAGACTCCGCTTTGACAGCACCCAGGGACACTGTAACATAGGGGCCTTAATAATAGAATAGGGTTTTTGGGGTTATATTATACAGAAAATTGCAATAAGGAGCCCCAAAAAATAGTCTTGGCAATTATTTAGGCCCCTATAGTATTGCATCTTGGGCATGACACCCTCGGGACCCCTCAGGTGCCTCCATTCTTCTCTTTTAAGACCTCCTCCAGGCTTTTCTCCAACTGAAACTGCTGGCCGTAGGCGCCCAAAATCGCCTGCCCGAGTAGCAGCAACACGAAGATCTGGTAAAGTTGCAGAGTCCACGTCTTCCGAATTTATTACTGTCATCGATTGCCTATATAGACGGCATCCCCATCAGTTTCACAAGCTCCGCAGACTCGTGGTCCCTTGTCTAACTTACGCGTTCTTACGCTTTCGCCCTAGCACTTGCCGCCCTTGCTTTTGCCAAGTCCAACTCCAAGTCCAAGCCTTCAGCTGCGTTTCGTTGACCGTTTTCACAAGGGGCTCATCCTCGCTTCGAAAGGAACTTGAATGAGCAAGCCCGAGTTGTTTTTGCACGGAGTTTGCGATCGCGGAGGAGATAGATTTGATTGGGATTCTCAGGCACAGTTGCTGCCAAGCCTGAAAATGTTAGCGAAACCCAGGGAAATCACTTCCCTGATACCCAACCCGTGTGTTCAGATAAAGCTGGCCATGCAGCAAGACCTTACGTCTCAAGTCCGAATCAAAGCTTGTGGATTTCGACCATGACCTCTGAAAGGATGCCTACAGCTGTGGTCATATCACATAACAGCCCTCTATGAGAACATCGTGCCTTGACGGCGGCCTTGACTGATCAGGGATCAATGCCAATTTCACTCAGAGCTGACAAAAGCGACAAAGGTTTGAGCTGTCTCGGGCCCAATCCTCGGAGTCAGCATTGTTGCTGATCTTGTTTTCTACATCAGCAGGTCCAAACACCATCATTGACCATCATGACAATGCCCTCAAACTGCAGTTCACAAAATTCATGGGAATCAATGAACACAAGAAACTAAGGACCAGAATTTCAACAGGCTAAACAGATTGTACGATGCACAGCCTAAGCAAATGAGGAAGATAAACATATGCCCCGACAAAAAAGCGAGAAGCATTGGACAGAAAAACATCTGCGTTTTCGAGTCTATCGAAACCGTTCAGTTGGTCCTCCTGTTTGATGAAAGTCTCGTCATCTAGGACGGTCGGTTCCCTGATGGCATGGATCCTCGCATGCTGGAGGGGCTTGAGTTTGACACTCAACTCCCTGTACTCTACCCAAAGGCCCCAAAGTAGTTCCGTTTTGGGGTTACCTTATAGGATTCTATATATGAGCCCCCAAAGGAACTACTTTGGGGCCTCTGGGTAGTCTAACAAAGTGCCGGCGTTTTTGACTGTGGCGGGGTTAAATGAACCCAAAGCCGCAAATGTTGCCAAGGATGTGGGATGTCTAATGTATGGGCCTTGATAACTAGAATATGGTATTGGGGCCCATTATACTATAACTACAATAAGGAGCCCCCAAAATAGTATAGGTAATTATTAAGGCCTGTATATCTGCGAGGCTGGATTGGGGTTGTCCCTTGCGGTGTCGAGGACTGAAGATTGATGATTCGGGTTTTGCACTGCCCTCAGAAGTAAGTGCTGAGTGCTTTGTCAACTCGTCCCAACTTTGTGACCGTTGATGATTTGAGACTTCAACATCGGAATCTCGTCATCTGGGGGCTTCGAAGCTTCAAAACCAGCAGCTCAACCAAGAAATGCGCGACAACTCCATACACATATCTGAACGTAGAGCATAATCATACAGGGACTATACAAGCAGTCCATGTTCTATTTGTTCACAACCCCATATTATGGACTGCGGCTCGTCTATTTCCAATATGGTGTTCATTAGATTTGCAGATTCCTGGTTGGGGGTTCTTGTATGAAGAATCTTACTCTTGCGTCTCGACATTATAATGGGTCCCTTGCTTTCAAAAACTTCCGCAACTGTAGTGTGCAGATGATACTCTTCGACGCTCCAACACCCTACCACACAAAAACGAAGCCTCCAACAAGCCCTATATGCCAAGCCTAGAATAATTAAAAAACAACTTCAGAAACCTGACGAGGGTCTTGTGAAGTGTGCAAGCAACGGCAAAGAGCTGCGCCTGAGATGCGGGAACGGATCAGTTTCTGAGAAAGATCTGAAATTCCAAAGATGAATGTCAAAGGATGATGTGTGTATGTATATAAATATCTACACATACATGTATGCATATGTACATACATATTTGCAATTACGCTTGTGTATGTTTGCTTGTTCGAATGTTTCTTGTTTGTTTTCTGTAGGTTCTTTTGGTGCTCGCTTACTGATTTATTTGTTTTTGTCTGTTGAGGTGTTTATTCATTCATTTATTCAGCGTTGTTTTGAGTGCTTCAAATCTACCTAAGATTTCACAACAAAGAAGAAGTGCCATTCAAAGGGACAACATAGGGACCTTTATGGTTAGATAAGGGTCTCTAATAAAGGTTCCCAGGTTCTCGAAGAGTTTCATGAAGGATTGTATAAGGGGCCTGTATATGCTTAGAACATCACTTGGGGTTCTGCGAGGACTTCTCGGGGTTGTATAAGGAGTCACAAGAGGACCTCATAATTTGAATAGGTGTTGAGGACGTTAAAGTATAACTATATAGGTTTCTGTATTAGTAGGTTCGGGGCTTGGGGCTTAAAAGACTTAGGGTGAACGGTAGCGTACTGCTTTACTTCAAAGCAGACTTGCAAAGCAGCCCACACTACCCCACCTCGCCCTGCCCTATCCAGCCTTCCGCGTTAGAACCATGGGGTTTCAAGGCTTAGTTGCGGAATATCAAGAACTGCACTTCTCAAAACCAAACCCGAATCCTTCAAAATTTGAACAGCCCTGAACATCCCTGAACTTTTATAAACCTAGTGGCTCCACGCAAGGTTACCATGGCCACGAAGGCATGGCGTAGGAATCCGAGCCCCCCAAGAGAGCTGGAAACGAGCTCTGCGGTTCTTACACAGATTTGAGCTTCGCAGGCTTACCCCGAGGCCCCAAAGTAGTTCCTTTTTGGGGTTCATATATAGAATCCAAAAAGGTAACCCCAAAAAGGAACTACTTTGGGGCCTCTGGGTAAGCACTTCAAGGCCTGTTAGCCTCCAGGGTTTGGAGCCACGGTTTAGGGTTTAGGGTTTAGGATTTAGGGTTTAGGGTTGCTTGAACGGATTGTTGCGCCTACCTTGTCCCTGAATTTCCCGAAGCACGGCACCCACATGATGCACATACTCACACAAAGGAATGGATTCGCTACAACTTGGAGACCCCTTCCACTGAAGCCGTTGAAACCGAAGCCACACATGCCGAAGAAGCCCTTTCAACTCTGAAGACAAACTGATCTGAACGCACTCTCGGGACGTTTTTGGCTTCTGCCAGACGAAGATGGGTCGGGGCTGCTCATCGAAAGCACCCTTCTCCATCCACACAGTGCCCTCCTGGGGTAATGTAGGGTCCCTAGTAATTAGAATAGGGTTGGGGGGTATATCACACTATGATTACGGCAAGGAACCGCCAAAAACCCTGTTCCAATCATTAAGGTCCCTACATTTCCTGGCTTCGAGTTGAGTTGCCTCTGCCAATCCTGGAAGCACGGGTCTCTTGTTGGGCACGCATTAGCACATGTCGGAACACGCTTCAACAGATCTCACATCACACTAATATAGGGGCCTTAATAGTTAGAACAGGGTTTTGGGGCCCGTTATACTATAACTATCATAAGGAACCCCAGCATACCCTGACCCTGTGAACCCTACAAAAAGTTAGGGTTTCATCACAGAACTGCGTTCTTGTGCATGCTGGAGGCAGAACCCTGGGTTTCATCGGTAGAACCGAGGTTTGGGATTTGGAGTGATTTTCGGAAGCCACTAGCTTCTTTGTTTGGGATTTGGAGTGATACTCAGAAGCCATTAGCCTCTTTTGGAAGGCTTCTACAGTGCTTTAGCAAAGAGAAGATGCAGTTGTGTAGCCCTCGAAGTTTACAAACAGCCAACCAAGATAGAAATCAGATTAGTACCCAGGGAGACCTAATCCCCTAAATCCCACGATAACACATCTGATCCCTCGAATGTCGGACCATGGCTTCGTTTTCGATGCTGGCATTGTCGCCGGGGTCTCAGAAGAGGGCCGCACGGCACCTGCATCGGAGAGTGCTTGAAAGTGTACTTTTTTCAGAGCTATTTGAGCTCCCAGGTTCTCTGCTGTAGCGGGGTTTTTCTTTCTGCTAGCCATGGCCGGCAGTGGGGCGGAGAATAAAGATGATTGCCTTGATATTAGCAGTATCCATGCTACATGGGACAGCACCACGGAAATCCGAAGCAGACTTCGGGACGGCTCTACGTTCCTTCACCCGAGGAGCGAGAGCAAAACCGACAACAACACCTGCTGCTTGAACAAGCCCATTTTGCTGCCCATTGTAGAGAAGATGAGCAAAAGTGACAGGAAACTACCTGGTGTTGGCGACCTGCGTGCTGAAATGACGGCTTGCTACACAGCAAACAAACGGGTTGATAATCCGGATGATGCGCAGGCCATCATTTGGGACTCGTGGCACATCAGGAAACTGTTGTCTCATATCAAGGCCAAAGCCAGACGTGGCGAGGTTTCCACTGAATCTTTCCTCATTGTGGGATTGTTTTCTTTGTTGCTGGGACCTTTTGTCTATTTGCTCTCAATCTCTCTGGCTCTCTCTCTCTCTCNGGCCAAAGCCAGACGTGGCGAGGTTTCCACTGAATCTTTCCTCATTGTGGGATTGTTTTCTTTGTTGCTGGGACCTTTTGTCTATTTGCTCTCAATCTCTCTGGCTCTCTCTCTCTCTCTCTCTCCCTGTTCTGAGAGTGTTCCGACGCTGCTGCGAACCCGAGGACCCCGAGTTTCAGGAGTTCTGTGTGCTGCTGGACCCGGGGCTGCAGGCTCCGTCGCAGAATCATAACCCTGAAATAGCACCCCTTGGCCGCGGCAGGAAANGCTGCTGCGAACCCGAGGACCCCGAGTTTCAGGAGTTCTGTGTGCTGCTGGACCCGGGGCTGCAGGCTCCGTCGCAGAATCATAACCCTGAAATAGCACCCCTTGGCCGCGGCAGGAAATTTGCGACCTCGTGAACCGCAAGCGCGAGGAGCGCAGAGCTGCCGCAGTCGCCGCAGCTGCATCGGCGGGTTCTCCAGCCTTTTGGTTGCCCTAGCTGTTAACCTAAATCCATCCTATAACCTTTTGGACTCTAATATGCTTATATGGGGTCGAAGGAGTTAAATGTTGGGGTTTTGAAAGTGTGTTGAGAACTAAATAATTTAGAGTAAGGAGGATGAGGATGCCTACGATCCCACCTCCGATGGGGCCCTTTCTGCTGCAGAGGATGCTTTCGGCTCCCATGGCAATGCTTCGAGTGCTCCTACGAGTGCTCCAGAGGTTACTACCGGCTCCGATGTGCCCCGTGCTTTGAGTGCTCCGGCTTCGAGTGCTCCAGAGGTTACTCCCGGCTCCGTGGTTGCTGCTTCGAGTGCTCCGGCGAGTGCTCCAAAGGTTACTCCCGGCTCCGTGGTTGCTTCGAGTGCTCCGGCGAGTGCTCCAAAGGTTACTCCCGAGCCCGATGTGCCCCGTGCTCGTGCTCCTACAGTTGTTCCAGGTGCNGACGGCTCCAGAGGTTCGCACCGAGACTGTGAGGACGGTAGCTAGTGCTGGCAAAGCTTTCGTGGAGCATCGTAGCTTGGTTGCATGCACGGCTACACCGCATTCTTGATTGCATGGACAAAAGTAGATTGTCTTATAGCTCAGGCAACATGACAATGGAGCAGAAAGCTTTGCTTCAGTCCAGGGCAGGGCTCTAGTTTTCGTTCGAAGTTTCCGATAGGCCAAGGTTAATTCTCTTGGGTGCTTTGGTGTATCGGGGTTATATAGGGTTCTGTATATATGAATTTACGGGGACTGGGGCTTCAAGTGTATTTGCTAATGCGGGTTTTGCGGCCGCCCTGCCAGGCTGTCGAGCCGCCTGTCCAGTGGCAGCTCGGAGACCACGTCGGCCGGGTCACGGGAGTCCTTGGATTGTGCAGATGCAGGACTCCTATGAATTTCATTCTTTCCTGACAAAACAGTTTTCGTTCAACCCATAAACCCTAAACCCCTAAACCCTAAACCCTCTGTGCTAGGATCTGCTTCCGGTACTCCGTCACCCGACAGTCAAGAGACACAGCCTTTCGATATCATGTCAGCACCTCCTGCCCCAGCTGTGGTTGTTGGTGCCGAGCCCCGGCTCATCATGTCAGCCGAAAGAGAGCGCGAGATGTACCAGCGCAGAATGCCCAAGCAAGCTACGGAGACGATGGTTCTCCCAGGTGCTGGCAGTCATGATCAGGCTTCCAAGGGCAGCAAGGGTAGTGATGATCATGTCAATGACCCCACGGGCGAGGGTGATGGCGATCATTTCACTGAGAGTGACGACGAGGTGGAGAGCCCTTAAAGCCTTATACAGCTTGTCATTGTGCGTATATTTCGGTTGGGGCTATGTCTGGAGATTCGCTAAGCCGTAGCACTCAGGCGAAGCTCCGGAACGTGACCCGAGGTGATCAGTTGTCTTTGAAGAGCAACCGTAAGGCTGCGAGGGGCAAGGCCACGGCGAAGGCAGTCCTTCCAAGGGGCAAAAGCCAAAAGCTTAAGAAGCTCAAATCCATGAAGAAGAAAGCCAAAGCTTCGGCCGAGAGCCAGGAGTGGGAGAATTGGCGAGAGGAGGAGGGTGCATGGGACCCGACTTGGGAGGCTGAGGAGTGGGATGCTTGGGAAAAGGGCGAGGAGATCAAACCGAAAAGCAGAGCCGCCAAGCCGGGACCCAAGCCGAAAGGCAACGCCAACCCGAAAGCCAAAGCTTCCCCTAAGAGCAAAGCAAAAGCAAAGGCAAAGGCCACGGCAAAGGCCTCCGCCAAAAAGGACGATCCAGCGAAGCCCAAGGCCAAAGCAAAGCAAGCGAAGCCGACGCCAACGGAGGAGGTTAAGCCTGTGCTGAAGCGCAAGAGGGGCAAGACTCCTGAGCATGAGCCCGAGACGGATTCGCCTAATGTGATGCAGCTCAAGAAAAAGCTCTTGACGTTTGTGGACCAGTACAGTCACCGAGAGTTGGATGCTGCTTTCAAGAAAGAGCTCCGTGAGGTGTGCCAAGGCTCTTTGGTGAACAGCGCCCTGAACATCTATTGGAAGCGACCTGCTTGTGGAGTGACATGCAAGTCCTTGTCCAAGGATTTCGCCTACTATTACTTTAAAGCCGACGGTGTGGATTGGCTTTATCGTCTTTTGCTTGCTTGCAAAGCTTGCCATGAGATTGTGTTCCAGAACAACTAATATGCACTTTCTTACTGGTAACCTGAAACTCGAACACCCCAAACCCTGAACTTCTATTCAACTTGGCGGTTTGGTCTTCTGTGTTGGCCCTGCCCAGAACCCTGCTTAGGCTTCGTTGGTGGATCAGCNTCTTACTGGTAACCTGAAACTCGAACACCCCAAACCCTGAACTTCTATTCAACTTGGCGGTTTGGTCTTCTGTGTTGGCCCTGCCCAGAACCCTGCTTAGGCTTCGTTGGTGGATCAGCATGTCGCCTCCAACCCCGATGACGACTTGGCTGACATCATCACACGTGTTGATGTGCTTGAGAGAAAGGAGACTTTGAGAGATGCAGGCCTAGCTGCAGTAGGAGAGCTCCAGTCTTCCGNCGCCTCCAACCCCGATGACGACTTGGCTGACATCATCACACGTGTTGATGTGCTTGAGAGAAAGGAGACTTTGAGAGATGCAGGCCTAGCTGCAGTAGGAGAGCTCCAGTCTTCCGTCGAGTGAAGCGCTTCACTCTGCTGTTACCTACGTGCGCATGTTAGCCTGTCATGCAACGACACACTCCGGTGTGCCAACACGTAGAAAGGTGACATTTCAATCGGGTTGGGGAATACGACCTGCTCTCCTTATACAGCCTCGTCGGTCAGTAGGACAACCCTTCTAGCTCATATCGACAGTACTGTTTATTCAGGGTTTATATAAGGTTTCTACAAGGTCTGGGGGTTGTTTTGGAAGCAGGTCGTTCTTGCTTGGTGCAGTTGGGCTTTTTGTGGCTGCCGTGACGTAAGCTTTCCATCGTTGCAGTATTCTGATATAGAATCTCATATTGCAAATCCAGGCTGCTGGTCCCTGCTGCACATAGAGAAGCAAGCGCCAGTTTCAGCATCAGCATTGGCTGGGAGTAATAGCCTCAGATCAGAGAATCGTTCCATGCGGCCACTGAGAAAATCAAAGTCCGGCTGTCTGCTGCATGTGCATCACTCGGACAGTTCGCTGTTAGGAAGCTCAGTGTTTGAACCCACGTCCCCAAATCCGAATAAAATCTTTAGAAGCCCTAAAACGAAAAGCCCTGCCTAATCCTAAACGCGCCGGAGCCCTTACGCCCTAAAATTGAAAACCCTACATAAGCCTAAACCCTCCGAAACCTTTAAGCCCTAAAACTAAAAACCCTANCCTAAAACGAAAAGCCCTGCCTAATCCTAAACGCGCCGGAGCCCTTACGCCCTAAAATTGAAAACCCTACATAAGCCTAAACCCTCCGAAACCTTTAAGCCCTAAAACTAAAAACCCTATATAATCTTAAACCCTCCGAAACCCTTAAGCCCTTCTTGCTTCAAGCTCCCTCCACTGCCGAGGCCCGCCCATGGTTCTCCGCAAGGGCGACTTGTGGCAGGTACGCNCTTCAAGCTCCCTCCACTGCCGAGGCCCGCCCATGGTTCTCCGCAAGGGCGACTTGTGGCAGGTACGCAAGAAGGTCCTGCAAAGGAAGAGTGCATCCGGCAGCTTTTGTTCCTCGTGGGGTCATGCTTCTGTGTGCTGGGGTCCAGCCGAAATTAGTCGTGCTTGTTCCCAAACGCTGTTGTGAATCGCTGCCTTCAAGGGCTTAGGTGCTGCAACAGAGTTTGTACCACTGGCCTCTTTCTGGATGCTTCTGCAATATGTATCTAAGGCCGCAAGTGCCGATTGAGTAGACTTCTTTTAGAGTGCCAACTAGTCTGTTGCCATGAACCTCGACAGCCTCCTGTACCGCCTGGCAAAACTCGCCGCCCCGAAGGAGCGCAGGTTATAATGCTATTTTGTAGGGTTTGCGNACTTCTTTTAGAGTGCCAACTAGTCTGTTGCCATGAACCTCGACAGCCTCCTGTACCGCCTGGCAAAACTCGCCGCCCCGAAGGAGCGCAGGTTATAATGCTATTTTGTAGGGTTTGCGCTGAACCGAACAATAGGATTTCTATGGGGGCTCTATAGAAGAAGTACGTCTGGGTGGGTTAAGGAAACATATAATACATGGAACAGTGATCTAATTTGTTCACCGTCAGGAGTTCGTGCTNTCTGGGTGGGTTAAGGAAACATATAATACATGGAACAGTGATCTAATTTGTTCACCGTCAGGAGTTCGTGCTCATCGTCCTCCTCGTTATCTGGTCTGTCGACAGCATCCAGAGCGCAACTTGTCTGACCCCACAAAATCTGCGCAGCCTATTATGCTAGCTTCAAGCTCGTTTACAATTGTTCCGAATAAGGACGTGCGGTTCATCGAGTTCTTCGCCGGGGTCGGCAACGTGTTTCTGGGCATGCAGGAGCACTACCGGTCCTTGCGGTTCGATATCGTGGATCATGAAGCTCCTCCGGGCCGTAGCAACTTTATGGACTTTGCAGCGAGCTCCGGTTTTGCGAGCTTCAGCTAAATCTCAGGGAGTTCTATGTTTCAGGAAGCTATACGTGCAGTGTTTATCCTCAGTCGGTGTCAATGCATAAACTGAGTTTGGCCATCATGGCCGTGCTTCGGACGACCGCCGGCAAGTCCCTCACCCACTACGGTATCAAGTGCTCCTCGTTCTGTCAAATGAATACGGGAACCTCTCGAAGGTCTGCCTGCTCATCAGTTGGCTACTCTATATACGATTCGGTACGCAGCTCCAACTTACTTTTGGAAAGGACTAGAAGGGTTACACATGTTTCAGCAAACTCGGTTCTGCTTTGGAGTATACTATTGTAATTTTGATCGGCAGTGTATATGCTGTGCTTCCCTGGGAGGACAACCTTACTCATACTCCTGAACACTGCTCTTGGGGGTGCCTGGACGCTTGAGCAGCCCAAAGGCTCCGTCTTGGAATACTATCCATGCTGGAGGAGGATGATGCAAGCAGTGTGGGATCATGGCGGCCCGTTTGCTGCCTCTGACTCAGTTATAGCGAATTGGTTTCTGAGTTGGGTTTACTGTGTTTAGTGGTTTTTGTTTTGGGATCATATGTAAGGTGGCACGGACCAGTTTATGGATGGGACTATATGGGGCGGACACCCCCAAACGCCATTACTTCTACAGCAACAGCCAGTCTGTGCACCAATTGGACAAAGGGAAGCTACAGGTAAAGAAGTTCCAGAAGAAGAAGAACACAGCGCATTATTCCTACGACAAGAATAACAAAGCCTGTTGGACCGCTACAAAAGACCTGACTGGAACCCAGCTTCTTGCAAAACAATCCATCAAGAAGGTTGTGTTTTCCTCTTATCAACCCAAAACCATTGCAATAGGGATCCGGTAGTTGTTTGGGGTATGGTATTATATATGATGTGTCTACAGAAAGGTGTATTTAGCCTAGCTTGGGCTGTCAACTTGGTTTCCCTTAGATAATGTACTGCTCCTGCCCAGAATTCCCAAGATCCTTCTTGCATCCCAGGACCTATCCGAAGGACTTTGCCACCGCTATGGTGAACATCAGCGAGGATCTGATGAAGTCGAGCAGGGGCTGTCCTGAGCTCCCCAGTGAGATCCCTCCGGCTATTTCCACTTTTCAAGCAATGGCTTGGGGTTCTGGTTCGGATTTGTGGGCTTTTGCTTCTTTGCCAGAGGTGTTCCTTTACCTGAGAGGAGGGAATCACCTGAAGATTCCTACTGAGTGGAAGCCTTTGATACCCAGGTCCTTGCCTCTCCCTCAGGGTGGTGCAACGGTGTCCTAGAATGCTTGGGTTCTTTGTCCTAGAATACTTAGCGGTGGCTGTCAGGAGAGGCTTGGGCACTTGGGTTGCGGGATTTCGGGCGCCGATCGTGGCTGCTTTGGGTTTTCAATACAACAATAATAGGTTTGAGCAACTTTTGCGCGAAATTAGTGGGGTCTGGTACCTACTCACTAGGAAAACCCCGGGTTTACCCGTGATAACCCGTGATNTGGCTGCTTTGGGTTTTCAATACAACAATAATAGGTTTGAGCAACTTTTGCGCGAAATTAGTGGGGTCTGGTACCTACTCACTAGGAAAACCCCGGGTTTACCCGTGATAACCCGTGATAACCCGTGATTTGGTAGCTAGAAACCCCGGGTTAAGTAACATAAACCTAGGGTTGCTACCCCACGAACCCGTGATATGTACTCTCCTATACCAAAACCCCGGGTCGGCCANAGTAACATAAACCTAGGGTTGCTACCCCACGAACCCGTGATATGTACTCTCCTATACCAAAACCCCGGGTCGGCCAACCCGTGACGAAAGCGTGACAGACCCGTGATTTACCCGTGATAACCCGTGATTTAATCATGGGTTCTAGGGGTAGCCCCCAGCTTGGTTTCTTAGCTGTGTTGCAAAGGAAAACGCAGGCCCGAAACCCAATCGAAGGTTGTGTTTCTTCCTGGCTTCTTAATTCGAAATTCAGCGGGCCATCCCCNAGGGGTAGCCCCCAGCTTGGTTTCTTAGCTGTGTTGCAAAGGAAAACGCAGGCCCGAAACCCAATCGAAGGTTGTGTTTCTTCCTGGCTTCTTAATTCGAAATTCAGCGGGCCATCCCCACAGCCAAATCCTTGCATTGCACAGAAATCAGCCAAAAGACTGGGTTCTCCTCCGAGTGCCCGATTGTATGCCAGTGCTTGCCCAGCAGCAGAGTTGCCAGAATGCCAGGGATTGTCAATNGCATTGCACAGAAATCAGCCAAAAGACTGGGTTCTCCTCCGAGTGCCCGATTGTATGCCAGTGCTTGCCCAGCAGCAGAGTTGCCAGAATGCCAGGGATTGTCAATGATGTGTTCAGTCCTGGGCTCCACAGGATATCGTGTGTACTGTACAGTTATGGAGCCAATCTCCAAGTTGTGGAGTTGCCAATCTTTTCTTGATGGTGTGGACAAAACGAAGCTAGCAGCANTGTGTTCAGTCCTGGGCTCCACAGGATATCGTGTGTACTGTACAGTTATGGAGCCAATCTCCAAGTTGTGGAGTTGCCAATCTTTTCTTGATGGTGTGGACAAAACGAAGCTAGCAGCAGACCCTGCTGCCAACGCCGAAGCTGCTCGCTTGCTACGTGAGCTAGAGGACTATCTACGAAGATTTTGTATTTACGATCGTTCTGGTATATAACTTAATGAATGTTATATAATATATCATATATATATAATAAACTTATATTATGTATATATTAACAATATATCATATAGTAAGAATAAAAGAAATACGTTGCAGCATATGTATGTATAT
This sequence comes from Symbiodinium sp. clade A Y106, assembly GCA_003297005.1. Classification (NCBI taxonomy): domain Eukaryota; class Dinophyceae; order Suessiales; family Symbiodiniaceae; genus Symbiodinium; species Symbiodinium sp. clade A. The sequence continues at coordinate 24 of BGNK01000280.1, read as the reverse complement.
AATAATAATAATATAATTATAGAA
>BGNK01000279.1:146035-268535 GCA_003297005.1 Symbiodinium sp. clade A Y106 | reverse complement strand
AACCGGTTCTTGAACCCATGTAGAGCCGTTAAGGCTGTTAAGGAACCTTTTAGCAGAACCTAAACTGAAGCCCAGGAGGGAAGATGTTTCGTCCGTGCTATGTCTTCGTAGTTCTGATGATATATCAAAAAAACACAAAGGACCCAAAGCCTCAACCCCAAGCCAGAAAGTTACCATAGCGCAAAGCTTAAAGTCCCTGAGCCTCAAAACCCCAAAACCTAAAGTCCCCAAAGCCTAAATCTTAATCCCTAACTCCCCAAAGCCTAAACCCAAAACCTGTCGGTGGTGTGCCGTATGCAGTGCAAGCTCAACCTTGTGCAAGTCTTGCGCGGAGAAAGGGGTCCATTGCACTTAAAGAAACCCCAAACCTTAAAGTCACTAAACCTCAAACTCCAAAACCTAAAGGCCCCAAGACCCCCAAAGCTAAAGGCCCTAAGCCCTAAACCCCCCAAAGCTTAAAGTCCGCAACGCCTGCAACGCAGGCAGACTACGCCTGCGATGTCGGCTTCGTGCGCGCCGTCGGCTCGACGGAGTGCAGCTTCGGGGGAGCGGAGATGATGCCAGACAGGCGAGGTTCTTAGGGTTTAGGGTTCTTCTACTTCTACTTCTACTTCTACTTCTACTACTACTACTACTACTACTACTACTACTACTAGGGTTTTGGGGGGCTTCCCGAGTTTGAGAAGTTTAAAGACGGAGGGTTTCGGCCCAGAGCGGATGGTCTGGAGATGAGGGGGTAAAGGGATCGAGATTTCAGAGGTTTCTCGGAGAGGCAAGCTGGGTTCAGGGGTTTAGGGTTTGGGGTTTAGGGTTCAGGGTTTAGGGCCTGTTTAGGGTTTAGGGTTTAGGGTTTAGGGGTTTAGGGTTCAGGGTTTAGGGCCTGTTTAGGGTTTAGGGTTTAGGGTTTAGGGTCTCGGGTACAGGGCTGACTGAAATCCCTGAGCCGTTGGTTTGATGAAACGCGGAGCCGTTGTTGCCTTGTTCAGGGATAGAGTGGCCAGCCGAGTAGGTCGACGGTTGGGGCAGCTCAGGTAGGGCATAATACAGTGAGCCTGGAAGGGCTACAACACTGAAACCCCCAAGCTTTAACACAACTCTAGTTCGAAATACTAGTTGAACCGACCCTTTTGATGGTTTCTACAAGAAAACCAGAGTAAGGAGCCCTCGACAGGTAGAATTTCGGGTCCAGCCCGGTGCACTGGACCTCAAACCTTCCTTTTACTTTTCGGAGGACTTTAAACCCTCAAGCCCCAAGCCTGAAACTCTCAACCCTAAACCCTAAACCCTAAACCATAAACCCTAAACCATAAACCCTAAACGCTAAGACATAAACCCTAAACCCTAAACCCTCAACCATGAACCCTACATCTTTACCCTGAAACCTTGAACCCCAAAGATTTCAGGCCCTGAGACCAAGCCCCAAGCCGGAAGGCCAAGGCCCCAGTTCCTAAACTCTAAGATCCCTTGAACCAGGGTTCAGGGTTTAGGGTTTGGGGTTCTAGGGTTTAGGGTTTAGGGTTTGGGGTTTAGGGTTCAGGGTCAGGGTTTAGGGTTTAGGGTTTGGGTTTAGGGTTTGGGTTTAGGGTTTAGGGTTTAGGGTTTAGGGTTTGGGGAGCGCCGGAACAGACGACCCCCAACTACGACAAGCTCTGAGGTGTCCTCACGATCATACCGCCCGGTTGCAGGCAAAGCCCTTGGCCCAAGTGTCCCTGCACTGCAGCCCTGAATTCAGAGCCTTTGACTCCGAATCCTCAACTCAGAAACCTCGAACCCGAAACCCTACCTCCTCAAAGGTCATCCAGGAGCCGACGTGTACCCTGAAGCGCCCGAAAACACCTCAAAGCCTTAGCCAACCCCAACTCATAAGGCCCATCACAGCTTCCCCTGAACCCTAGCCCTAAACGTCTTGACAAAGAGCGCCTCGAAGCGCTTTCCGTCACCTGCCATGGGCCGCTCCAAAGAGGGCAGCCCCGCGCACCGGCGCAGCCGGCCAGAAAACCTGGCCCTCGTCGGAGGCGAGAAGCACTCTGTTTGTGGGTTTAGGAGTCAGGGTTAAGGGTTTCGGGGTTAGGGTTTTTGGGTCTAGGGTGTAGGGGGTTTAAGGTTTTAGGGTATAGTCTATTGTATATGTAGTATATGTATACGTAGATGTAGATGTATACGTATAAATATATGTATGCGTACATGCGGATTATACACACATGTATGTACGTGTATAAACATGTTCATGTGTTTGACTTTCTGACTGCCAAAACATTTGGTTGCTGTATGTTGTTGCTTGTTTGTTTTACATTTCTATTGCTAGGCTTTCTTTCAGAGTTTAATCTGGGCTAAAGGTTGGAGCATTTAAGGGCTTTACAATTTAAGGTTCAGGGTTTAAGGGTTCAAGCTTGGGGAATTGTGGTTGAAGGCTTACGGTCCTGACGACCCCGATGCTCTCCTTCAGCTGTCGACCGACGGGGTCGCAAATCGAACACATCGAATCCTTACCAAATCCTTAGGGTTTAGGCGTCAGGCTTTAGGCTTTAGGCTTTAGGGTGTAGGGTTCAGGGTTTAGGGTTTAGGGTTTAGGGCATCGAATCCTTGCACCCTGCAGCCCGAAGCACAGCCCTGATCCGCAAAGCGTCTCAAGCCAGAGGCAAGTCTATGACACTGCTGCCACCCTCGGGCTACCCTGCCAGAGACCCTGATGCCGAGGAGCGGTCCTGGCCTTACCTAAAGAATCAGGGGGCCTTAGTCAGTAGGATTCAGGGTTTAGGGTTGAGAAAGAAGTGGGTGTCTTCTCCCTCAACCCCGCTGTTACACAGCAATCGCATGCAAGACGGTTTATTCAAGCGATTGCGTCACGTGTCTGTAAAACGACCAACCTCCACTCCTCCAAAATCTTGCATCAGGCTGACACCGGAGGCATTTCGCTTCCCACTCAGCATCAGCAAGTTGTTGGGGCAATGTCGCACCTTGCTCAGTAAAGCAAATAGAACGGACTGCATGTCGCCGACCTGCCTAGAACGTGCCCCAACCTCTCCATCCCAGCGACGACAGTGAGAAAATCCAACACGTTTTTCGCAAGCTGGTGTGCGCAGAGCCACTGGCAGGCGACACCGTTTTATCCAGTGTCTTCCTCGCATGCATGCGAGCTGGTCAATCTGTAAAGTGGGGCACCGAACCCCATTTTGTGTGGAGGGGGGTGGGGGTTGGCCTTTGGGTTTTGGGACTTCTGGTTCAGGGTTTGGATAGCTTTGTCAACGTTGGTATCCGAGGCCGGAGCCTTGAAGCACGAGCTTGGGGTAGAAGTAGACTTTGCTGGGCTGTTCTTGAGATCGGTTGGCAAAGTATAGTCTTAATTATCTTAAATGAGAGCTGCAGTAGTCAGAGTCCAGTCACAGTCAAAATGGGCGAAAGCTGTTATAGTTCCCAGAGGGTCTCTAAGCACCATGCGGTTTGGGATTCGGGGTTTAGGAGGGATTTAGGGATTTAGGGTTTAGGGTTTTGGGGTGTAGGGGCTTTGACGGCAGGAGACCGCTGCTCCGGATTTTCGACTAAAGCCAGCTGCTTGGCCCGATTTTCTGAAGCTTGAAATCCTGATAGTAGAGGCGCCTTATAAATTTGACTGGGGCTTTGGGGTAATTTTATTACAGTAAAATATGAAAGGGACCATCAGGGCATAAGATCATCAACTATGCCGACCCTGCACTACTCGTAGGGTTCCTTTGCTAACTTTTCCAAAGCCCTAAGCACCCGAAGAGGTCAACCTGTTTTTGTGTTTACGGTCTGGCTGAGTTCAGCTCGTCAATCCCAGAAGCTCATTCCGAGAAGTATCCATCCAGAAGCACGTTTAGTGCGCCCTCATGGTCTGTATATCTTCCCGATACCCCGAAACCCTTTGAAGATTGACAAAGCCGGTACAATAGGTTGTGGGCGGGGAGTATTCGGGGTGCAGAGCTCACCGCGGCCTATGTGTTTGAACAGCTGCGTTCGTCATATAGAGGAACATCAGTCGGTCGATGGTTCGGTCGTTGGATCTTAGGTGGCAGTGGATCGTTGCTTTCTGTGCTGTGGAGTTTCAGGGCTTGTCTGTGGAGGTTTGGGGGTTTTTAAAGAAATTCAGGATTGAGGCTGGAACCCTGAACACTAAACACCTTAAGGAGTGGGTCTACGGCTACAACGGTGGCACAGTGGCCTCAGTACACTGGATTTCTGCAACTTGGCTTACCGCTCACGGTTATCGGATGAAGCGCTACATCCCCTTATATCGTGGAATACGCGTTAAGCTATACACAGCTGCTTAGTATGACTTTGGGAGTATAGTGTCCCTTAAACCCTTAGCCCTCAACGCCCTAAAGCGTAGAAGAGAAGTGAAGATAAGAGGGTTTAGGGTTAGGAGATTTGGGGTTAGCACCGGTGCGCTTTTTGTGGACTTTAGGTTGACTTGGGGTTCAGGGTTCATCGTTGATGGTTTCAGGCAGACTTATGGCGGAGAAGGCTTCCGGGTTTGGGTTTTAAAGTCCCCGAGCCTCATAGAAACGTGTCGAAGTCTGCAGAACGGTGGATTTTGCCGGGCCTGCAAAGCAGGGTAGGGGCTTCTAGAAGTGAGGGCCCCTGAAGGCTCGATGGCATCGGCTTGTTTGCCTGAGTATGCATCCTCAATCCCCTACCCCTCGTAACTCTACCTTGCCACACCCATCAACCCAAAAACCTTCAGGCCAGAACCTAGAACTCCTTGCATGCTGCTTTCTCCAAATTCCATGCTAAACCCTGCTCACACCTACATGACATAGCTTTGAGTCAGAGCGGGTTCTTAAAAATCTCCCCAAACCCTAAACGATACACACCCAACCCTAAACCCGAATCTAGTACAAGGCCCTCTTCGAAGTCAGGGTGGAGGTTTTCTAGGCTTTTGGGGTCCGAACTCCCGAGCTTAGAGGTTTAGTATGTTTAAAGGCCCAGGGCCGGACTGTAGGGTTCAGGAGTTTGGTGGTCCGGGGTTTAGGGTTTATAGAGCATAGGGCTGCAGGGTTTAGGAGTTTAGTGATTTGGGGTTTAGGGTAATTTTAGGCACACGACGGGAGGCTGTGGTTTTCGAAACCTTTGCTTAGCGATACCGGCTGATATGGCTGATATCCTAGGCGCGATATGGCCTGGCCATCTGCTCTATGCCTATATGCCTATAAAGCCTAAACCCCAATCTAATCCCAAAGCCCGTAACCTTGAACCTTAAACCGGAAAGCTTACACACAAGCCCGACCGAACGCCTAAACCCCACACCCGCGCTTAAGCCTGATGTGCAGCTGAGGAGACGGAGTTCGTCTTCCCTGTGGCTGCCGTTGGTGTAGTCCAGTGCCTGGATCCAGCCGCTAGATCACAAAAAGACCTGGGATTTCTACAAGCTGCAGGGCTTATCTTGTGTGGCGGCCTACAAACCCTAAACCCGAAACCCTAAATCCTTAAATGCCGAAAGGTCCGGGTTTAACCCGGACTCCAAACACCCCTGAGACCGAAACCCCCAACCCGAAACTTTAGCCAGAAGCCCTCACGGCCTGCCCCAGCAACTCCTGAACCCTACAGCCCGAAAGCTCCAAATCCCAATACTAACAGGCCCCAAACATCTTCTAAACCCTAAACCCTAAACCCTGAACCCTAAACCCTAAACCCTAAACCCTGAACCCTAAACCCTAAACCCTAAACCCTAAACCCCACGACCCGACACCCCAAGAGCCGAAACACTCCAGAAGAATCCCTTGAGCCTAGACCGTTTATGAGGCCACACACCCGAAGCCATAAACCTTTTGTCATGCTCCCTTAAAAGCCTAACAACCCTTAAATCCTAAAAACCCTAAAAGTCCTGAAAGTCCTGAAAACTCTAACAACCTTCAACAACCCTAACAAACCAAACAGCCCTAAACCCGAAGCCCGGAGTGCAACAACGTGAAGCTTGACGTGTCGCCGAGGTTTCACAGCGCCACTTCATAGGACACAGCACCAGGACAGGCTTCAAGGTTTGGGGCAGGGTTTATATAGGGTTAGGGGCGTGGGATTTATTACATTGGATTCAGGTGTTTGGTGTTGGGGTGAGGTCTGGGCATCTAGAATTTTCGACTATTTCGCAGTAGGGTTTAGGGCAAAGAAGCTCTACATACAGGGCCGCATCTTACGATTTTATAACTTTATAGTTACTTCTGTTAAGGGGCCTTGCCTTTGCGGCTTGGAACTTCAGGTGGTTGGCTGTGAGTCGAGGGTCTCCTTCAACAGAACCGCAAGCCCCAAATCCTTAACTCTGAAGGCGTCAGCTCCGCCGCAGGCAGCACAAACTTCAGCAACTGCAGGGAGTCCACGGTTCTGGCTTCGGGTTCGGGTTTGGTAGGGTCTCTAGGGCATGATTTGGAGCGTAGGGGTTTAAGCCATCCGGAGACCCAAAGGTCAAAGTCCCACCCATCAGCCCCTACGCCGACTGCCCGAGTTAAGGATGAACTGCTAAACCCTGAAACCCCTAGGCCCTAGTTCCCCTAAGCCTTTCTGAAAAGATCAGGGACCGAGGAACCGAAGCAATTTTCTACGCCCAACTGTTACCTAGTTCCTGATTCCCTTGATCCTTCAAGTACCCGAAGAGCTACAGAGCTCTTAGAGCAGGATCACGTGCCTGGCCTACAACCCGGCGCGGAAGCTCTGCGCCAGCGGGCAGATCACCCTAAAGGGTGGTGGAGGCCGCGTTGTGCGTGTTTTTTTGAAGTCAAGGGGTTCCATAATTCCATAAGGATTTAGGGTTTAGGGTTTAGGGTTCTGCAACGTCTGAGTGGCATAAACAAGAAACCAACGGGGCAGGGTGGCTTTGATGCAGAACCCAGCATCCGAAACACATCCACAATGCCAGTGCTTTCAAACCCCGGCCCAATCTAGACCCTATATACTGAGGTCCTTGTCAAAAGAAGTGATAAGATCCCCAAGCAAGCCATAAGCAACACCCGGTTTTGGATCCTCTCGGCTAAAGAACCCAAACTAAAATCCAACAGCACAGCTCAGACCCCAAGTCATGGACCCCACCCCTGTAGGGTTTAGGGTTTAGGGTTTAGGGTTTAGGGTTTAGGGTGAATCCCTCAACCCGGAAGTTGCGAGTTCCAGGGTTTTCGAGGGTAGTTTCGGTGTTGAGTTTCCTGGCGCAGTTTCGGGGCAGAGGCCAGGTCAGTTTCGGATCCAGAGGAGTTCAGTTTCGGATGTAGTACACGTAGCAACTACTAGTAACTTACTAGTAGTGCAAGCAGCAGTAGTACTCGTGGAAGTTGGTACTCGTACTGGTCCTACGGGTGCTACTAGTAGCACTGTAGTACTAAAAGTATTTGCAGTACAAGTAGTAGTACTCATAGTGTTACTCTAGTGGTACTGTAGTAGTCACATGGCAACATCCCGGGCCCCTCCCTTCCCGAAACTGACTGACCCCACGCTCCGAAACTGACCACCTCGCGTCCCGAAACTGACCCTCCCCCAGTCCCGAAACTGAGCCCCGAAACTCACCCCCGTGATCCGAAACTCACCGGCAACCGATCCGAAACTAGAACCCCGAAACTATCGGCACCCGGTTTACCCTCAACCCTGAAAACGCCGAAGCCCTAAACCCTACACTCCAATGTAGGGGCCTTAATAATTACCTCTACTATTTTGGGGGTTCCTTATTATAATTATGGTACAATATACCCCAAAACCCTATTCTAATGATTAAGGCCCCTGTAGTACACCCTACACCCCAAAGCCCAAGCCCGTCTAGGTCCATGACAGTTCCCGATGAGAAAACCCTTAACGGGACACTGAAAGGCACCCCCAAAGGAACCCTGCAAAGCAACCCCATGCAGACTCTGCAGCACCGCATAGAAGCCCTGCGAGGCCATATTATAACTCTAAAGGAACCACTTAGGGCAGCCTTTGCGGAACCCTTAAAAGAACCCTCCAAGGAACCCATAACTATCAAGGAACACTTAAAGGAATATTTGCAGGAACTGTTAAAGTAACCCCTCACAGCAGCCCTTCGAGCAACCCCAAGCACTGGGCCAGGGCCCTTCGTCTGCCTCTGGCGGCCTGCAGATTGCATCCTGTTGTCCACTTTGCTTTGCGACAAGCACCAGGCCTTTTCCGGGGGTTTGAAGGGTACCTTTAGGGGTTCTGGTTCTGTTGCAGATGTGTTTAAGGGTTCCTTTATGGGCTTTTCTGGTTTAGGGTTTGGAGCATAGAGTTATGGGTTCCTTTAAGGGGGTTGACAGGGTTCGATCGGGGCATCACAGGGTTCCATGGGGTTTCACAGGGTTTATGTTTAAAGGTTCTATAAAAGGAATGAAGAATCTGCAAGGTTACTACCCTAAACCCTAAACCCTAAACCGTATTAGGTTTTGGAGATTTGGCTTCGGGGTTTAGGATGTCGGGCTTGCTACCATGTTGCACAGCAGCAGTGAAAGTTATGCAACATAGATGCGTCGAGTGCTCTGTGCTTCGTGAGATGCAACAATGGCCCGACCGCGGAGGGCCATCCTGCAGATGGGTAGTTATCTAAATTAGGGTCCCTTTCAGGGTCCTTTTTTTTGGGGTGCCGTATTTTTTGGGGACCTACAAAGGGACCCTTATTTAGAAAACCACATACACCCTCTCCACCTCGTCTGAGGTGGCAAGACAACCAAAATCAACTCTTTTGTACCTTTAACTGTAACTTTTAGGGGTTCTATAATCCTACCATAATGGAGAAGCTTAACTTTTTTGGTCTAGGTTACTCATACCCTAAGTTTAAGTTTACTCCCAAGCTCATTCAAACTTTTCTTGTACGGCATCGTCACCTCCGCAGTCGCAACGCATGGAGAACCCCAAACAACTCCAAATCCCGAACATGAAACCCTAAAACTAAACTGAAAAAAGAACTCCAAACCTCAAACCCCAAAGCCTCTAAAGCTCTGAAGCGCGAAAGACCTGGAGCGCTGAAGCCCTACACGTCAAAACGAGAAACTCGAAAAGCCCCAAAGCCCCAACAACCCGTGCAACCCCCCGAGAAACTTAGAGCCTCAACTAAACCGCGTTTAGGGAGTTTAGGGTTTAGGAGTTTTAGGGTTTCGGGTTTAAGGTTTAGGGGTTAGGTTTAGGGTTTAGGGTTTGAGGGTTTATGCATTCAACCCCTCAAAAACCCGCCATTCCTCCTCCTCCGCCCAGGGCGAAATATGCTCGCTTTGTTTGAGCCCTAGCGGCCGATTGCTTTTCAGCCTCGGTCGGGCCACTTGGCCTCGTTTATGTTCGTGTGGTGTTTGGTTCATAGAGTTTGCGCTTTTTTGCTGGTTCATCAAGCATGGCTCGGTTTATCTTGTTTAGGTCTGAGACTCTCATCTGTAAAGCACCGCTGTTAGAATCACAAAACCTTGAAAAGATCCTTTCAGCTGCGCCCCCTTCTTCATCCGTTTAAAGCCCTATAGACAGACTCCTAAAGCTCGAAATCCCGTTAAGCCCCTAGGACAGCAGCCACACCCTGGTCTTGTGGGACAACTTCGTGCCACCTGCTGACGACCCGCTCGCTCCTGCTCCCAGGGAGCTTCCAGCCACTCGAAAGGTTGTAGGCTTCAGGGCTTAGGTTTCTGTAAGACTTCCTCCAAGGCTTCTAGAAGGTTCGAGAAGGAGTCTCTGAGGGACAAATTTTTGAGGGTTAAACTTCAGGGCTTGAGGTTTCTTGGGTTTAGGGTTTAAGGTTTAGGGCTTACAGTTTATGAGGCTTGTAAGTCTTTCTCTGGAGTTTAGAGGTTGAGTTTGTGCAATTGTGCTTCCCTCAACGCCCAAAGCCCTCAATGCCTGATAGCGACTGCTGGGGCCTTTCGAGTCGAGCTAGAGTAAAGTACTGTAATCTCTGGTATAATGCTTCGGCTGTTGCATACAGTTTGAGCCTTAAGCCCCAAACTCCTGAACAAAAGGTTATGCTACGCATAATTACATGCCCTGGGCAATATCTAAAGTTTAGAGTTTATGGTTCGAACCCCTAAACTCTAAACCCAAACCCCAAACCCTCAAGCCCTACGAGATGCACCGTCCTCGACCTCGCCTCCTGCGCTTTTTTTTTTTTTGGNNGGGGGGGGGGGCGCTTCTTCAGGTCGTCTTCCGGAGCCCGATCCAGAAGGCTCCGTCCGGGCTCAGGGTCTCGGCGTTTATGGTTCCGGTTTTTGGCTTAGTGGGTTTGGGGTTTAAGGTTTTGGGTTCAGATCTTAGGGTTTTGTGGGTTGTGTTCAGCAAGTGTCCGTCATGATTGTACGAAGAGCACGGACAAAGATATTGTTATTCATATCCGTATTGTGTACTATTACTAGCCATGGAGGAGGTCACCGCGCAGTTTTCACTTGCGTCATGGCCGAGTGCAAAACTCTGTTGACCCCCCAAATGCCTGAAGCTGTCGTGTAAAGATCCCGCAAACTTCACGAGCATAGATTCGATAGTACTCTGTAGCCACCAAGATCCGCATCCATCCGACATCCTCCAGAATCCTTCTAGCAATCCTACAAGCTCTTGAGAGCCCTAGCTACATGCGGCCTTCTGTAGGTCTGAGCCTGGCTACTATGACAGTGATCGTACTATTGTACTATTGTTATGGTTATGATTGTTTTCTGTTGTTGTTCTTCTTCTGATCACTGCTGATTGTGATTATTATTGTGATTAGTATTACTATTACTACTATTACTATTCCTTGTTTTTTATTGTTACTCTTGTTTGGTAGGTGCCCACCGGGCAAGTACCGGCCTTTGGTATGTCGGCCATGAAGACCACGGTCAAGTCCCTCTTCCACTTCGTGATCTACGACGGAGGCTGGAGGATCGGGAACTGTGAGGGTTTGGGATAAAGGGTTTAGGGATTTAGGGTTGAGGGCTCAGATTTTGGGAACTGAGAGTTTAGGTTTAGGGTCGAGGCTTGAGCGTTTGAGATTTGCTGGCTTCGGTTTGGACCCTCGAATGCAAGACGAAACCCTCAACCGTGAACTGCAAGCCCTGGTCTCCAAATCCCGTGAGTTTGCAAGGTTTCGGAGAGCTCACCCACAGACGTATTTTCCGTGGCTCTCGAGGGTTCAGCAGTCGCTGGTTTGTTTTAAGACGGCAAGAAGCAGCCATGTCGGTCTGTGTCAATGTGAGTCCCTTGAGTGCCTGAACCGTACAGATCACAAGCAGAGGCGATCGCACCACTGGTGATCAGAATCACCAGGCGCAGAAGGCGTTGAAGCTGGAAGTGGCAAATCTTCCTTCATTATTCAACCCCCATGGGACGCATGTACCTTAGTGAAGACGGCTTGGGTTGCATAGAAAATGGTTACATTAGACAGTAAATAGCAACATTAGACAGTCACGCCGACGTGTGTAAACAGCATCAAACAACCAAATTAACAGGTAGAGACATGGAGAGGGAGAAAGGGAGAGAGGGAGAGAGGGAGAGAGGGAGAGAAGGAGAGAGGGAGAGAGGGAGAGAGGGAGAGAGGGAGAGAAGGAGAGAGGGAGAGAGGGAGAGAGGGAGAGAGGGAGAGAGAGAGCGAGCGAGATAGGTAGATAGGTAGATCGGTAGATCGGTAGATCGGTAGATCGGTAGATAGACAGACAGGCAGATAGACAGGTAAATACATTCAGTAGAGAGATAGCTAGATGATGACTTGTTGTGGCCCATTCACACGCGGTGTGCTGAATCGAAGGCCTGGAGCCTAAACCCTAAACCCCGAAACCCCTGAACCCTAAACCCTCAACCCAAAACCCTAAACCCCTAAATCCAAAAACCCCTAAACCTTAAAACCCCCAAACCCTATATAAACGCTGAAGGCTTGGAGCCACGATTCGGCGTTCTGTTGAAGTTCTACACCTTGAATGCAAACTTGGTGGCCGGCGTGCATAAGGGTTCACAGTTTAGGGATGATGGTGAAGGGTGTTTAGGGTTTACTCTTCGCTTGTCTTCATTGACCTTCAAAGGGTAAAGGGGTTAAAGGGTTAGGGTTTCAGAGTTTTCCGGTTTGGGATTCACTTGTCTGGAAAAAGAGTCTAAGGGCTTCAGGTTCGGGACTTTGGAGTTTATGCTCTTAGGATCGGCCAACTTTCTCTTGATTCCGCAGAAAACCGCAGCAACAAACATCATATCCCAATGAACCTTTTGCAAAGCGAGATCTCTCAAAGATTAGGAAGCGAGGAACTTCCGTCACTCTCAACCATAAACCCTGCTCCAGCGATTCTCCATCATCTTGAAGCTTAAACCAGCAACTCGCAAAAACCTAAATCCTAAACTACACCAGAAGTCGAAACCCATCCTCGCTGAGGAGCTGAAGTGCAACGCAGCCATATTCGGCGACCCGGCGCCGCGGCAGGTGCTCTGGAAGCAAGATGGAGGTCCTGTGCGGTTGGGGTTTCAAGGGGCCTTAAACCCTATAACCTATAACCCTCGCAACCCTCAACCCTAAACCCTAAACCTTAAGCCCTAAACCCTAAACCCTAAACCTTAAACCCTAAACCCTAAACCCAAAACCCAAAACCTCGCAACCCTCAATCAGACCCTTAAGGCCTCAAGCCCCCGAGCCCTGCCCTAACAAGGGTTTAGTCTAAGGGTTCAGAGCAGGTTCTGACTGCAGGTGGGAAAAGAAGGTTTGTTCAGAGCATGAGCTACCGGGGTTTCGGGCTTTAGGGTTTGGGGTTTGGGCTTTTTTTAGGTTCGGGGGTTCAGGGTGTTTGGGATCCTTGCAGAAGTTTTTGCAGTCTACCGTCCAACAGCTACTCTAACTCTTGACGCCCTTATGTCACAACATGAACTCAGGGTTGAGGTCCAAGTTCCGGATGCATGGTTACTCCTTCGAATCCAAAAGGTTCGGCCATGCAGAGGTTCATGGTTTAGGGTAAACTCGACGTCGCGGCCACGAAGCTGCCTTCGTAACATAAAGCAGCCTTAGACAAAGCAACATTTGTCCTTGCAATCCCCATGACCGCTCTAGTCTCGCGTGCCCTGAAGCTTTACAAGAGGCTCCGGGGTTTCGATGATGATATTTAGGATCCCTGAGCCCCGCAACTTACGATCCTCGACCTTTGAAGCCCCAAACTCCAAATTCCGAAACCAAACCCTAGGCTTTTAAACCCAAATCAATGAAGGCCTAAACTCCAAAACCCAAACCCTCAATCCTAAACCCTAAAACCCTAACCTCTACATCCCAAGCCATCCTGTATTTGACAACGCCCGATCTCCGCATTTGGCTGAGGTCCTGTTCTGCTCTTGGACGTCCGATGCGCGCTGCCTCGCCTCCTGCGACAATGGGTACCTCTACATCTTCGAGGCTGTTAAGCCAATGCCGCGACCCTAAACCCGAAACCTTACGCCCTAACCCTATGTCATCTGGTTCCTACTTGAACCTGCTACAAACAAACGCCCTGATAAGAAAGGTTACAGGGACCCTACATCATGTAACTCTCTAGGTTTTGTTTAGGTCTGCAACCCTACCTGAAAGCTACACCACCCATCTTTTCAGCTAGGAATAACCCTAAAACCCGAAACCCTAAACCATGAAACTCCCGAAGCCAGGCCTTGAGCAGCCAGCCCCTGAGCCCTAAGCCAGAGAAGCTTTTTCGAGTTTCACTCTCCTAGCAGTATGTTGTTTTGGGGTTTAGGGTTTAGAGTTTAGTTTTGGGGTTTAGGGTTTAGGGTTCAGTTTTGGGGTTTAGGGTTTAGGGTTTCTGGGAACACCGAATTTCTTGTTGTTGGCTACGAAACCTAGGAATGCTTCGAGGAACCCTTGAAGGAAGGTCTTTCAGCCAAAAGGATGAGCTGAGAGCGGGTTCAGGGTATGGGCTAAGGCGGAGGCTTCTATAGGTTTCCACACGCATCTTTAAAGGCTTCTTGCAGCGTTCTTTTTAGGTTCTTATGGGGTTCTGATCGGAGTCTTATTGGGTGTTGGTTTCGGGTTTTGGTTTAGGTGCATTCTCTCGCCAGGGCAATGCCGCTATCAGCAGCCAGCGCATCAGTTCCGCAGCTGAATGACGATAGGGCGGATGAGGGGTTCGGGGTTTAGGGTTTAGGGGTTTAGGGGTTTAGGGGTTTAGGGGTTTAGGGGTTTAGGGTTTAGGGGTTTAGGGGTTTAGGGTTTGTTTAGGGTTTAGGGTGGATGAGGGGTTCGGGGGGTTGAGGGACACGGGTTCAGGGTTTATGGGTCAGGGATTCGGGTAAGGGGAAGGCTCTACTCGCATTCTGGTGGTGATGATGACGTTCCGTATGTAGGCCTTAGCCCGCAACTCCAGAGCCCAAATCCCTGAGGCCTATGCCTCCAAACGTGCAGTCCAGAAGTAACAAACCCTCAGCTTTGGCACCAAAGCTCCCAAAGTAATAAGCTCTAGGCCTGAGAACAGACAGCCCGTATGCCGACCAACTATTGTTCACGATGCAGACACTGCCGTATCTGCTCCATCACGGCCAATTTGCAGAGCGACATGTATGTAAAGTTCCGCGTGGCAAAACACCGGGGGATCATGGCATGAACCAGCATGAGCAATTTTATATCTCATGTGCTAGTCAAGATTTCAGGATGTAGTATCAGTCAGTCGCCGGCTCATCAGAGAATGCTTCGTGTTTGGAGACCCTCCGGGCAAGAGTCTAAAAGCTGCCTGTGGAAACTGCGGAGACGTTCGCGGATGCAGCGGCTTTGAAGGAGCATTTGTGCAAAGTATATGGTTTTCTTGTCAGCTTTTGCAGGGTGACAGAGTCCTGGCTGATGATGCCACAGTAGACGCCGACATGGATTTGCAGTTGGTGCTGCTGTCAATCTACGGTCCTCCAACTCTGAATGTCCCGGGCTTGGTAGCAACAGATCTGGCAATTGCTGCTCGACAGAATTCTGTCGATATGATCCGCTGTTTGCTGGAAGCTGTAAGCTGGTGCTGAGAAAGATTGCTGGGACGCAGACGGATGGACGGCTCTAATGTTCGGATCTCAGAATGGCCACCTGCAGGTTGCACGTGTGCTGCTGGAAGCTGGTGCTAATAAAGATTGCTGGACTAACAAAGGGTTGACAGCCCTGATGTTCGCATCTCAGGGTGGTCACGTTGAGGTTGTTCGATTGCTGCTGGAAGCTGGTGCTGAGAAAGATTGCAACGACCGTGATGGCATAACAGCCGTAATGCTGGCATCTGCGTTTGGCCGGTTTGATGTTGTACGTCTCTTGGTAGAAGCTGGAGTTACTTCTTTTTTTCGGGTATTACAGCCCTGATGCTCGCATCTCTGTGTGGTCACACGGAGCTTGCATGTGTGCTGCTGGAAGCTGGTGCTGCTAAAGATTGCCGGACTGTCGAAGGTATGACAGCCCTGATGATCGCATCTCAGGGTGGCCACTTTGGGGTTGTACGATTGCTGCTGGAAGCTGGTGCTGAGAAAGATTGCAAAGACCGTGATGGCACGACCGCCCTAATGTTTCCATCGGAGAATGGCCACTTGGACGTTGTAAGTCTGCTGTTGGGAGCAGGCGCGGATAAAGATTGCTGGGAGCACTTGGAATTGTCTTATAAGCAATGGGAACTGGAAGACGACGTGCCTCGTGCTGGTAGGACAGCCCTTATGAAGGCATCTGAGCAAGGCCATTTGGAGGTCGCGCGTTTGCTCTTAGAAGCTGGTGCTGATAAAGACTGCTGGGACTACGGTGGCATGACAGCCATCATGATCGCATCTGAGAGTGGCCACACGCATGTTGCAAGTCTTCTGGTGGAAGCTGGTGCTGGTAGAGATTGCTGGGACAACTGTGGCATGACATCGCTAATGCTCGCATGATCATGTCAGTATGGCCCCCTGGAGGTTGCAAGTTTGCTTCTGAAAGCTGGTGCTGATAGGGATTGTTGGGAGTCCAGAGGTATGACAACACTAATGTTTGCATCTGACGCTGGCCACTTTGAGGTTGCATGCTTGTTGCTGGAAGCTGGTGCTGGTAAGGATATGTGGGAATCTCCGTGGTGGCGGCATGACCGCCCTGATGCTAGCATCTCGGAGTGGTCACTTGGAGATTGCACGCTTGCTTCTGGAAGCTGGTGTTGATAGAGACTGCTGGTGTTTCGGTGGCATGACAGCCTTGATGCTCGCATTCTGCGTGGTCAAGCGGAGCTTGTACGTTTGCTGCTGGAAGCTGGTGCTAATGAAAACTGTTGGACTCACCGCGGCACGACAGCTGTAATGCTTGCATGCGATGGTGGGAATCGTGGGCTTGAGGATTCACTGCTGGCAGCTGGTGCTAATGCATGCAACTGGTGGCATCATGCTGGCAGAACAGCCCCTGCTGGCATCTGAGAGTGGCCAGTTTGAGGTTGCAAATCTGCTGCTGGAAGCCGGTGCTGATAAGGACTGCCGGGACGAGGCCGGCAGGACGGCCCTAATGCTCGCGTTTCAGAGCGGTCACTCTGAAGTTGCGCGATTGCTGTGGTCAGCTAGGTGATAAAAGGCTTCTGGACTCACCACGGCATATCAGGCCTTACGTTCGTGTGCGGGCATGGTCTGCAGCAACCAGTTTGTACCGAGCAGCATTGCCACTGCTGAGTCGAAGAGCGCTGGAGCTGCAGGTGCATGGCTTGAGCCCTTCATCAACTGTATTCCTAAATCTAATCTAATCTAATCCAACCTCTAAGACTGTAAGTCTGTCATCCGATCAGGCACTATCAGCACCTTAGAAAGGCTCCGACAAGAATCCCAAGCCTAGGTGAAACAGTCGCGGCAATCAGACCCCAAAACCTTTTGTACGTCCCTATATTATAACATCCTCTTAAGCGCTTTAAGCCCCTAACCTTTAACTTGAAATGCCAAGCCTTTAAGCCTCCAAACCAAGTTTCAAGCCCTGCCCTGAACCCCTGTAGAACCCGTATAGATCCCAAGCAACCATCATAGACAATCCTTAGAGAAACCCTAACAGGAGCTCTCTAAACTCCACAGTCTCCAGGCACCAGCGCCTTGGGCTTTTGCCTGGAGCTTTCCGACCGGCGCCTCGTCGCTGGCTCCCGGGACTCAGCCACCCGGCATGTCAGGAGGCTCCTAAACCCAAAGCCTTTTCGGGGTTCTCTTGAGGCTACCTTTTGGCTTCAAGGCTTCCTGTAGGGGGCTTTAGAGGCTTAGGGGCCTTCAAGTTTAAGGGCGTCACCATCATCACCATCATCACCATCACCATCATCACCATCATCACCATTATCACCATCATCACCATCATCATTGGAATCGCCATCGTCACCACCTTCATCTTCGTCGTTGATCGAAGGCTCAGAAAGGCTCAGGATCCAGGATGTAGGTTTAAGATTCAGTGTTTAGGTCAGGGTTAAGAGGTCAGAGTTCGGAAGCCCCAGACCCACTCTTTTGAGTCCGAAGTCGAGGCGTGATATTTCAGACGCCAGTTCACTGTCGTAATGTCTGACACCTACACCACGACCGGAACTCTAAACCTTTAAACCCTAGACTCTACCAAAAAATGCACTGCTTGTATCTCAGCTCTAGCCCGACCTACAGGGAACACGGAAGGCCGCAGATCTCCGAGTCTGCAATGCCAGACCTTTCAATCCCTGAAGCCTGGAGACCCTGAAGCCAAAGAAGGGGTCTTAATGATCAGGGTTTTCGGGTTTGGGGCTTGTTACCCATATGATTCCTTAGGGTTCCTTCGTATACATGTACTATACTATATCCCAAGACTCTCTTCTTGCCACTGAGGCCCCTATACTGAACCTGTGCTTCCAGCGCCTTATACCTTATGTCTCATGCCCTCAAGGTTCTCCACTTCATACCTGCTGAAGACGCTGCGAATCGCACCTCTCGCCCCCTCCGGGAATTGGGAGGCAGATTAGTCTGCAGTGCCCTTTGGCAGACAGTTTGTAAACAACAAATTTTTGGAAGGATCAGGGGATCTGAGCCTACGCCCAAACCCCTAATAGCCTTAAGCCGTAAACCCCAAAGCCCCCAATTCTAAACACCTCTAGTACCCGTAAATACACCCTCAAGAACCCTTAAGGCCTCTCTTAAGAGTTCCTTTAAGGGTTTAGGGTTTAGGCTTAGGGTTCCTTTTTGTGAAGATTTCGTTTCGTATGTAGGCTCAGAGTTTAGGATGTCGGCTTTAGAGTTTTTTGAGGGTTCGGAAGTAGGGTTTACTTAAGAGGTTTTCTTACAGGTTCCTGTACCTTAGCCCCAAATAACCTACCTTTTTATGGAGATCATAATAAGCAACCTAAACATGTAGGCTCCTTAAAATCCAGGACTCTAAACCCTCTATACCTTTATAGAACCCTTATAGATACCTTTCAGGAACCCTTAAAGGATCCCTTTAAAGGTACCCCTGATTTTCTACCCTAAGTAAAGGAACCCCCTCCTACGGCGTCGCCTGGCCCAGGCTGGACCCTCGCCCTTCGGCTCGGCGTGCGCAGGGCCAGCGCTGCTGATAGGCCGGGGGCCGCCTTGTGCCTTACTATAGGGGCCTTAATAATTACCTGTTACCTATACTCTTTTGGGGGGTCCCTATTATAATTATAGTATAATGGGCTCTGTTCTGTTCTGTTCTGTTCTGGTGTTGGAAGTGTCGATTCGGTGAGCAAAGACGAAGTCATGTCAGAGTGCATTGGGTGTGGGGTTTAGGGCTAAGGGTTTTGGGGTGCTTCAGGCCCACGCCCGCAAGGGCGGACGGGTCCTAAACCCTGAGCCCGTACACCAACACCCTCAACCCTGAACCCTAAACCCTTACCAGGACACCGTAAACCGGCCCGAAATCCTACAGCGCCGACCCTAAACCCTAAACAACTTAGTCCATGGCTGAAGGCTCTACAAACCACCACCTGCTGCTCATGGACCTGCCTGAGGGGAGGCCAGTGGTGCAATGTAGGGGCCTTGATGATTAGAATAGGGTTTTGGGGCCCATGATACCATAATGATAATAAGGAACCCCCGAAATGGTATAGGTAGTTGTTTCGGCCCCAATAGTAGGAATCCCTGAAGACTCTCTGTTTTGGTTTAGAGTGCAGGGTTTGGAGGGTTTCAGGTCGCGGAGCTTGGGATTCGGTTTTCGGGTTTGAGGATTTTTGCAATTTTGGGGTTAGGGGTTTAGTGTCAGTTTCTTGGTAATCTCAATAAGTAAGACTCTTAGGGCTTAGGGGAGACTCGAGTTTTGACACTTCCCTCATGCTAAGTTAAGCCCTCAACCTTTTACCAAGAAGCCCCTCAATCCTGCGGTTGCTTGATTTCAGGATCGTCGAAACGAGCCAGCACGTCACATAAATCATTTCCCTTCCAAGCGAGGGTGTTGTGATAGTCGTGTCTGATGAACCTCAGTCTCAGAACGCCTAGAAGGGCGAACCCTAGACCCTGAACTAAACCGCAAACCGAGGTTTCAGGCTTGGGGGACTTCGGGATAGGACTCAGGGTGTGGAGTTTTGGTGAGTAGAGCTTGGGGTTTCAAGCCTACAGGGTGTAGAGTGTAGGGTTTAGGGATGTCGTGTTCAGGGTGTAGGGTTGTAAGCCCCAAACCGTAAACTCTCAGCCACAAACACTGTAATACATCCTTCGAGCCTTGGATGAACCTTTGAAGGAGCCCCATTGCAAAATGCTTACCGAAGTGTGATATTCAAGCCCTATACAACCTTGAAGTCTTTGGAGCTTGCAGCGGGCAGGTTGAAGCAGGTGCTGCACGTGGGCAATGCTGGTGAGGCAGGTGGGGGTTTGGGGTCTTGAGTGCGAAAGATCTCGAACAAAGAGCAAACTAGTTTGTAGGGCTTCCGTTTAACTTTTGCAGTTTAGGGTTTGGGTTCCCTAAACACTAAACTAAACCTTAGGCCCTAAACCCTAAACCCTAAACCCTTCATGATTTAGGATGTGCTACAATGTTCAGTGTGGCTCTCTAAATGCTGGTGTCTTTGGCGCTCCAGAGGACGGTTTGTCTTGGGGTATAGAGCTTCCTACACCTTTCATCCCAAATCCGATACTTTAAAGCTCAGGCCCTAAAGACATGGGGTGTCGAGGTTGAGAGTATGTCAGGGCTTGCGGCTTTTTGCCCTGAAAAGCCGTTCTTGAAGAACACCAGTTCAAGGTATGAAGGCTTCAGGGCTTTTATTGGCTTGGGCTTTGGATGCATAGGGTTTGGGTTGCAGGCGAGTGTGGGGGGGGGGGGNAAGGCCCTCGAGGAGAAGGATCTCCTGAGGCGACTTCACGGCGCAGGGATCGACGCGTCAGGGCCCCGAGAGAAGGGGTTGGGATGGTCTAGCCTCTATTCCCTAAACCCTACACCCTAAACCCTAGACCCCTAAACCCTAAACCCCTAAACCCTAAACCCTACCCTAAACTCTGAACCCCTAAACCCTAAACCCTAAACCCTAAACCCCTAAACCCATTGACCCCAGATTCCCCCAGGCCCGGCTTCTAGCTCCTGTGCAGGTGCACGCACTGGCCGTACATCCCTCGTCAGAGATGCAGCTCTTCGCGACAGGGTCCTCGGATGTCGCCTGCCTAAATCGGTGCTAGAAGGGTTAGGGGACTCAGCAAGCAGGTGGTCATTGGCATAAGTATCTGAAGTTGGATTGTTTCAAGTTTCACCCTACTTAGAATCCCCTGATCGTTTCCGGGCTTTGGAAGTGGCAACAGCTGTCTGAAGACTTTCTCACACACCAACACAGAGGTACCCAGGGTGTGCGGTTGAGGGCTTCGGGTTTACGTTTTTGGGTTTAGTGTCTAGAGTTCAGGGATTCTGCCTTGATGCTGCTGTTGCTGCTGCTGCTGGGGCTAGCTGTACACCGGCAAACATCTAATGAGGTGTTATAGAGATGCTAGGGCCCGGGATCAGGCTTGTGAGGACATTGCGCAACCGCAACAGCCCACGTTCCTGAGTGCCCAAACAAATGTTCAAGAAACAAGCATATATCCTCAATCTGAAGAGCCAACACCTGAATCCCAAGTTGTTCTCCCGAGGCTACTATTCGCTTCTGGGATGCACGTGACCACTCTCCTGTAGCCACCCGGCTTCATGGAGGCTCAGTGTTTAGAAAGATATAGCATAATATAGTATAATATGGTATGGTATAGTGCTTTACCAAAGTATACTAAATTATACTGTGTTGTACCTGAATGGTGGGGTGTCGTTGTTATGGTTTACGAATTAAGTTTTGGGTTTGGTTGAGGGTTTTGGGGGCCAAATGGGCCCCAACGGCTTTCCCAATTCTAAAGCGAGCTTCGAGCAGACCATGCGCTGCAACACAACCATTAACGGTTTTTTCATTTCGAGGTTCGGGAGTGATATCCTTCGTGTTGTCCGTTTAGGGTTTGGGTTTCAGGTTGAGGGCTCTTCGGAGCCTCACCTCTTGAATCTTGAGCACTAATTACCATCAATGCCGGATCTGTACCAATTACCACCCGAGAAGGAACCCTCAGCCCAAGCCCAAACCTTGCGCGTAATCTCGGAGCCTGAAGACTTACAGTACGATTCTCTATAGGGCTCCTTCTTCCCCCGAAATCGGCCCCAAATTAAGAACTATAACCCCCTTATGGAACCCTCATGGCGTTGTAGCCTTTGAAGGAAGCCTATTCTAAGTACCTCATTCCACTGAGGTGGGCCGAGTACTGGATTACACGCGTGACCAGTACTGGTGGCCAGATGGCCCCGTCCCCAAAGACGGGAAGCTCGGTCACAGTCTCTGGTTTTAGCGTTCAGGGTTCGGGGTTACCGAGTCAGTCCTTCCATCTCGGGGTTCAGGGTCTTCAGCACAGGGCCAAAAATACAGGTGCTAAAAGTTCCGAAATCAGGTATAGAATTCGGACGAGTCAGGAGTGCAAGGATAGTCCTGATACTCCTAGACCCGACGCCCGGAAAGCCAAATACATTTTGCTTAGGTAAGGAATATTCCGTGAATTACGTAGGTCTTCATGTTCTGATTTAAGCAACATTCCAGCCTTCAGCTGCATCGAGCTGTCTGAACCTGCCCGGAGCCAACAAGCATTCACACTCTGGGCTCTTGGCAGACGTGTCTTTCCAGTTCGCAGAAATATGCAGGTTCAGGGTTTACGGTTTAGGTTTGAGGGTCTGAGTCTAGGGTTTAGGTGTGTAGACCCTAAACCCTAAACCCTCTCAAGTTCCATTTCCTGAGGAAGGGCGTCTATGCGCTGGCCTTCTCCCCCTCTGGGAAGCCACCGGCTGGCACGTTAGGGGTTTAGGGTTCAGGTGCAACCCTAGCGACGGTAAGAAAGGTCCTATGGGTCTTTCAGAACATGGCCTTATAAAGACTCGAAGAAGGTACGTGTCCCTTACTTTTCTGAGACCCCCATCTCAAAAACTGCCAGTTGCCCTAAGCCCTAAAAGTATATGAACCTCCGAATCCTAAACCCTAAACACTAAACCTTAAACCTTAAACCCTAAGCCGTGAGGGCACACGAACCCCCGAATCCTGGGCCCGCTATTTGGAAGAAGCCGAGGCAATTCGCCTTGGGCCATGGTGAGGGCACCATAAGGCACATCGGAGATTCCTAGGCTTCAAGGCTTCTTTTAAGGTTCGGGGTTCAGGGTTTAGGGTTTTGGGTTGAGGGTTTAGGGCTTACGGTTTAGGTTGTAGGGTTTAGGGTTTAGGGTTTGGGATATAGAGATAAGGGTTTAGGGGGCTTGGGGCGGATGCTCACACTTTCGAGTTTAGGATCTCGGGTTCAGGGTTACAGCTGCAGCTCAAATCCGTGATCTTTTGCACAACCCCTGTAGAATCCTCATAACCCCCGTATGACACCCTGAAAGAGCCCAGTGAATGCCTTCCCTTCAGCACTGCAGCGCAAAGCCCTTTAGCACCCAGTTCATCTACCCCTAAACGCCTAGACCCTGAAATTCGTGATGCCTTGAAGACAAAAAGTCTCGCCGCTTCGATTTCGAGCCTTTCCCACAGGCTCCTCGCATTTCCAGAGCTGCAATCCAAGGCGGCGCCCTGGCCCAGTCTTTCTTTACAGATAACCTAATTTAATGTGAGATAAGATAATGATGTCATAAAATAAGACGAGGTAAGATGATTCATAATCAAACTTTTTCCTTGGCTAACTTATGCTCTGTCCATCTTATTTGATCTTCCTTACTTTATTTTGAACTGCTTTTTGTTGGAGCTTTCGGAGTTCAGGCCTTAGGATTTTAGGGTTTAGATTTTTGAGAGTGGGTGTAATTTAGGGCTTACGGCACAAACAGAGGATTATAGCTGCGATGTTTTTTCCACGATTACTGCGAGGATTGGATTACAGGCCTCTGCGAGTACTAATAGTTGTTGTTACAAGGGTGAGTTTGGGAACCATAACTGCGCGTACTGTCTAGGCTTAGTTTTTGTATTAGGTTGTAGAGAGTCATGCTTGAAGGGGACATTCCTTAAAGGTGGCGGTTGGAGGAGCCCGTGCTGTAACTTGAGATAAACGGTAAACGGTAGTTATTTCCAACATCGGGGGAAGGCAGTGATCTCCAACATCGGCGGAAGGCAGTGTGGGAAGATCAGGTCGTCTGCCAGTCGAAGCTGCGCGAGCGCATCTCCGTCCTGGAGTTTGTGGAGGACTCAGGTTCATATTTATACGGCTTTTATATTCGTCTTAGTCTTTTGCAAGGCAGCTCTAAGAGTTTAGGGTTTATGAGCTGAGGGCTCTCTATTCGTCTTTTTCAATGGGATTCCAGGAGTTTTCAGGGTTTAATGTAGGAACCTGATTAAGAAGCCCTGGGCCTATAACCCTTAAAATAGTAGGATTCATATAAGGAGCCCTAATAAAAGCCCTCAAGGTTTCTTAATCAGGTTCCTACATTCAACCTCCCAAAACCCTTATAGTACCCTTATAGTACCCTTTAAAGGAACCCTTATGGAACCCTAGTAAAAGCCCAGGGTTTCTTAATCAGGTTCCGACATGATTATAGTACCCTTATAGATCCCTTATAGTAACCCTTATAGCCCCTTTAAAGGAACCCTAAGGTTCCTACATTATCACCTACGAAGGCCCCAAAAAGAACCCCCCAGAGACGTCCCTGGGGTGAACTCGGGGTTTGAAGGGGGTTTGCTTCGCGGAGGGCTTCGGCCTTCAGGGACTCTTGGGCCAAAACCGAAGGGAGAGTCTTCGGTTTTAGAGTTTAGGGTTTAGGGGTTTAGGGTTTAGGGTTTAGGGTTCAGGGTTTAGGGTTAAGGATTAAGGATTCCGTGTTTCGGGGTTCAGGTTTCGGGTTGCCCTGAGACGTGACATGGTTGAAAAAGAACATGTCTTGGAGACCCTTGACCCGAAACCCTAAATCCTCCAAAACCCTCAGCTTTCAAATGGGTGGTTGTCAAAATTATGGTCCCTTTGTGGGTTCCTAGTATACTACGGCACCTATTATTTAGGGTACTCCAAAAAGGCATCCTAATTTTGACAACCACCCAAATGGACCCTAAACAACCTCCAAGCCGAAACAGATCCCAAAGAGCCCCACATACCGCCGAAAATCCGTTATCAGGCAGTGTTTTAAGGAATCCTTCAGACAACAGGAAACGGCCCCATAAAGGGTTCCAGTTACTAGAAGGGTTTTAGTGTCCTTTTATTATTTTTTTAATTTTTTTTGGATTGCAGGGATATTCCTAAACCTAAATCCTAAACCTAAGCCCTAAGCCCTTGAATTGGTTCATCTTTCCGGGAGGAGAATCGGCTGGCCGCTGCATGCTGGGATCAGCAGATCTATATCTTTGATGTACCCGGCCTGAAGTGCATCCGGGTGCTCAAAGGCCTGAGTTTGGGGAGTTTTGGGGGGTTTAGGGTTTAGGGGTTTAGGCTGTGGGGTTCGGGGATTTGGGGCAATCGTGTAGCCTGTTCTTTTCCCGCATGGCTTGTTGGTTAGGATGTTGCACAAGTATTTAGAGTGGCTTAGGGTTCAGGTGTAGGAGGGTCTTCGCAACATGCATTGGTGGCAGTATGCGATAACGCAGAGTAGCAAGCAGAGGAATGGACAAACCATGATGAGACACGTAGCAGTATCACGAGCAGGACGCAGAAGAAGGACAGCAAAACCACCGCTAGTTGCTGTGTTCTTCGGCCATAGTACCGGCCAAAAGTGTACTTTCACTTGCCACTGCGAGGAAGTATGATGACAGCAACAGAACGTCTGCTGTTTCGCTGGTGAGGTTGTCTTGCTGGCGTTTGGTTTGAATGTTCGATTTTACTTCGGGCCAAAGGTTTTCCGGCTTGGATATGGTGTGAGGTCAGAAGTCCTGGTCCTAGGCCCTTTCAGAACTGAAACTCTACAGCCATAGACCCCACACCCCAAAGCTCTATAGCAGAGCCCCAACCTTGGTTTTCTGGCTGAGGTGCCGCATGTCCGAGAAAGCACGGCTAGGAAGACTTCGTCGAGGTTTGCGTTCCCTCTGTCTTGTTTGTCGTCTCTGGATTTCGTTTTTGACAGTTCACTTGAGAAAAACCAGAAACAGCAGCAGTAGTTGTGTTGTGACCCTCTAACTTCACAGTGCAGTGAGTGGCTGTGCGTTTGCAGGCAACTCGGGCGGCATCACGCAGCTGCAGGTCAGCTCGGACAGAGCCTTTGTCATGAGCAATGCCAAGGATGGGCAGGTGCTCCGTCCCTCCGTTTTGGGGGTAACACAGGAGCCTCGACAGTCAGGAATACTGTTCGTTAAGGTTCCTCATCATTTTTGTACTACAATATACCCAGGGCCTTCTCGCAGTATTAAGGCCGCACTATTATCGGGCTCAAGACAGCTCTGTCTAGGCCCTAAACAGTGGGGTGGGATCTACAAGGCGCACGTTCGGGCGGGTTCAGGGGTTAGCGGTTCAGGGTTGAGGGAACCGGGTAGCTTTGCTACGGGATTGCATGCCTTCAAGCACGTGCAGATGCGATATGGGCATTTACCTGGTGACCTGCCTACTCGTGGATGAAGTCTCGCGTTCTTCCTTCTCTCCTCAATGTAGAAATCATTGCGAGTCGGGCTTTTCTGTTGCTCTGCATTCTTTGTGTTGCTGTCAGACCTGGTCCTTTTGGCATGAGGATTATTTTAAGTATTCTTGCTTCTACCCCAAGCCCCACAATCATAAATCACCGCGGTCCTGTCATTGAGGTGCTCAGAAGACATAATTGCACAAACCCTAGGCCCTAAAACCGTCTACCCTACATCCAATCATACATCGACAACGAACCCCTGCACCCTGAAGCATAAGCCCCACATCCTGGGCTACCTATACAAAACTTAAACTCTCTGGAGCAAGCCCAGACCTTCACCCTACACCCTCGCGGTAAATCTCCCCAATGTAAGAACCTGATTAACTAGAACCCCCAAAATAGTAGGGTTCATATAAGGAAGCTACACCTAAACCCTACACCCTAAACCCTAAACCGTGTCCCCAAGCTCTCGCAAGCAGGTCCTCTTCTTTGACATCCGAACGGGGGAGCGCGTCGCTGCCCCGGCGATCCGAAACCACAGCTGGAGGCCGGGCTACCGTCGGATTTTTTAAAGCCACGTTGGGGGTTTGGAAGTATTTTTTTAGTTTTGTTCATATAAAACCCAAGAGCATATTAACATATTTTTAAAGCCACGTTGGGGGTTTCTATAGTCTCCTTAGGAAGTATTCTTTTAGTCTTGCTCATATAAAATCCAAGAGAATGTTAACAGTACTGTTTTTTGTATGGTTCTAAGGGGGGGGGGTATAGGTTTGGGGTGTTTAAGGGTTAGGGCTCAAACCCTAAACCCGCACCATAATTTTTAGCCCTAGACCCGGAAAGCCTGGGGTTCAGGTCATAGGATTTGGGGTTGTTGGATGAACAGGATAGGGGTACGTAGGGTTTCAGGGTCTAAGTGCATGGAGTGGGTGGTTAAGACGGGGATTTGGGGTTTTTTCGGGGCTAAGCACCAGTACTTACCATGAGCAGTGTTCGTGAGGATCATATGGTGATTATGTCTTGTTCACATGACATACCCTCTTACTGTCATCACCCTTGCCATCAGCATGTTCATTATATACATTGTCACGAATCACGAATACGATTTGCATCCTGGCCACTTCCCTCGCTGTCTTTCTTCTATCTTGGTAGGTAGGTAGATAGATATCTAGACAGAAAGATAGATGGATGATAGATAGGTGGATAGACAGATCCACCGACAGATAGACTGATAGATGGTCAGATAGATAGATAAGTAGACAGATAGATAGATAGATAGGTAGATGGATAGATAGTAAGATAGATAGTTAGATAGGCAGATTGTCTACGCCTACATGCAGCAGTCGTAGATAGGCAGATGGACAAGGATGGAGTACCTTCTTAACCCTAAGCCCTATGCCCGAAGCCTTAAACCCTAAACCCTATACTAAGCGCTAAACCTTAAACCCTGAACCCTAAACCCTCAACCCTATACCCGAAGCCGTGAACCCGAAACGCAAGGCGCTGGTGCTGCCCGGCAGGTTGGGCGACGAAGCCGGGCAAGCAAGGGTTTGCCAGTTTTGGGGCTTCGATCTTTCGGGCTCTGGGTTTAGGGTTCCTGGTTTGGGGAAACCGTGATGATTATAAGCCCCGCAGGGTTCTCTTGTTTAGCTTCTTCAACCGTGTACTGTCCTTGCCCGGTTGTCCTCCTAAGTAACCCTGGCTACAAACCCGAACCTCATAAGCCCTACTCTGGTGCTTGAGGGTTTAGGGATTTATCGTTCCGGGTTTGTGCAAAAACTTAAACCCTAAATCCTGAACGCTAAACCCTGCAAACCCTAAACCCAAAACCCTAAACCCTGAACCCTAAACTACCCGAAACTAAACCCCATAAACCCCAAACCCTAAACCCCTAAACCCTAAACCCTAAACCCAAACCCCAAACCCCAAACCCTAAACCGTGGGTCTTTTGGTTCGCGCTGCTCGCCCGCAAGGCCCTCAGCTCTAGCGCATGGACATCCCCAGGCCTTGCGCCTTGAACCCCCACCCCCCCAAAACCCCTAGGGTTCAGGGTTTAGGGTCTATTATTATGGTTATATATTGCTATTATATAGGATAGGTATGTTATGTAGGAGTTATGTAGGAAAATGAACAGGATGTTGCAAAACCCCAACGCCTAAGCTCTTAACCCGAAGAAAAGCAGCAAGACGCGCACGAAGCACTGTATAAGCCGTCAGCATGAAACCCTGGGCAGCTTCAGCACGCTAGACTCCAGCACTTCAACTGTATTGGGGGCCTATACGCTCCCGTACCGGTTCTCTAAGTTTAGGGTTTCAGGGTTGAGGTTTTAGTGTTTAGCGCTTCCGGGTTCGCGGCATTGGGGTTTAAAGAGTAAACCCAGTCAGAGATCCACATGCCCACCAGCGCTGCCCTAAACCCTAAACTAAACCTTAAGCCCTTATAAACCCTAAACCCTAAACCCTTATAAACCCTCTCTGAAACCCTAAATCCCAAACCCTAAAACCTGAACCCTTATAAACCCTAAATCTCAAACCCTAAACCCGAAACCCTCAATGCGCTGCAGCAAAGGACCGGTGTCTGGGCCGCAAACCGACATTTCTGTGCTCCGGACGTGAAATGCTGCACGAGCCTTCGATCCCTCACCGCCCTCGCAGCTGCAGGTTCGGCATGTTGGGCTTATTATGAGAGGGGGCTAAAAAATCACCGGTGCTGTTTTGGGGGTCTTTGCTATAAATATAGTATAGCATACACCTTAATTGCCAAGGCCCCTATATTGGCACTTCCGCAGACAAACTCCCTGAAGTAAGCCATATGGTTTAAGGCTTGATCCGCGATAAGTCGATTTCGGAATCTCTCCCGCACCAACCCTGCAAAGCCTAGCGACACCCTATCATAGAACCCATTAGTAGGATGTTTTGGAGTCTCGGGGTCATCGGGGTCTTCGGGAAGAGACTTTGAGAGCTCCAGCTTCGGGACATTTGGAGGGCCTTTAACTAAATCACAACCTGAACCCTACACTCTGTTTTTAGGTTTAGGGGTTTAGGGTCTGGGGTTACTATACCGTTTACTCTGAGGGCTATAGGGTTACGATATGGGTAACTGTTAGGGTTTCTATGCGGGTTGTTTTAGGGGCTAGCTTTATGGTTGTAATACAGACGCCTGAATAATCACCAATGTTATTGTTTAGGGTTCTCCAAAATGATGAGAGTATGTAATATACCCCAAAACCCTACACTAATTATATGCAAGGCCTCTACAATACCTTACCCAGACCGTGAGTTCTACCACTGGATTACCTGTTTCATGATTAGGATCCTACATCAAGAAACGAAGGTGACCAAACCAAGATACTACAATCTACGGCCTAGCTGCCTAGCTAGCCCCCTAAACCCTAAACCCTAAGCCCTCCCGCCTCNCCCCCCCCCTGGCACTTGGGTCTGTATTGACTTGAAGGCTCACGGCTTGAACATGCGACCAAGCCTCCGCAAACCCGGACGCAGATTGCTAGATTTTGCTTAATGGGCTCTTGGACCTTCAGGGTCTGAAGTTCCAACAACAAATGGAGCCACTCAACAGGCCTTCTCCTCGACCCTGAACCCCGAAGTTCTTGGGTTTCCGAAGTTCTTGGGTTTTCGAGTGGGAGGAGGTTCTTCTGAGTTGGCGCCCGCAGGTGAGGTTCCGAACACCGGCACTGCGGCGGCAGCCCTCAGCAACTGGGTGCCAAAAAATGCTTGAACTCACCGAAATTTGGCCTGGCTTGGCAAACTCACCAAGCCCTAAATCCTACAATCTATATGAACTCGAAGCCCCTTGGCCTAAACTCTGAACCCGAAATCTGCGACTCCAAACTCTAAGTCCCGAAGACTCTGAACCCGAAGCTTTAAGCTCTAAACTTTGACCGCCAGATACTAAGCCTTAAACCAAGACCCTAAACCGTAAACACCATCTTCTCCCGAAGAACCAAAAAGCTCTAAAATCTAAACCCTGAAACTCTAAACTCTAAACCCTCAGCCCTGAACTCTAAATTCTAAACTCTCAGTCTTTTCTCCGGGAGGCAAGGAGCTCCTGGTTTTCGGCGACACCTCCCACTCCGTGCAGCTCTACAGCTATCCGGCCCTGGAGGGCCAAGGACCGGCTGGCCCTGTCAGGGCTGTCAGGGCACCCATAAGGGTACCTTTAAGGGTTCCTTTTAAGGGCAGCTTCAGGGTGTATGGGTAGTTGTCAAAATTATGGCCCTTTTTTGGGTACCCTAAATAGTAGGTGCCGTATTATATCAGGGACCCAAAAAGGGACCCTAATTTTGACAACTACCCATAAGGGTAGCTTTAAGGGTTCCTTTTAAGGGTAGCTTCAGGGGGGTACTTCTCAGGGTACCTTCGAGCGTTCCTTTAGTGCCTTGCTTTAAAGTGCCTTTAAGAGTGCCTTCAAGGCTTACTTTAGAAGTTCCTTTACTTACCTTTGGTTAGTAGGGAATGGAGGAATAGGGTAGAATTATAACTCTATTACTACCATTCTTCCATTCCCTACTAACCAAGGGTAGGTTAAAGCCTCCAAGCATTTTCTTACTTTACAAGTTCCTTTAAGCATAGGGTTTTTTTTCTCTTAGGTTTTTGTTAAAAAACCCAAGCATGTTGGGTTGCGGGTTATGAGGACTTCGGGGCTTCGCCAGCTCTTACCGGCCTCCAGGCTCTCAAGCTTATGAGCGTTCTAGGGTTTAGGGGTCAGTCTAGACCACTGGGTGGGTTTAGGGTTTAGGGTTTAGGGTTACAAACCACCCGGTTTCTTTAAGGGCCTTAATATCAGGATCCCTACTATAGCCCTTCTGGAGGGAATGTCTATGACCAGGTTTTCGCGCAGTATGCCTGCAACATGTGAGTACTTCGTTTTTTCTGGTTCAGTGCATATTGAATTTGGACATACACATATGTACACACACGCACATCTAATAGGCTTGCTCTTCTTGTTGTGGTTGCGGCTTTTCCGTTGCTTGCTTAAGGTGTCGTCGCCGTTTGTTCTCATGTTGGCTCTCTTCTTGTCCTCAGCCTCTAGTTATCAATGGGAAAGCCCAGATCCCATCCAAGACTCTGAATGACTCTGGCACCTATTTTAATCTATATTCATCAGCACCAGGGACCCGGAATCGTAGTCTAAACCTCAGGAGTTCAAACCCTAGAACCACGCGAACCCAAACCGTACAAGCCCTTTTACCCTGCGACGGAAACCCTGAAACAAGGCACCACATGCCCCTTCGGCAGGCCACCACAGCTTCGACGGCCATGCCGGCTTTGTGACTACCATGGTGCCGCTGCCCAAGGGAGGTGACCCACCCGAGGACACTTTCTGAGTTCGGGGTTTGAAGCTGCGGGGTGAAGCTTCTAGTTTTGGAGTTACTCCCTGCAGTTTCAGATTTAGGTCAGTTTGATTTTTCAGGCATTTAAGAGTTAGTTTTTGTTTGGGATTGGAGGATTAGGGGCTTTTGCATGGAAGGTTTGGAGCCTCCCAAACCAAGATCCTAAACCCCTAACCCTAATTCCCCAGACTTTAATCCTAGGTCTCCTAAACGCCCTACACCGTAAACCCTGAGCCTGATTCTTAAACTCTAAACCTGAAAACTCTGAACCCGAGACCTCTCTGAAAGAAAGCCTTAGACCTCGCGGGAGGAGCAGCTGATCACTGCGGGCGGAGACGACCACGCAATCATGCACCGAGCTTGATTTCAGCAACCTACGAGGGTTTAGGTTGTAGATCTTGGGCTTTGGGGCATAAGAGTCTAAGGGTTCAGGGTTAAGGGTTTAGGAGTTTTGCACTTCAGCGAAGGTGCAGGAGCATTGGTGCTTCCAACGGTTGAAAGATTGGAATGGTACCTTGCGTATGTTGAAATGCGACTGATCATGACAATCAGAATGAAGGGTACGAGAATTAAGGCTTTTTCAGCTAGTACGATTGCACTTGTTGTCATTGCTAACATCGTAACATCGCCATGGTTGCTTTCATTGCTACTGCGACTCCTCCTTTACAGGCCAATCTGATTATCTTTCTGTGTAGAATGGTCATGAAGTTTCGACGTTTGAACCGGCAGCTGCAATTGCCGTGTCCCCTGCCCCAAATAATGTTGCAGACGCTTTTTTTATTTATTATCGCTACTTGTGATGGATTGTTGGTATCTGGTTGATGAGTCCTTGTTACCACTTTGCAACCGTGAGTTTCAGGCAGTGGAGTGTGGGTCCCCAAACTGACGCGCCGCTTTGGCTGCGCTCCAGAGCGTGGAGGGAGGTTGTCGCCAAGCAGGACACGTGGAACACGAGGATTTTGGTCATTTTCTTTCTTTTGATTTTCGGGGTTTAGGTTCTTAGGATTTTGGGGTTTTGGGCCCATAGGGCTTCAGGGTTTTAGGCTTTCAGCTTGGGTGTTTCAGGATCTGTGTTAGGGTTTCGGGATACTTGAACCCTCGAGCGCCCTACTATAACACCAGATGAGACTAGGTGCCTTAGCGCCGAATGCTCCGCGACCCTTATACAACCCTTAAAAAGCACCTTCAGGCCGTCAGAAGCCTTTCTACAAGCTCCTGACAGCTTTCGAAGCCGAAACCCTAAACCCTCAAACCCCTAAACCCTTAAACCCCTAAACCCGAAACCCCAAACCTAAACCCTATGCTGCAAACCCCAAACCAAATCCCCTGAACCCTAAACCCTGAGCCCTAAACTGTCCCTCAACCCTAAACCCTACCCCCTAAACCCTGAACCCCAAACCCTGAGCCCACTAAGCGGCTCCAGGATCGCAAGAACTTGAGCCGGATCCCGATCATCGACAGGAAGGTCCTCGCCCCCGGAGAAGCGACGAGGACCCAGACAGAGTGGGTTCTGGTAGGGCTAGGGTTTAGGGGTTTTGGGATTCAGAGTTCAGGGTTTAGGATTCAGAGTTTAGGGTTTAGGGTTCAGAGTATACGGTTTGGGGATTCAGAGTTTAGGGTTTAGGGTTCAGGGTTTAGGGTTTAGGGTTCAGAGTTTAGGGTTTAGGGCTAAACTTAAATTAAGGGTGAGCAGGTTCTGGTCGAGTCTCGTAAGGGCTTACTAGGTTGTTTTGTGGGGTTTGTAAGGTCTGTTTATATGAGGATTTAGAGGGGTTCGGTCCGGTTTGATAGGGTCTTGTGCGGTTTTGGCCAGTTTTTCCGTACGATGCTTGCTGTCTAGGATTAGGAAGTGTTGCATGGTATTTGTGGCGCTACATTTGAAGGATCACGCTTCGTGGCTTCAAGGTTGAAGGAATGCGGTTTGAAGCTTTCGAGTTAAGAAGTATGGTTGGGGGCGTACGGTTTCATGGGGTTTTGAGAGGTCTTTGAGATTATTAGCTTCAGAAGCCTTATTCGGGTTCACTGCCCCTCAACGATCCGACATTGCCGGTCCATCGCGGTCCTACCCGAGGCCATCAGTTTAGCGCAAAAAATCTCATGAAGTTGAGGTGCCCTAAACGGCAAATCTTAAACCTGTACTTCTTTTTGAACGAGCACTCGCCACCAGGACGCCTTGGGCGCGGCCGGAGGAGGAGTGAAGAGGGATTTGGGAGTTTCAGTTTTCTTTTGGGGGCTTTAGCATGGTTTTTCGGATCTGAGTAGAGTTGTTAAGGTTTTCGGGTTTTAGGATGATTGTTGGAGGGGTTTTAAGTTTCAGGGATTTGAGTGGTGCTTTGAGGTCCTATGCTCGAGAGTCTAGAATGCTATATTTGTCGTTTGCCTTTTTTTTGGTTTTCAGTGTTAGCGGCTTCCTGTATTGAGTCTTGAGGCTGAGTGTAGGGCTTAGGATTTGTTCGATCTGGGGCAGAGCCTGGAATGTGCGTGTGCACAAACTCTGCAATTGATGCTTCAGGAAAGGTTTCCCGTTTAGGCTGTGGATGCCCGCTGAACTGCCAAACCCTAGCCCCAAACCCGGAAGCCTAGGTAGGGTGGAAGCAATGAAGTCGTTCGGGCAACGGAGAAAGGGGGCGATGAGGGTGATACCGAGGTCGACAAGCATGGTGACGTGTCGGAGAGTTGGGACAAGGCTTAAGATGTTGAAGTCACGCCTGGCGAGATCTCGCTTTCGTAGCCAAGAAGTACTACAAGCCTGATTTCCTAAGCCCGGAGGCTTGCAACCTGAACTCCAAGCTCCTACGAACGACCGCCTGAATCCCAAACTTCGAACCCGGATCCTAAACTTCTACGTCTACGTCGAGAACATTGCTTCTCTAAACACCAACCCCACCCCTGCTGCACAGGAGCGCTATCAGCAGGCCGAGTCTGCGCCCAGAGGCGCTTTGGGGTACGGTTTAGGGGTTCAGGGTTTAAGGATTACGGGTCATGATGAATCCTATCCATGCACCTAAGCCTGGTAACCCCAAATTTTAACCCTACGCCCTAAATGCCAATTCCCGACCAGACGCTGCCGCCCTGTCTTTGACGTTGCTTGTGGTGGCTTTGGTGCCTTAAAGGGCCACTTGAGTCTAACAGTATATCCTGACGCTAGACAGCCTACAGCTAGGTTTGACCCAACTTCGAAAAGCCGAAACCCTAAAACCCGAGATCCTTGCGAAAGGTGCCTTGGACGGCTTGCCACCTTTCGCCCTGCACCACGACCAGGAAATTCGAAAGCCTTTGCTGGTTTTCGGGGTTTTCTTGTGTTTCAGGGTGTCAGGTTGTGGTCACACATCAAAACCTCTTTCGAGGGCATAGGGTGTGGTGCAGGCTTGGCGACTTCCTTGAATAACAACGAGCCAGCCATGCATCGAGACCATTACCGCTTCAGTGCACATTATCTCTGAATTGGACGGAAAAAGAAGACCCATAGAATCCGGGATTACTTCAATTTTCTCGGGTATACCGAAGACCCACACCCCAACCGTAAAGCCCAACCGTAAAGCCTGAACCTCGGAAGAAGGACAGCATTCGGGTTGTGGCTTTTACACTTTAAAGTCTAGAGTCTATTGGGTTTAGAGTTTAGCGTTTGGCATCTAGGGGCCACTGGGAAGGCACGCCTCTGCTGTAATCAGCAAGTCCCAACCCGGCGCATCAAGAGCGGCACTGCGCCGGAAGCTGTCCACGCGGTTCAGGGCCTTTTCGGGGTTTTGGCTTTAGGGGCCTTGCTATAAGCCAAGCGGCGTTCTAACCCCAAGACCTTAGCCTTAACCCTAAACTCTAAACCCTAAGCCCGAAACTCTCAACCCCAGGCAGAAACCCTACACACGAAGCCGTAAGCCCCTGTCCCCGACTATGTCCTCCAATCCTTCAAGCACCCTCGCCAGGAGCCGCTGCAGCACAAGCGCGGTTACAGGCCCCGAGGCTGGGAACGGTTGAGGTTCTTTTTGCGGAATGGGGAATTAGGGTTAAGGCTTTAGGATGTTTTGCGTCTTTAGGGGCTTTTAGGGTTTGGGGGTTTTCAGGGTTGAAGCTGTGTAGGGTTGAAACTAGCTTGAAGGTCCTGGGAGCGGTGATGACTTTGGCGGTCTTGCAGATGGAGAGTGTTTGGGTGTGGATGCCAGGGGTCAGGGATGGGGCTCTTGGATCTACTGTGCGGCGTGATGTGTCCCCATCGCTCAGTCAGCACCAGCGCAATCAGGGCAATCAGCATCTCTTCGTACTTTCAATCATCACATGCAGAAGCATGATCACCATCATCGCGAGGATCGCCTTTTGTCATCGTTATCGTCATCGTTGTCGTTATGATCATCATGGCTCATGGCCACCACCATCAGCGTCCTTGTGCATATTTTCGGTGTGCAGCACCGTATGCACCCTGAGCCTTCAACCTTGAAACAGGAATCTTGAGAACACCTGAATACAAAAAGCTTACACCCGAAACCCTCAAACAGCAATCCTGGTCCCTAAACCCTCAACTAAGCTTGATAACAGGCATGGATGGATCCCTGGAAGGTGACTGGGCTGATATGCCCTGCTCAGATGCTGTCCATATTTAGGGCTTTAGGCTTGACGTGTGGGATGTGTGTATTCCTATTACTGCGCTGTCAGTATACTCCCGTTAAGGGCTTGCCCACGACGACTCGGATCCCTATCAGACCTATCAAAGTCCAAAAATCCTCATCGAGAGCAGTGGGCTTGCAGTCAAGGGTCTACACCATGAGTTTAACAGGCTTGTAGCTGGGTGATAGGGTTTGGGTTTCCCGGTTGAGTGGTTCCGCTTTGTTTCGCGTGTTTGCGCAGAGGATTGAGGTTGGTGGCTCCGGTTTCCGGGAACCCGAAACAAGTGCAAGCCTTTCCAAAAGCCTTAGGCTCGAAGCCGAAGCTGCCAGCCTTCAATCTTACGGATTGATCCCTGTGCCCTAACAACACCCTATGTGGCCTTCCCTATGCCCTATCTATGGTCTATGTGGCCTTCAACCCTTCAACCTACACCCAGCTGCTATCCTTGAAGCCCTTCGACTGGGAGCTCCTGGAGGTCCCTTGCCGGAGGCATCTTCTATAAACCCTAAGCCCATAAACCGCGACCCCGATTTCGCTAAAATCAACACCCTAAACCCCTCAAATCCCAAAACCCAAAGCCCCTAGACCGGGTTAGACCGCTTCCCCCCTCTACACGAAATTTGAGCCTTGTTTGTGCCAACCTCGTGGCCCTCAGGTCGGGGGTCCGCGGGCCTTACCACGCATGCAAAGGACAGCGGCGGCTTTGTAGCTCTTGAGGCTTAGTATCCCCCGGAAAGGATCCTTCTTTTTCCTAGTGGAACCCCCTTTTCAGGTCTTGGCGATTTGAGAAGGGTTTGGAGTTTATGGTATATTTCGTGCTTCGGGTGTTTATGGCTTCAGCCTAGGAATGAGCGTTTCGCCTCCATAGGTCCAGGGATGAGGCTTTTGGGTTAGTGATTAGGCTTCAGGGCTTCTGGGATTAGGGTTGAGGTTGGGGGGAGCTTTAATCTCCGAAACCGTGGCCCCTAACTCCGCCGCTACGTACGCCATGCCAGGACAACCACTCTTCGCTTCGGCGGGCCACGACGGCAGCCGCAGAAGGCACCGGCGTTTCCACGGAGGTGGGCACGGCTTCCACAAACCCTGAAGTTGAGCACCAATACAGGGGCCTGAAGAATCTTGAGTAGCATTCCGTATAACTAGCAACTAGACACGAATGTAGCCCAAAGCCTTATCTTGATTATCAAGGCTCCTAGAGTAGATCCTCAGAATCCCCAAGCTCGTAGACTCTAAGCCGAACACCCCAGACCCGAAAGTTGTGTCCGGGGCCCTTACCCGCTAGCTAGATCCCACAGAGAACAAGATCCTACAAGCCGTAAATTACACGTTGCTCTAGATGTGGAGAGAGTCACCCGTGGGCTGGGAATCCAAGGTTTGATGGGTTTGTTGTTCCTTTCAGTTATAGGATATCTCGGTTCTGTTGGGCCTTAGCTTTTTGCGATGTACGGATGAGATGGAGGTCTTTTTCAGGGAAGTTGGCAGTGTCTTGCTTATGGACATTCCGACCCTGAGCGAGCCTAAATCCTAAAGCCTACACCCGAACCCTAAACCGTAAGACCCAAACACTAAACCGAAATGTTTCCAAGCCCAAAACCTCACAGATCCGCAGGGACTCAGCGCAAAGCCCTGAATCAGCATGTCGGTGGTACCACAACGCCCGGGAATCTGCATGCCTCCGAAGCAGATTGGTTATGTGGAAAGCCTGTATGTCCTTCAGAAGCCCTAAATCCTGCTCGTGAACTTGGCCTTAAACCTACGAAGCTGAACGCCCGCGGAAGAGTTTTCGAGGCCGCAGATTCGCGCACGAGGAGACGCGGCGCTAACTGTGACGACCACACAAAGAGTTCGCTATGGCAGGACGGCGGGTTTAGGGTCTAGGATCTAGAAGCGTCTACAAGGGTCTATCAGGGGTTTATACGGGTTTGTAAGGGTCTATACGGGTTTGCAAGGGTTTATACGGGTGCACAACGGTTTAGGGCCTAGTTTAGGGTTTTGGGTAGGGCACTTTTTGTTGGCTTGAGGGTGTAGAGCGTGTTTAGGGTTGAGGTCTCGCAGTCTTGAGCTCAGGATCGAAAGAGGTTGAGTTAGGGGGTCAGGGATTACAGGATTTTGGGTTTGGGGTTTAGGGCCTAGACCACGGCGCGGTGTAGTTGTTTTAAGGTTCATAGTTTCAGGTCCGGGCGCACTGGGGCAATGATCTATGGGGCTTTGGGTGTTGGAATTTGTGACTTCGTAGCTAGGGGTTCAGCAGAACCCTAGACCCCAGCCCCATACACCACACCCTAATGCCCAAAGCTTAGGGTTTAGGGTTTAGGGTTGAGGGAAGCCCCAAAGCATGATGAGAAAGGTTCCTTTGGGCTTTCGGGTTTCGAAGGCAAAGCCTTGGGACTTTGGGGCCCGGTGTATTTCAACATGGGCCCCGATGTAGGGTTCATATGTTCTCTACAGAAGACCTATTTTCTGGAGATTAAAATAAGAGTTTTTGTAAGACACCCTCGCAATTTTTTGAGCGTTTGAGTTAGGATTCTCCTTCATACGAGAATGATAGATACAGTGTTAACTTTTGACGACTTCAGAACCTTGTTTAGGGGTTTAGGGTTTAGGGTTCAGGGGTTGTGTTTTTTTCAAACTCGAGGGTCCAGGTGAGCAGCTTGGGATCGTTGTCCGGGGAGCGTGAAAACTTTGGTTTCCTGGGTTTCCGCGCCCCAAACCGAAACTGAAAGTGTCTACAGTAGAGGCCGCTGATATCAGATATGAGCTGTTTCCCCAGCAGAAACTAGTGGCGCTCTGTTGCTTACAACCGATGTATTAAGAAATGGCCCAAAGAGAGGCATCATGCGCAAGTGGATTTTGAAGCCTTGCCCAGGGCTTAGTGACACCTTTAAGCTACGTACTGCACCCCTTGATGTCTCGACCGTACTAAACTCTAATGCCTAAACCCTGATTGCTGAGCCCGATATCCTATCTCTAACTCCAAGGCCCCGAACTATTCAGCCACAAGCCTTCAACCGGAGCCACGACTAAATGAACCCAGGAAGCTAAGCTATCTGGCTTGTTCTGAAAGCTCCAACCCCACAAATTTTAAACCCCTAAACTGTAAACCCTAAAGCCCTAAGCCCCTAAACCCTAAGCCCCAAACCTTAAACCCTAGACCGTGGCCCACAAGCCAGGACAAAGGGCCTGCGAAGCCGCCCTCGGGGCGGCGGCCGAGTCAATGAAGTTGAGAGCGAGCCGCAACGCTTCTGTCAGGACTTAGGCTATTTGCTTTACAGGGTGTATAGAGCTTAAGGTAGGGGGGTTCATGATTTACAGGTTTGGGTTTGGTGGAGTTTTGGGAGTTTAGGGTTTAGAGATTACGGTTTGAAGGGTTAGAGATCCGGAAAGGAAGATCCTGACACATTTAGGGTTTCAGGTGTATCCAGTCTTCACATAGACAGATGTGGGGTAAGGCTTGAAGCTTTCGCCTTCCGGCTTAGGGTTTCTGGGTTTGCAAGTTGAGAGATTTAGGGTTAAGGGTTGGGGGGAACCGTGATCTGCCACGAACATGCTGAGTCCTGACGTAGGTACGACTGAACCAGGTGTGACCTGAGCCGGAGAGAAAAGTGCCGCACACTGCTGTGTCTTGCATGTCTCCTGAAGCCCTACGAAAACTGCAAAAAACATTCATATAGGTTGACAGTACAGACATGTAAAGGCTCGATGCTTTCAACATCTCCCCACCCAACAGCCCAACATTGCAAACCCAGACTGTCAAGCCTGGTGGAAGGCTGGCTGTCCCGAAAGCTTGTGTAGGGTCCGTCCCACTTCCATGCAAAAGAGCACGGAGTCTTTACCAGGTGTCGGGTTGAGTATAGCATGCTCCGACAGGGACTTTGGCTCGTAGTATTCTCAGGATTAGTGCTTGCTGGTTGGAAGCATCTTTGTGTTCTTCTCACCGGAGGTTCGCCCCGACGGTGTGCCAGGGCACGCAGCTCGTCTGCACGTGAAAGCATCCTTTAACCCTGATCCCTAAACTCCCGGAACCCACAAGCCTAAGCCCGTACTCTTCTAATCCTGAGCCCCAAATCTCGCACAATTGGCAACACACCCTTGCGTTGAAGCGGCTGTGCATGTTGCGAAAGGAGGGATAGCCTTAATCTTGGCTCGCATGAGGTGCCTTGGCTACTAGAGATACTCGAAGTTTACAATAATCGCAACCTCTCTAATAAGCACCTCTTGTTTGTGTGTTCTGAGATCGCTGCAAGGTATGGTGCACCAGCATACCGCAAGGCTTGGCGATGGAAAATTCAGGGCATTAGCCTCCGTGCTTTGAAGTGTCGAACCGAGGCATTAATATAGGGGCCTTAGGAATTAGAATAGGGTTTTGAGGGCCCATTATGCTATAAATATAATAAGGAACTCCCCAAAATAGTATAGGTAGTTATTAAGGCCCCTACAGTATGTTCCAACGTTAAGTTTCGGTGTTTGGGTCTAAAGGACCTAAGTTCGAGGTTTCAATTTGATGAAGCTTGCAGGTTGAGATCAGGCAGCGATTGAGGGCACTGAAGGTCGAGGGATCCTGGGTCTTGAACCCAAAGAACGACTCAGCCGGGTGGGATGAGAGCTATGAGTTTTCCAACTCGGTTTGGTGATGGGTCGGCTTGCATTTGAGATCTATCCAGCAGGCAGCCCGTTTTACCGGAGCAGCTCCTCAGAAAGGTATAGAGAGGCACAGTTTCCAGTCAAACCCGAACAGCCATCCCGACAAAGATGCAACCATTCATTTTGAGATTTACGGTTTGGAGTTTCTCATGCCGGGCACTCGATGGTCTTATTAATCGCTAGTCAAATCGAGCCCAACAACCCAAGCCCCAATCACAGGAAGCACCATACGGAAGCGTCATATTTTGGCATCCCAAACCGAACTACCGCGAAACCGGCTTTCGGCTTCCAACCACCAAGCACCCAAACCTCATTTCGGGCGAGACGAAGAAGGGCACATCATCCAGTGGCTACCTATCATCCCTTTCCACGGATGAGCTCAAAGCCATCAAGGAGGAGTCAGAGAAGGAGACCGTAAATTATCCCGCTCTCAAGTTCAAGAAGGACGACAACTTCAAACCTCGAGCCCTTCTCCCACAAAACCCCACCCCCAAACCCGAAACCTGCAACTCCGAACTCCTAATCCCAGATCCCAAACCCTCGACCCCTGACCCCAGACCCCGAACCCCAAATTAAGTTTCTTGCCCAAAGCCGTATAGAAGCCTAGACTGCACCTATGCCTCCGAGTAGCTTGCGAACATGCCCGGGAAGTTTGACACGGTTGCTTTACAAAGATTGTAGGTATGGGTTGTAGGATTCAGGGTTTAGGGTTGGGGTTTAGGGTAAAGAGTTCAGGGTGTAGTACTAGTACGGCATAGGGCCATGTATACAGTATAATAGGGTTCGCTGGATAGTCAGCGGTTCGTTAGAGTATAAGTTTACGAAGACCCCATGAGCCTCCAACCACTTGCGAAGGTGCCAGGGAACAAGTGCCAGGGTGGCTGGTCGCCTCCGACCATTGAGGCCAGATCGGTGAGTCTGGGATCAGGTCCACTTTTGAGGGTTTGGGATGAAGTCGTCGGGGCGATGCTTGTCAGGCCTCAGGTTACTGTAAGCCTTTGTGGCTGAGCTTCAGGTTCCAGGTTTATGGATTTCTTTTTCTTCTGCGCGGGTTCATAGCATTGCAAAGGCCCCCAACCGTGGCCCTAAACCCTGAATCCTCCTCGAAGCCCGAAATGAAGGAATCCTCAGCAGCTGCAGGTGCCCTGCCCCTCCGGCGTCGGTTGGCGCAACCTCCTGAAGCCCGGCGCATAGAACTCTGCGGTGTGGTCTGTCATTACTTGTTGATTTGATTTGCTTGGTGCTGCGGGGTGTACACTTCGCTTCGTCACCGTACCCACGCTGAAGAAAGGACTCTGAGCCATCACAGCAGGCAGCACCTGAAGCAGCATTCTGCAAAAACCAGCCATCCTGAATGAAATCCCGCAACATAAATAGTAAACCCGAAACACGCAGGGCCCTAAACCCTTCCCGAACCGAACGACATAAATAAAGAAATTCCCTCGTAGCATCAAACAGAGCACTCAGGTGGGCGCTGCTTTTGCTCTTCGTCTTCGGGGCCTGCCACGTCGGCCAGAGGAGTTTCGGCTCGGGAGGTGCTCTGGCCCCCCTCGTTTTGTGGCGCAGCGTTCAGGGTTCGATCGGATGCTGGGTTCAGGGTTCAGAGGTGCGGGTTTAGGGTTTAGGCCCCATTCTGGACCGTTCAGGGCCGCCACAGCTCCCATATGGTTATACTGAACATGCCCTAACTTAATCCTGGTTCTTCAGACAGACCGCTATATTCGGCTTTAGTATTCCGGGTCGTTTTGAGCATCTTGGTTTGAACAGCCCCAACACCCTAAGCCCAGAAACCCCCACAGATCGTAAAGCCCAAAAGTCGAAAGCCCGGATTTCCCAAAACCTCAAGGCTCCGAGCCCGAAAATCGAAAATCCTGAAGCCTTAAGCCCCTGGACTTCACGAAGCTTGAAAGCCCTCGTCGAAACCTGCGTTAAACCCTATACAAATCTCAAGCCCTAAACTTGCCGCAGGCGGCAAGGCTGGCTTTGGTGAGTACCGTGCAGGCTTCAGGCGGGGACGTCGAAGGTAGTGTTTTGGATTGAGGATTGAGGTTTCGGAAAATAGTTTGTTCTAAGAGCGTTTAGGGGTTTATGTTCGTGTTGCGGCTTAGGGCTTGCGGTTGCGGGTTTAAGCCTTCAGATGTTGGTTTGGGTCTGTGGTCTTTTGGTTGCCGAGGCAGAGCTTTCTTGAAACGTCTTTAAAGCACAGACCTGACTCTTGGGTCTATTTACACTCGGTATCCTGTTTCTGGCACTTCAAACACGATAGTAGTACTACAAGTAGCATTGATAAGATGTAAGAAGACGAGGTCGAGGAACAAACGTTGTTAGTTGCAGGGTTTGTTTAGGCCTTTGTGTGTTATCATGGTTGAAAACCCTCAAACTTTATGAACCCTCAAGATAACCCTA
This sequence comes from Symbiodinium sp. clade A Y106, assembly GCA_003297005.1. NCBI lineage: Eukaryota > Dinophyceae > Suessiales > Symbiodiniaceae > Symbiodinium > Symbiodinium sp. clade A. Next base: position 225,690 of record BGNK01000279.1, on the reverse strand, counting down.
AAGTTTAGAGTTTCTTGCGATGGGGTTCATTTCCTGGGTAGTTTGGGCAGAGAAGCTAGGATTCTCAAGTCCAGCGTTCATGGTTTAGGGTTGAGGGTTTAGTTTCTTAAGGGTCTAGACTTTAGGAGTGTGTAGTAGACGGCGTATCAAGGTAAGACATGATGTAAAGGACAGCGAATCCATGGCATAAGCCTTCCTTTTTCCTATTCACCGTGACTGCATCTGTAGTTCGTTCGGCCCTACACGCTGGCCATAAGTGCGTGGACCTTACACCCTAAAACCTAAACCTTAAGACCCTAGAGCTCTAAAACCCAAAGTCCTGCAGCCCAGAAGCCCTGCCTTCAACCCCCAAATAAGCAATCTACAACAGGCCCCGAAACCCTGCTAAATGGGGATCTCAGAAAACTAGGGGGTACTTTAATTCAGGAGTCCTTCTGGAAAAGATCCTTCTGTTTAGGCTTGCATAATTACTAGGATCAATACAAAAGTGTGATACACACCCAAACCCTTGTTCAGGCCCCTAGAAAACCCTGCAAGCCACTTTGAAAAATCCGTTAAAACGACATGAAAGCCCAGTCCAGTGACTAAGACCCCTATCTATGAAGCTGTAAACACCCTTCTATAACCCCTCAAGGAAGCCTCACAGTAGAAGCCAAAGAGTTGGAACCTAATTATCTTCATGCCCGTAAGATAAGGCATAGGGAATCGCACTAGTCATGCTTAACCCCTGTTCCAACTTTTCGGGGTTCACTATAAGGGAGTTTCCCAAAATAGGGGACCCTAACATAGTACCCTAGTATAGTAGGATCCTTATTATAAGGACCCCAAAATAAGGTACCCCAATTTTCGGAAACTCCCATAAGGCTCTAGGAGCTCAAAAACCCTAAACCCTAAACCCTAATGGAGCTCAAAGGCCCTCGATAACCCTGGAGGTTTTCCTTCGCCTGGCTGGGCTCCCAGCTGCTGCTCGCAGCCGCCGGCCTCTGTGCGTCCTAGGCTCAGGAGCCTGGGTCCGTAATTAGGGTTTACCTTAACCCCAAATAACCCTCCTTTTTAAGGCCCTACACAAAGAAATTATAATAAGGAACCCTAAAAAGGTAGGTTATCTGGGGTCCAGGTAGGGTTTAGGGTTTAATTTTCCTTTAAGGCTTCCTCTTTGGGGGTTCCTTTAAGGGTTCCTATAAGGGGTTCCCTACAGGCTTCCGGTTTGGGGGTTCCTTTAAGGCTTCCTTTTTGGGGTTCCCTAAAGGGTTCCTGTTTGGGGTTCCTTTAAGGGTTCCTTTGCAAAGGTTCCGTTAAGGGTTCCTCTGTAGGTAAGAGCTCAACAATCCCAAAGGAACTTCCACCTTGTAAGAGCCCTACAAGCCCCCAATCAAACCCTACAAGAATGCGAGAAATATCAAAGAAGCCCGGGCAGATCCTGTAAGGAAGGGTGCGTCTCGCGATTTCCGAAGCCGAGGTGCATCGGCAGACTCATGTCGCGGACTCCCCGGGACTACGAGAAACTGAAGGACATGGCGGGGGGGTGGATTCTTGAAATGAGTGGTTCAGGGGTGATTGTTTAGGGGCTGGTCTGAGTTTTTTTATTTTGGGATGCAAGCTTTTCGGGTTTACTGGTCTCAGGGTTTAGGGCTGTTAGGGTCTACGTAGTAAGAATTAGGATTCCTACGCTCATGGTTCTGAATTTGGAGGTTGAGTGTGCTTGAGCTCTGAACACAACTTTAAGCCAACCTGAAGTCGTTGGTAATGGGTGGATATTCCGATCTTTCATGGAGCTGTGCAGCATAATCATGAAATATGGACTGCCAGACAGCAAAGATGGCCATGCGACAATGCATGATATGCCCACATGAGGTCACTTCGAAGTTGAGGAGAGAGGGAGAGAGAGAGAGAGAGACCGTGAGAGCTGTGTTTTCATGCTGAGCAAGTCTCCCGGCACCTTAGGTTTAGGGTGCAAGTTCAGGGCCTCATGTCCTAAAGTCACGAAGCATACAAGGATCTGGCATCTTTTCGTGAACAGCACGCTGAGTCCTCAACCCGTAACCCCTATCCGGCCCCATGCAAAACCCCTTCATCGTAAACCCTAAACCCTAAGCCCTAAACCCCCTGAACCCCTAAACCCTAAACTCTAAAGCCTAAACCCTAAACCCTAAGCCCTAAACCCTAAACCCTAAGCCCTAAACCCTAAACCCTAAACCCTAAACCCTAAACCCTAAAGCCCCTGAGCCCTATACCCCGAACCCTACATCGACCGCCTCCCTGAGCTCAGGAGGACGAGTGGGACTTCGACGGCGTCGGCCGCGAGTCGCTCAACGACTTTTTGGACGAGGCTTTAGGGGCTTAGGGCTTTAGGGCTTTAGGGAATTTGGGCTTTAGGGGTTTAGGGATTTAGGGGTTTGGGGGTTTAGGGGTTTAGGGGTTGAGGGGTTTAGTTTAGGGATTTGGGGCCGGTCGTGCTGCTCTTATTGTCGCAGGGCGTGTGCTGGACCTACTTGGTACACTCGCGCTTATGGTAGCTGATGGGTTTAGGGTTTATTACACAAACAACCCGGTGAAGTTTCATGTGAGAGCCCAGTCAACCACCCTGAACATTCAAATGGCATCGGCTTAACGAGCGGTTGCGTCGTGCAGAGAGCTCAGTTATGATGCTTGGAGCACAGAGTGAGCGCCTACCGATGTCCTAAACCACAAGTTGTAGAAGGTGGTGGTACTACTACTACTACTGCTGCTGCTGCTACTACTACTACTACTCGTACTTGTTGTCGTTGTAGTAGAAGCACTAGTCGTCGTAGCAGCAGTGGTGGTAGCAGCAGTCGTCGTTGTACTGGTAGTCGTCGAAACTCAGAAAAGTAGCAGTGGTGTTGGTAATTGTAGTGGTCTTTTCAGGTTCCTTTGAAGGGTCTTTCTGGGTTCTGTAAGGCTACTAAAACGGTTTCGGGTCTAGAGCTTCGGATGTAGGGGAGGGTTTGGGGTTTAGGGTTTCGAGTTTGGGGACTTTAGGTTGGGGTTTTAGGGTGCAGTGGCTTTGGGGAGAACCCCTGACTCCCACATGACTTCCCGACATTTTCAAGCCTTCGGCCCAAACCCAGAAGCCCTAAAACCTTGAAGCCTTAAAACACTCCCAAGCTCCCCTAAGGCCGCCCTTAGCGACTAAGCAGGCCAGAGCCCCACACCCCAAACCCTGAACTTGAAACACCAAGCCCTAAAATCGTAGAATACATGGAGCAGCCCTGCAGAGGCTGACGACGACGATCACCCGCCACCCTCCTACTACGGGTCAGCCAGCTTGTTCTTGGCTAGGTCCATGAGGGTTTGAGGTTCTCGTGTTTAAGGTTTAGGGTTTCAGGCTCCTGGGTTGGGGTGGGGATGAACAGTTGAGGGCTTGGTGGGTACGGGGTGCCAGGATGTTGTGTTGAGTTTCAGACTACTGATGTGCTTCTGGAACCTCGGCTGTTGCATGCACAGTTTTCTGACAAGAAACCGAGTGCTGGGGGCGAAGAAGTGAGTGAATTCAATAAAAGCTGATATTGCTGGCCCTTGTGGTCCCCTGCATGTTCTGTAGCGGAGTTGTTGTTCAGGGCTTCGCGTGCATTTGCAGCGGTTTCAGAGCACAGATACACCGCAACCTGATACTTTCCTTCCTTTCTCAAGATTACTGTACCAGTGGGTCAGGGGCTTTTGGGTTCAGGGTTAAGTTATGGGGTTTAGGGTTTGCTGGGTTGAGGGTTAGAATTTCTGGGTCGGTTGTTACTGACCACAACTGTTGTTCTGATTGTGATGTCCTGGTTGTGCTGTTAGTACAACGACCCAGCATCAGCTATGCAAACAACGATAATGTTCTTACGACCGAATGTATCTATCGTGGCACTACGATCAGCCATGCTATTAGCTATGGAGCTTCTTCTTTGACTTCGTGGGATCGTTTTCGAAAGTTCCGGCTTACATAGGTTCTGGGATAATATCACGGGTAGGCCTTCGAGCAGTGCCTCTTCAGGCGGCAAGTTTTCGGAGACCGCGCCAATGCTTCCAGTTCCGGTAGCTGTGCCACGCAGTGCATAGCTCTCTGACGTTAAAACAAGGGGGGATTGAAGCGTTCAGGTTTAATATTTAATAGGGCAACTCCTAAGGCTTGAGGGTTTGGGCCAAGCGCCTCCTCTGCCTCCGCAACAAGACGGCCATGAAACTCCGTGGGGGACCAAGATGGGGACTCCACGCAACCCTCTGGCAACGGGGGAGCCACTGCAGCTGCGATTCGAGACACTATGGAAGTGCTGACGGACAAAGTTGCTATGCTCTGGAACCTGAGGATTCCTAAGACACCGTAGCTCGGATGCCCGCTTCCATATGGTGCCTCGCAGAAGCTCAGATAGGATCCGCGTCAGCAACTGCAGGGAGATCCGGATGCTGGACTGCACAGCATAAGGCCTGCCTGCTGTCTCAGAATGTCCGCTCCTGAACCCTAAACCCTATAAACCCTTGTGGGAGGGTGCTTGAATCTCGGAAGCTCTGATCAGCCCGAAGGAGTAAGTAGCTTGAGCAATATAAGGGCTCGGAATGATTGGTACTAGTTTTCCCGATGGTCCCCCTATAACTATAATTCTAGCCCAAAGACCTTCTAGTTATTGAGGCCCCTAGACTAGAGTATTCCCAAAGGTTTCAAGATCGGCAACTGCAAGAATCATCTGCAGCCGATTTCTGAGCCCTCACATGTCAAGCCAAGCATTCCGAGCCATATCCCTATCCATGTTACCAGCAACCCCGAGCCCGAAATCCTAAACCCTGAACTCTAAAACCGCTAAACCCGGAATCCTGAGCCCTTAAACCCTAAAACCACATCCCTGCACCCTAAAACCGTAAACTCCAAACACTAACCCTAAACCCTAAGCCCTAAACGCAACCCCCCCGTTCCCATGGCCAGGGCGCTCGACAAGAAGTTGGGAGAACCCGTGGAGAGGGAGGAGCCGAAGATCGTGACCGGTGCCCGGCCCGGTAGAGCTTAGATCAAAAAGAGCGGGGCCGGGCCCGAAGAGTTAGAGTAGGGTGCCGTTGATTAGTGGGAATTTTTGTAAAGAGTTTCCAGAAGTTTTCTTGGGCGTACTATGGAATTGTCATGAGGGTTTTTTGTGATGTTGGTATTACCGGGTGTGATATAGGTGCATTATCGAAGGGAGTAGTACCGAGAATTATGGTTTCTTGGGGCTGTCGTGCTCGTTAACACTTTCAGGGTTCAGGGTTTCGGTTTAGGGTGCAGAGCTGAGGACTTATGTCACGTGTTTTCACTTGTTAGGGGTTTGGGGATTACGGTTTAGGGGTACAGAGGTTGTGTATGTTGGCTGTTGGGTGCTGGGCTTGACGCTTCGGAAGGTGCGGAACGAAACCCCGCACCGTAGACTCTCGAACAACTTAGCCGTAGAGTTTACACCCTTCATAATAGAGTTCTTTGACACCTACCAAGCCCGCTTACGAAAGCTTAAAAACCCATAGCAATCCGAATCAAAGAGAAACATCGAAAATCCCCAAGATCTACGCAGGTGCCGCTTCCCGCGCGGCCCGGGATCAGCCGGTGCCGCGTTTGGCAGCAGGGGCCCTCAGCTCGGGGTTTGAGATTCGAGGGTTCGACAGCAACAGGGGAACACGCCGTGAAACAAAATTAAGTCTCTTTGCATTCTGCCAGTCCGCTGCTTGCATCCTACGTAGGCAAGAGAGCAGCTTGCACCCATGCCACATGGGAGGCCCTCTCCAACCGTAACCTAGAAAGGGAAGGCCCCCCCCCCCCCCCCCCCCCGCGTCTTCGGGGGTCTGGCCCTCCAACCCCCACCCCCCCCCGCGACTACTCCACCGCGCCACCGCTACCACACCACCCACNCCCGCCCGCTTCGTCACACAGAGGCAATAAAGCAGCTTTCCCCCCCACCCCCGTGAGGGGCCCCCCCCAACCCCAACAAGAAAAAGGAAGCCCCCCCCCCCCCCCCGCTGCTCGGATTTCGGTGGGTCTGACACTGCACTGCACTACCCGGCTCGTGCATTCCCAGCCGGGGTACCTTCTTGAATCCCAGCAGTCAACAAGACTGTACTATTGACGGGCCAATCCTGCCCTCTGCCCCGGGCCGGGCCGCGGGCTCGTAGGGTTTGGGGTTTCGTGGCTCATTGTCGCGGTTTCGAGATTAGGTGGCTGGGTTGCAGGCTTGTGGGTTTCTGAGTTTTGTGGCTCATTGTCGTGGTTTCGGGGTTTAAGGCTTCGAGGTTGCAGGCTGCTGGGTTCAGGGTGTCTGGGTTTCATGGTTTTGTGGCTCACTCTCCCGGTTGCGGGGGTTAAGCTTCCGGGGTTGCGGGTTTCTCGGTTCAGGGGTTTACGTGGCTGGGTTGTAGGCTTGTGCGTTTCGGGTTGTTTTGGCTCTCGCGGTTTCGGGGTTTAGGGCTTCGGGGTTGCGGGCTTCTGGTTTAAGGGTTTGTGGGTTGCGGGCTTGTAGGTTTTGGGGCTTTGGGCTTCATTGTTGCGGTTTCGAGACTTGGGTGTTCGGGGTTGCTGGATTCTGGCTTCAGGGGTTTAGGTGGCTGGGTTGCGGGCTTGTGGGTTTCCGAGATATGTGGCTCATCGTCGTGGTTTTGGGGTTTAGGTGGCGGGCTTCTGGGTTCAGAGGTTCAGGGCGTCTGGGTTTCTCGGTTTTGTGGCTCACTCTCCCGGTTGCGGGGGTTAAGCTTCCGGGGTTGCGGGCTTCTCGGTTCAGGGGTTTACGTGGCTGGGTTGTAGGCTTGTGCGTTTCGGTTTTTTTTGGCTCTCGCGGTTTCGGGGTTTAGGGCTTCGGGGTTGCGGGCTTCTGGGTTAAGGGTTTGTGGGTTGCGGGCTTGTAGGTTTTGGGGTTTTGTGGCTCATTGTCGCGGTTTCGGGGTTTCGGGCTTGCAGGCTTCTGGGTTCAGGGGTTTAGGTGGCTGGGTTGCGGGCTTGTGGGTTTCCGGATTTTGTGGCTCATTGTCGTGGTTTCGGGGTTTCGAGGTCGCGGGCTTCAGGGTTTCGGGGTTGCGGGTTTCTGGGTTCAGGGGTTCAGGTGGCTGGGTTGCAGGCTTGTGCGTTTCAGGGTTCGGGGTTGGGGGTTGCGGGCTTCTTCTGGGTTCAGGGTTTAGGGTTTTTGGGCTGCGGGTTTGTAGGTTTGGGGGTTTTGTGGCTCATTGTCGCGGTTTCGGGGTTTGGGGTTTCGGGGTTGCGGGCTTCTGGGTTCAGAGGTTTAGGGTTTCTGGGTTGCGGGCTTCTGTTGCTGGGTTTCGTGGCTCACTCTCGCAGTTTCGGGGGTTAAGGTTTCGGGGTTGTGGGCTTCTGGGTTCAGGGAATGAGCATGATGTCATCTGGCAACTCAAGCACAAAGCAGGTAACCCAGGCAAGTCATTCCATAGTGAATATGCTAGCGGATGCCAGCCCGCAAACTTGTTTTCCACAATAACATCCCTGGGCGGTCATTTTATAGGCTCTGCGGTTGCGCCCCATGCACCTTTGGTGGCCATTCCATAGACCACATATGGAGGGCTTATTCCCAGGGGGGTTTATGTATTTTACACCCCCCCCTCGATGGGGGTGGGAAAATACATTGACCTCCGTAAATGTATTTCCACCCCCGGGCCCTGCTACAACAGATGCAGACCCGCATTTGCCGTTACTGCTAACTTAGTTGCTGTTCGTATTACAATGATTTGTTCTTGTTGCTGCTAATACTCCGTCAATACATGTGCTCTTGACTCGGCGGCTAAACCCGTGCTACCATTTAACTTAACACTCAGGGCTTTAGGGTTTAGGGCTTCGGGTTTAGGGTTAGGGTTCCATGAACATCGCCAAGGGTACCTTAAAGTACTGAGCCCGAACCTTGAAGCAGTCTCGATGCCATACCCTTGTGGTTGACGCTTAATGCTTACCTGAGCTCCCGCCAAATCCTACATGTTTGGGCTTCTGGTTCTGATTTCCTGATTAACATGTTGAAACCGACAACCCTACTTCACTGATTCAGATAATGGTTTCCTTGCATATTTTTGCAGGTAAGTTGGTCTGCGTGGGTACAACTTAAGCTTCAAGCATCTGAACTTCCCTAAAATTCCTAGACCTGCAACCGTAAGTCCTAAACCAAAAACCCCAAACCTTATACCGCAGCCCCTAAACCCAAAAACCAAGGCCTGTAACCTTAAATCCTAATCCTACACCCCTAAACCCTAAACCCTAAACCCTAAACTCTGACGGTAAATCCCTGGATCGTAAACCCTATAAGTCCGAAACCCCAAACCCCACAAGGCGCCTCCAACCACCGGCGGGGGGCCGCAAACGTTCGACATGGCCAGTACGGACGAGGCCAATCTCTACTATTTGGCCCAAGGTTTGGGGTGTAGGGTTTACGGTTTGGGGTGTAGGATCAGGGTTTCGGGAGTAGGGTGAAGGGTTTGGGGTAGGGTTTAGGGCGTGGGACTCTTTTGCTCTGCAGGGGGTTTATCAGGGTCTCTATAGGGGAGGTTTGGGGGTCGAATATGGTTTGCATGAAGGTTTTGTTGCGGCTTTCCAGTGATTTGGGGCTTTGGGTTTTGGGGGCTTGGTGTTTATTGTTTCGGGTTCAAGACTTGGAGGCTTCGAGGGCACCGTTTTGGGTCGCTCACAAAGCCCACTACCTGTACCACATCTTATGCAATTCTTCCTTGAACTGCTTTTCTTTTCGTTGTGCGATCTGGAGTGTGTTGTTTCGGGTTTGGTCTTTCGGCGTTTCCTGTTCTGGTTGAGGGATTGGGTTTTTACGCCACGTTTTGGCTTCCACCATGCTTGGAAGCCGAAACCCAACACATCTTAAGCCCGAAACCCTGTTTGTGGACGAAGTCATCGGCGCTTGCAGGGCAAGGCCTAAACTTTACGTGTTCTCCGTGTCTTTGGTGGTGTGGTTGAGAATTGGCTAACCTTCAATCCTTCGATCATAAACTCTCTAAACCCCGAACCCGAAGCTCTGATCCCTAAACCCAACAATTGTTTATGTATATATATATATACACACACACACGCATATTTATATGTATACTTACATACATACACACGCGGTTCCTGAGTAGTGCTCTTTGGCACTTTCTGTTTTAGGGTCCCCTTATCAAAACTGAATATTAGGAACAAGGGTACCGTTTCTATATAGGGGCTACTCAGGAACCTAGCACACACACATGTATATATGTATGTATATACATATATAAATATATACACACACAAGTGGTCATATGTGCATCTGTATAATACTGCAGAAATGCAACTCTATGGCCATGGCCAAAGGTCGAAGAGGGAGTTGAAACCCGAACCCCGAAGCGCTACATCGACAACACCGGAGCTCCCCTCAAACTGCAAACCCTGACCGCGGCCTCGCCTGAAGACAACCGCCCCTCCACGCTAAAACCAGATACCCTAGTAGGTCAGGGGCTTGAACCCTAGATACGCTTGCCAAACCACACCACCAAAAGCGCAACGAGTCTCATTATAGTAATGTCGAATCCTCCGAACCCTGCTAGGACCTCCTGTGACGATGGCCCGCAGGCCTTGAACTCAGCGGAAAACCCAAGGCTCTACAAGCCCTAACCCCTAAACGGGTGTGGGGCGTTTGCTTTTGTAGGGTGTCGGGTCTCGAGTTCTCAAGTTGCAAAGCACCGGATTTCAGGGACTGGGGCAAGAGGTGTAATGTTTGAATTTCAGGTCTGTGTTCGTGGGATTTTGTCTGGGATGCAGTGCCAGGCAGTGGAGACTGGGGATCGGAGTTGTGACTCCGAACTTGCAGCGCCGGGTGTCAGGGTCAGGGTCTTGCGTGTAGGGTCTGGGCTTGCGGGCGTTGTGCGGGGGCTTGAATCCCACACCTCTACACCCTGGATTTAGGGTTCTGGTCTGGGCTGAGGTGGGCAAGTCTGGGTGAAAAGGGCCGGCGGCGGGGGGGCGGCCGTGCCAAGATGGTCATTTCACCCTGCCGTGTCGCCATCGTCAGCATTGCTGTTGCCTTTATTGTCACTAATGATGAAGATGCTCAATCTCATCGTGATCTTGGCCAAGACTATTGCATGTTCTTCACGCCCTGCCTGTCTCCAATATGCCAGGCTGGCCGGCACCTCCATTATTTTATAGTGATTATGATAATAGTAACTACCCTGAACCCTAAGCCCCTAAACCCTAAACCCTGGGCTTGGCGTTTGGCTCTGCACCAGGCGCACATTGCGGTGGTTGAATCCGATCCTGCGGCCTCCGGACAAAGTAGACACAATCATACTATAGGGACCTTAGTAATTACCTATAGTATTTTCCAGGGGTTCCTTATTATAACTACAGTATAATGGGCCCCCAAACCCTATTCTAATTATTAAGGCCCCAACAGTACATGTGAGGGAACAAGTGAACGAGATATCGCTTTTCTTAACATTGAGCACAATACCCACCCACCCCGGTACTTACGCCCCAACTTCCAAGGAGCAAGCACCCACGAGGAGAAGCAGTGAGTCTGGCTTCGGCAATCGCGATTGCTGCATTTGCCTCTGTGGCACTGCTAAACCCTAAACCCTAAGCCCTAAACACAAAGCCCTAGACCCTGAAAGGTACCTTCACCGAATATCAGGAACTGGGTCCCGAACGTTTTTCCATTTGCCCGGGGCCGAATTGCAAGGCACTGTGCAGTTTACCTGCCGACCACTCACAACGCCCGTCAATGACGATGTGGCCATTGTAGGGACCCCCCAGAAGCTCAAACCAGAGGAAACCCCAGACCAAACTTTGTCAAGCTATATCCTGAACTAAGCAACACACTCTAAGCCTCTAAGCCCTAACACCTGAAAATAGAATTTCAGTATGTCTGAGTTGTCAAACCCCCAATAAACCAGCCCTTGGCTGCCCTAGGACCCTAACGAAACCTAACAAGTCGGATCCTGACGAAGTCCTAGCCGCGAACATAAATTCTAAACTATAAGAAACACTGAACCTTGAAACAGTGAACCCTATTTGGGGAGACCTAAATCCTGTTAGCTCCTAATTTGGACGACCTACACCCTAAATGCTGTTTGGGGATTCCTAAACCTAAACCCTAAACTCAAAGCCGTTAACTTGAACCTTAAGTGCTCTTCGGGGCCCCTACACAGATAACGCAAGAGAAGGGGCCAAGAGCTCCCTCCGTGGCTTAGAGCGGCCCATCCCGCAAAAGGAAGAGGCACTCCGGGATGTGCCGGATAAGGGTTCCGACCCTTGTAAACCTTTCGGGATTAGGGTTTTTTAGTTTGGGGTTTATAATTCGAATTTTTTGACCCTAAACTAAAACCTCAAGGACTTTGAGGTTTTTTTGCGGGGTAATGGCTGAAGCTGACAGTTGGAGAAACCCGGGGAAGCACGAACCCTCAAGCCGAAGCCCTAGACTCGAAGCCCTGGAGCCTTCACCATACATAAGCAAAGAAGTATGTAGAGTTAAACAAATACTTAACTATATGCACATATATATATATATGTGTATATATATGTATATATCTATATGTATGTATGTATGTATGTATATATATATATATATATTATTGTATACACACATACACATAAGATCACTTCTGCTGCCCAGATGAGGGCCCCGGTTTGCCCGAATGCCCATGGGCTTGCAGTGCGCGGCTTTAGGGTTGAGGCTTCAGGGGTTCAAGCTTTCGGGTTTGGAGTTCGGGGTGGGTTTGGGGCTACCTACATGGATCCCTTCGAGTGGGCGGCTTTGGGAGAAGTCTGCCTCTTGAACCGCATGGATCGACGGAGTCCCCGATGTTCAAGACTTCAAAGAATGATCTCGTAAGACCCCTCATACAGCCTTATCCCCGAATCCCCGAGACCGTCAACTCTACTCTAGCGGTCGATCTCGGAACCCTTTGAAGGAACCAGTCTAGCAACCCTAAACCGCGAACACTGAATGTAATGGCCCTAAGAGGAAAATTTGAAGGAACCCTGTAAATGATCCAGAAGTGGTATCTTGATGCATTATGCCTCAAGAAGGGACCATCTTTGAAGGTATCCTCTTCAGCGTCTAGGTGCAGCCCTTTACCCTAAACTCTGAACCCTAACCGCTGAACACAAAGACCTGAACCGCTAAAGCCTAAAGCCTAAAACGTTAAAGCCCTAAACCCTAAGCCCTCAAACTCTGAAACCCGCTAGCTCTAAAGACCCCAAACCCCTAAAACCCTAAACCCTAGCCCCCTAAAACCCCTAAAACCCCTCAAACCCTAAAGCCCCTAAACCCCTAAAACCCCTAAAACCCTAGAACCCCGAAAAACTCCTAAAAGCCCTGAAACCCTAAAACCCCTAAAACCCTAAAGCCCTTAAAACCCTAAAGCGCCCCATGGCTGCTGCCTGCCGCCGCTCGACGGCGCCTGGGGCGACTTCTTGAGAGCCCAGGTCCGACGCGCTGTTTTCGTTGAGGTTTAGGGTTTAGGAGTTTAGGAGTTTACGGTTTAGGAATTTAGGAGTTTAGGAGTTTAGGGTTTAGGGTTTAGGAGTTTAGGAGTTTAGGAGTTAGGAGTTTAGGAGTTTAGGGTTTAGGAGTTTAGGAGTTTAGGAGTTTAGGAGTTTAGGAGTTTAGGAGTTTAGGAGTTTAGGGTTTAGGAGTTTCGGAGTTTAGGCGTTTAGGGTCTAGGGTTTGGGTCTTAGGGTTTAGGGTTTGTTCAATCGGATGTATCTAGGCATCAGTTTTATAGGGGTCAGGGACATTTTTGTATGGTGGAACCACCATTCATGACACCTGAAGTTCGCTTTAGGCCTGGGCTCGAAATCCTACATCTCCTCAGCCAAAATGTAGACCCCGGATCAAAACACACCCTTTCTATGAGGGCCCGGATATTTTCATTAAGGGAGAGGGGGTTGAGTGACCCGCCGTCTACATGAACCCAGTTTAGGCTTTGGGGTTTGGGGCCTAAAACCTCGATCCAGTGAGCTCCAAACTTCTTGGGTCTCGGGCGAGAGATCCGACCACCCCTGACTTTGAACGACCTTTCGTCCTGAATCTCGGGGTGTTGGCCCTCCTGGGTGGTGGGATCTCGGTGTAGGTTTTTTTTTGATCTACGGCTTGCGGTTTAGGGCCTAGAGCTCGCAGTTTCGAGTTCAAGAATCTTTGGTTTGGGTTAAAGGAGCTTAGGCTTAGAGCCTATGCTTCGGGATTTTGGGTTCACGGTTTATGCTCGAGCTCCAGTTGCCATAGCTATTTGGAATACCTGCTGTCATCGCTAACACAATTCAGCCGTTTCGTCACGAAATCGCGAGTTTTTGCAGGTCCCCAAGGTCAACGATTTTCTGGACCCCAAACTTCACAAAAACCAAGTCGAGCCGTCAGCATCAGGAACCCTAGAGCTCTTGTCGAGCCGAGCATTCCGCGTGTAGATTTGAACACGACCCCGTACATTCCAAGCAGTAGCCCCCTGAATCCATGAAGGAACAGCATGTGTACCTCCCTTCCATACTTTTCCCTGCTCCGTAGAAAAACCTAATCCCTAATGTGTGCACGTTGCAGCTGTTGGCTACGCTCGAGAGCGTTTTGTCGCAAAAAAGGCCGGCATTGAGATTTCAACGCGCGTCACAGGCGGTTCACGTCGAAGTTAATAGGGTCCACCATCGACAGTCATTGGCATTGGCTAGAGGTGTCTAGCTCTGATTACAAGTATTTGCATACTGCGGCCCTTGCCTTAGCTCCTTCCAGCCCAACTCATTGCCTAAACCGCAGCCTAAAGCTGCAACCAACGCTTATAACTACACCCTGTAACCCGAAGCTTCTGAACTCGAAATGTCGAATCAGGCCGCAATCATAAACCGTAACCTCCAAGCTGTAGATCCTAGACCCTGACCTTTCCTGAACAAATCAACGCAGCACTGCCTTAAACGCAGCATCAAGAAACGTAGAACATGAGCAAAGCCAAATCCACCATGACCAATCACCCAAAACCGAACTCACAGGCCGCTGACACTGAACGTGCTTATAAAGCCCCCCATAAAATGCCGGTAAGACCTTTATAAAAAAGCCTGTAAAGCCCTAATTAAAGCCTAAGCCCTGAACCCAAAGCCTCAAACCCTAAACCCTAAATCCTAAACCTCTGAACCCTAAACCCTAAATCCTAAACCTCTGAATGCACTTCGGCCAGCCATGGCCGCGACTCTGGTGTGCCAGGGGTCGGAGCCCTTTGCACCGCTGCGAAACGAGGATTCCGACGACGAGTCGAAGAGGAAGGTTTTGAAGGCATCTTTCGGCTGCATATTATAGTAGAAGGGTCTTTGTTAGGGTTTGGGGAGTGTAAGGCTCTTAAGAATTAGAACAGGGCTTGGGGGGTATGTTTAGAAAAAGCAGTGTTGTGAAGGCATGTTTCGGCTTCATATAATACCGGGGCCTTGTAATGACTGGAATGGCGCTTTGCGGCATGTAGGTTTACAGGTATGGTAAGGAACCCTAAGGAATATGATCGTAATTATTCAAACTTCTATAGGAAGTGAATTATGCGGGAATAGTAGTCCTGAATCTGTGGGCTTCTGCATCAGTGGCTTTATAGGGCTTTCAAGGTTTGTGTGCGGGTGGGTTTAGGGTTGCCCGGAAGCGAAGGCAAGTGTGGATGTGGTCCCCCTCCCCATTCCGGACATCCACGACAAGTGGCAGAAGGTTGCATCAGATGCGTTTATGGCGATGTGGTGTACCATTCCCGGCGCTTCGCTCCTTGCGACTGGCTACATGGTCAGGCACTATTTGCCCCTTTGCTAGATATTTTCCGTTTCTAGAAAGAACGTACTGGCCCTCTGTGTAAGCGCCAATGGAGCTCCTAATGTTAAGACTTAGGAGGCTCCACCCCAGACCCTAAACCCGAATCACATGTTTCGGCCGAGAGTCTGAAAGGTCGACTACGGCTTTAAGGGTTTAGGGTTTAGGGTTCTACAAAAAAGTGTCTGATGTCGGTTCACCTGCGGAGTACGTCACGTTATGTGCAAGGATCCTGATTTAGCCTGGATCCTTACCTTAGCCCCCTTCTGAGGAACCTGGCGGCTCCACCAAACCTCCAAACCGTCACTCCATCAGTACAACCTTACTTGTCAAATCGTATACTGATGATAACCAGACCAAGTAAGCTCCTTATGAGAGCGCTAAAAACCCTTCCTTAGCGCGAGCCCAGGATACGCCGATGGCGCCTAATCTTCCCGAAGGAGCAAACCTTGGGAAAGAGGCTGCCGGGTTCAGGGCATGGGTTAAAGGATGAGGGTCTACTTCTGGGTTTGGGGCTTAGGGTTCTATATGCTTAGGGTTTAGGGATGAGGGTCTACTTCAAGGTTTAGGGTTTTTAAGTTTAGTTTAGGGTTTGGGGATAAGGGTCTACTTACAAGTTGAGGGTTTAGGGCTTAGGGATGAGGGTCTACTTTCCAGTTCAAGGTTTAGGGTTTATAGGTGTAGGGTTTAGGGGCCAGGGTCTAGGAATTCAGGTGTTATAGGTCCTCTGTAGGCTTAATATGGATCTTTGAAGGTTTTATATGGCTGCATATTTTTGGGGCCTGGCTAAGGGATATCGGGGTTCGAACGAGGCTGTGTTAGGCATCAGATTCCTAGATTCTGGTGCATCTTCTTTCTGGCTTCTCCCAATCGCATGCCTTTGTTGTGGTATGGCCGGTATGAGTTGTGCAAGGGTTCCGGGCTAAGGGTTGAGAAGTCCAGGATACCTGAAAATTGTCTTTCGACGCGAGGATAGGTGCATACATCGTACTTGGACCGTCAAGTGCCTTAGTAAATGGGTATTCGCAGGGTTATACGTAAGATAGTTACACTCTCCTTGTTACCGGCTTTCCTAGGCCGTGCAAGCCTGAAACCTTCAACCTCTGAACTCTCCCAAGCCTTTCCCTTATTCCCCAAACCCTACAAAAACGGTAGGGTTTTGGATCCCCAGGTAGCCCTTATTCCCCAAACCCTTAAAGAGCCCCTAAAACGAACTAAATCGAACACCTTTCCCCCCAAAGCCCAGACCCTTAGCCTCCCCTAAGGCAACCTAGCTCGAAAACCCTAAACCCCAGCCCCTGTTCCCCAAACCTCCCCTGAAAACAGCCGAAATGAAGCCCGAAAGCCCCAAGGCCCTACACTAAGTCCCAAGCCCTCAACCCTAAGCCTCAACCCTAAACCCTCAACCCTAAACCCTCAACCCTAAACTCTGGAAGCCTTAGATGCTAAGTCCTTGACCCTCGGAGCCTGGAGCCGTGGTAGCCCCAGAAGCTCGGTTCAGGGTTCAGGGTTTCGGGTTTAGTGTTTAGGGTTTAGGGTTTAGAGGGTTCAGGGTATTTTCGTTCAAGGTTCAGGGTTTAGGGCCTTGGGGTTTAAGGCTCATACGACCTAGTAAGTAGCAGTGGCGGCTGTTAGCCTTCTGTGATGTGAAATTTCGATTCTTGACTACGCTAGCTAACCTACCAGGGTCTACTTTCTTTATAGGGTCCTTTTCAAGCATTCCTTACGTAGATCTGAAAGTTGCGCTTCCGCCTTGATGCAATAGCTTTCAGAAGACACTGTCGCTGCCGACGAGTTCTGGCAGTCAGTTCTTCCCGAGATAGCCTTCGACCGCTCCAGCTACAGGGTCGAGCTGGACGGCTTTGGTCCGGAAGAGTGGTGCGACCGTCCCGTGCTCGCGAGACGCACTTGCCATGTCGAGATCCATGAAGCTTCCGGTCGACAGAGCAGGACGTGTCTTGGAGGATCCTTGGCCCAACGGTATGATGCAAGGCCAAGAATGACATGCCTGTCATGGTCAGGATTCTGATTCGCGGAACTTGACGGTTGATGTACCACAGAAACCTGAACCCTGAAGCCCAAATGCAGGGTTCTCGTTAAGGCATTTGGTTCAGAATACCATAATTACCAAGCAAAGGCAAGTACGATCTTCGGGCAGCCTGAGCCCTCAAGCAGTAAATAGCCTTCAGTCCTACACACCAAAGCCTTGAATAAACTCCCTAAAT
This sequence comes from Symbiodinium sp. clade A Y106, assembly GCA_003297005.1. NCBI lineage: Eukaryota > Dinophyceae > Suessiales > Symbiodiniaceae > Symbiodinium > Symbiodinium sp. clade A. Next base: position 208,733 of record BGNK01000279.1, on the reverse strand, counting down.
CTTAAACCCTACACCCTAGAATCCTAAGGCCAAAAATTCACCCTAAACCCAAAATCCCTAAGCCCAACAGCCCTACGCCCCAGAGGCTCCGGAGCGTCGTGCTCTGGGAGGCCCTGACGTGGATAATCCTCATCTCAATCACCGTTGAGGACTCCCTGGTGCTTAGTAGGGAATGGGGGAATGGGTGATGGGGGCTGTTCTAGGGGATTATACAGTGAAATTCAGAAAGTTGGAACATGGGTTTAGGAGGTTTGGTGCTGGGTACAGTTTACCTTAAGGGAATGAGGATATTGATGTTCCAACTTTCTGGCTTCTACTATATAGGGACGACTCCTGGGATCCATTCCCCCCATTCCCTACTAAGCACCTTGGAGAGGATTGGAGTGGGTTGCGGGTTTAGGGTGCGGGCTTAGGGTTTATAAACCCTACTGAGGATGGGGCTGGGTTAGGGGTTGTGGGTCTCGTGTTGCAGGTTTCGGCTTAGGGTTTAGGTGTTGAAGTGTTTAGGTGTTTGGGTTTTCGGCTTGGCTTCAGGGTCCTAGTCGCCGTAGCCCCTTTTTGCTGCGAGTCTGGACTTCGAACCTCTTGACTTGATTGTTGGGGAGAAGGGGATGACATCTAAACCTGACACCTTCATCCTCAAACCCAATCCTAAATTCCGAAACGCTTGCCCCCAGGCCCTGATCCTCCTAGGCGGCTTAAACTCCCCAGGGTGTAGGGTTTAGGTCAAAGGGACATTGTGCTGAGAGTTTATGAGTTGCGGTTCAGGGTTGCAGGCCCCCGCTTCCTGAACCTGCACTCTGGCCCTAAGCAAATCCCCCTACACCCTTGTCCGGGTTTAGGGTTTAGGGTCTATGAGCCCTGAATACCCAGCTCAGGGATTGGGACAGAGGATTCCAAGCAAAGCCTTCGCGGGGTCCCGGCTTCAATTAGGGCTCTGGATTCAGAAGTTGCTAGTTGGGGTTTAGGGTTCAGGGTCTTAGGGTTCAGTGTTTCAGAATATAGGGTTTTGCATTCAATTTCTTCTTCTAACTGAAGCGTTTATCTCGCTGAGTGAGCATGCTCCTTGCAGGCTGTGCAGTGGAGTGCTTGCGGTCCTGATCCTCACAACTGACTTTGCTAATCTTGGGCAGAAGCCACACCAATCCTCCGGATTTTGTATCTCACCAAGCTCACAGGTCTGTAGTTGAATCATGACACGTTTGCTTGAGGGCTGCTTTTCTTGGCTCAGAGTTTCTTGTTTCTGCTGCCGCAGACCTTTCATTGCGATGCTCTACTACTTCCTGTTTAGACGCAGTCACTTCACAATCCTGGCCTTTCAGCTGACTGAATGGTTTATTCGTCACAGTCAGTGTGTGCGTGTGTGCGTGTGTGCGCATTTCCGAGTGTGTTTTTCGCAACTCGTTGGCAGTGTGTTGGAATCTGTTCAGATCCATTGTTCTGCGCTGTGAAGTCCTTCGCTGTAGAAGGACTCCAGCCTAAATGCTACATCCTTAAGCCCAACGTGTTGCTTTGAGCTGGATAGTCATAGTCGCAGGCTCAAGCACCTAAGCTGGAATCCCTTTTCAGAATCACCCATGCATGTCTGCTAATAGGGCGGCTGGAGAGCCCAATGCCCTGAATTGAAGTTGACTTCGAAAGAACCGTAAATCATACATAAATCCAGGGACATGCTTGAATTTAGGCGGGCCGTCGCTGTGAAGAGGACGCGGTTTTCGTCTTCATGAATGACACGAGCATGACATACCAGAACTACCACGCCGACAGCAAGGCTACGAAGGTTCAGGGTTTAGGGCTTCATGTACTATAGAGGCTTGCGTGATTAGCACTCAACATAAAAACGATATCCCCAAAACTCTATCGCAATATAAAGCCCTTTTATCCGGTGAAGCTTGCGGCTTGAAGCCGGAACCTGGAAGCCCAGACCCGAAACCTTGATTCTGCACCCTGGAGCCGAAAGATTGAAACTTAAGGTTTAGGGTTTGGGGTTTGCGGCTCAAGGTTCAGGGTTTCAGGTTTGGGGTTCAGGATTCAGGGTTTAGGTTTTTGGGGTTCTTAAAAACCCTGAAGCGTGAAACCTGAACATGAACCCCTAAGCTTCGAAGACGAAGCCAACGCACTGAGGGTTTACAATGCCGTTACATGACCTGTGTAGAACCCGTATTCACTGCAAAGCTCCTTTACAGTTCAGGGTTCAGGTTTTAGGGTGTATGGCGTGTGTCGTGTGCTTGAGGTACGTGGGCTGTAAAATCCGCAGAAAGCCGCTAAACCCCAAATCCCTCAACCCTAAATCCTAAACCCTAAACCGTAAATCCCTAAACGCCAAATCCCTAAACCCTAAATCCTGACCCATCAGCCGTAAATCCTTAAATTTAAGAGCCTCCGGCTCAAGCCGCCGACCCCGCAGGAGTCAGAGAAAGGGCGATAGCGGAGGGAGTAATTTAAGGGTTCAGGGCGCAGCATGCATAGTCATAACCCGTTTGATCCCCAATCCCTGAATCCTGAAAGTCTAAATCCCAGCACCCTCAACCCCAGACACCAAACCCTAAAACCCTAAACCCTAAACTCCTCACCCAAACACCCTAAACCCCTACTCCCAAACATGACAACCTGAAGCTCCGAAGCACGAAACGAATCTTGCCCTTCATAAACCCCGAATCCGATGCNCCCTAAACTCCTCACCCAAACACCCTAAACCCCTACTCCCAAACATGACAACCTGAAGCTCCGAAGCACGAAACGAATCTTGCCCTTCATAAACCCCGAATCCGATGCAATGAAGCCTAGACCCTGAACTGGCCCTAAACCTGAATCGAGCCCTTTCAGGGTTTAGGGTTTAGGGTTTAGGTTTAGGTTCTAGGGTTTAGGGTTTAGGGTTTAGGTTAAAACCCTAAAACCTAAACCCCTCAAACCTCAAAGGACCCAAAAACCTTCGAAGCCCCGAATTTGAGTAGCGGCGATCTACTATAGGGGCCTTAATAATCACCAATACTATATTATAGTACCCTTATAGATCCCTTATAGTAACCCTTGTAGTCCCCTTTAAAAGGAACCCTGGAACCTTTTAAAGGAACCCTACTCTAATTATGAAGGCCCCTATGACGATCCAAGCCGCCATTCGCATCTGTACAAATGCCCGCATCAAGCTCGGGAACTCCGTCGCTTCCGGGACGCCCACCTGGGTTTTTGGGCGGGGATGGGCGGCAGGTTTTGGGAGCGAACAAGGGGGGGGGCAGGGGAAGGGGGGGGCAGCAACAGGTTTTGGGAGCGGAAAGTGTGTAAAGTACCGCGGAATTCGCCCCCAGCAGCGTCAACGCCGCTTCGTGCAGGCTCGGCGTCCTCCATGAAAAACAAAATGCCTACAAGGAGGGAAAAAGGGAGGTTTCACCTCCGAGTCATCCAACACGCCCGCGCCTCTAGGTCGGCGGACCCTAAATCCCTAAACCTGAAATCCTAAACCCTAAACCCCAAACCCTAGCCCTAAACCCGAAATCTCGAAATCTGAAACCCTCGAGGCTGGCTTCGCTGAAGAGGCCAGAGCAGACTTTGCTTTCGCGCCGATTTACATTGCCCGGGCCTCGGGGATGGAGCTGTTCATGGCGGCGGGTTGTTCGGGGTTTAGGTTTTTAGGGGTTTAGGGTTTAGGGGTTTAGGGTTTAGGTTTTTAGGGGTTTGGTGTTTAGGGTTTGGGGTTTAGGGTTTAGGTTTTTAGGGGTTTGGGGTTTAGGGGTTTAGGGTTTAGGGTTTCAGGGTTTACGGTTTAGGAGCCCAGACAAGAACGAACTTCGAAATAGCTAAATCGCGAACGCTTTTATGATAAGCAGGGTTGCTTGCATCTCACATTCTAGACTGTACAACACTATCACGTAGACAAGCAGTAAATAGGTTTCGCTGATTGAAGTGTAACCCTAAACCATTCTAAATCCCGAACCCAAAAACCATCCTAAACCCTAAGCCCTAAGCCCTGCCCCTCGCCTCCTGGCCGCCACGGCCAAACAAAAAAAGCTGTAAGCCCTGGGTTAGGACGCAGGATTGAAGGCTCCAGGCATAGGGGGTTGAATGCAACTACGCACCCTAAAGCGTCTTAGACGAGTTCGCGGTGGGGGTGTAGGGACTCCAGCGTTGTCAGGAGGTTTAGGGTTTAGGGTTTAGGGTTTTGGATTTAGGGTTTAGGGTTTAGGGTGTAGGGTGTAGGATTAGGGTTTAGGGTGTAGGGTCATCGCAACCCTGAGTCGTAGAACAAAATATATCTTGAAATATTCTCAGGTCCAACCCCTAGAGGAACAAAGGCTCTAAATTCCCAAGTCCTTTAACCCCTTAATGCGCTCAACCCCAACCCCTGAAGTCAAATCCCTAAACCCGAAAACCCGTAGAACCCTTTAAAGGAACCCTATTCTAATCATTAAGGCCCCTTTATTCAGGTCAACAATATCTGCCTCCTGGGAGCATTTCTGCTCCTCCGGGTCCTCGTGATTCAGTCGGTGGAGGTGGCAGCCGATGTGCACATCCACAAGGCAGGTTGGGGCCCCTAAACCCTAAACCCTACTAAACCCTAAACCTTACTAAACCCTAAACCTGACGTATAAACCCTAAACTTTACTAAACGCTAAGCCTTACTAAACCCTAAGCCCTACTAAACCCCGCTAAACCCTATTAAACCCTATTAAACCCTACTAAACCCTACCAAACCCTACTAAACCCTAAACCCCGGTTACGGACCCAGGGATTCTTGTTTTCCAAGCCCTCCAACTCTGACGCCCAAGCCCCCCTAAACCCTGCGTCCTAAACCCTGAACCCTAAGCCCTAAACCCTAAAACCCTAAGCCCTAAACCCTAAATCCCTAAGCCCTAAACCCTAAAACCAAAAAACCCCTAAACCCTAAAACCCTAAGCCCCAAACCCTAAAAAAACCCTAAGCCCCAAGCTCTAAAGCCTGTGCCCGCAGCCCTTCCCCTGTAAGGTTGCAGCCAGACAAGAGCCGAAGATGAACAACTTCAAGCACGCTGGCATGGGGAAGAGGGCCTACGAGCTCTTGCAGAGGCTGCAAGATGCATTTCCGGATTGCTATCAGAGAGAGGACTCCCCTTCCGAAAGTGAGGGGACAGCGGGGGGGGGGGGGGGGGGGGGGNGGCGGGGGGGGGAGACGGGGCGAGCGGTCCTTTTGGGTGGTTAGAAAGGGTTTTTACGTTGTTCTGAGAGAGGGGTAACCCCTTGCGTGAGGGGGGGGGGGGGGGGGGGGGGGGGGGGGAGAGGGAGGAAGAGAGGGAGAGTGAGGGACCGGGAGAGAGACATCGAAGCCTCAAGTCTAGCCTCTGAAACCTGCAGGACCCGCCCGTCACCATTCACGATGTCACCAGAAACTGGGAAACCACGGAGACAGATATCCGGGCAATGACCTGGGCATCTTCGATCCTGCTGTTTATCCTCCTCACCTGGCAGCAGCTGCTGATACTGATTTTGGAGCTCTTCTCTGTGTGGCACGTTTTTTTTGCTGGCTTTAGGAGTTATAGGTTCAGGGCTTAGTGTTCCCAGCGAAATTTCACCAACAGCTTCAAGCGTCCTATGTTCGACGTGCTGGTTTTTGGTGTTAGTGCTTACAAAGGCCAAAATTAGGTTGATGGGTTTAGGGTTTAGGGATACAGATTCTGGGTTAGGGGTTGAGGTCGAAGGGGCGAGAAATGGTGTGCTGCTGCAAATCTTTCCAACATATCTCGCACCTCATGTTCCCTAAACCAACGCTCCCTTAGTCTTTAAACCAATCTTATCTCCTAGATTCCTCGACCGCAGGCTGGCCATCGCCGAAACAAGATGCTACAAGCTCGAAGATGCGTTAGCCTGCACAACTGAACCTCACCAACAGCACCTTTCCCAATGACCCCTTGATCCCAATCCCAGAGCCCTGAAACTCGAACCCCACCCAACTACGATCCAGAAGCACTCCCCTGCACCCCAAAGCCGCAACTCTAAGCCCTGTAAGCTCAAAGCGGAAGTTCAGCGTATATGGGTAGTTGTCAAAATTATGGTCCCTTTTGGGATACCCTAAATAGTAGGTGCCATACTATATTAAGGACCCAAAAAGGGAGCATAATTTTGACAACCACCCATATGCGACCCTGATGTAGGCCATTGCTCGGGTCCTGAGCAGAAGCCGCCCCTCAAAGGCCCTAGGGATGTTACAAGTGAGTGAAAGGTTCCGATCCTTATGGCTTATTATATAGGGGCCTTAAGAATCACCTTATACTATTTTGGGGGGGTTCCTGATGATACTTATAGCATAATGGGCCCCAAAACTCTATTCTATATAATCTTTAAGGCCCCTATATTAACCCAACCAAGGCTCTCCGTATTCTACGGGACAAAAGTACTCTGGGAATGGCCGCAAGCACCGGTGTCTGGGCCGGGTCATTGAAAGGTTTCAGGAGCACCCCGAAACCCTATTTAAACCCTAATGTACCACCCTGGTTTAGAAGCTCTTCAAGATCCTTTCTAGCAGGATCCCCATCATCATCCCTGTTGAGGTATATAAAGGCTCCTGTTTAAGGGCCTTACGGTCGGGATCCCCGCTATCATCGCTGTCATCCCTTTCAAGGTACATTAGTACCTAAACTCGACATGGCTTGGTGAGCCAGGGTTCAGCTCTGCTTTGCAGTCCGGGGTCACCGTAAGATTATAAGGATGGTTCGTATCATTGCTAAATAGTTCTACTACTGCTGTTACGTTGATCTTTGGTGGTATCAGTGTGGCGTGTGGCTACAGGGTTTACTGCACAGAGATCGCCGTAAGGGGCATCCTTATCAGAGTATATGCACCCTTCTTTCATGCAGGTTTTAAGACATCGACACAATTGACTCTACAGTGGACTCTACAGAGACCCCCCCATAAACCCTTGAGCCCTAAACCTTCGTGCAACAGTTGCGAAGTAATTTGACGTTTTGGGTATGTATGTACATTTAACGTATACATAGCCATGTTACATTACATACTATCCATAGAGTAATAGGGTAGAGTAGTTTACAGGTTAACCTTGCTGCGGCCAGGGAACCCAGCAACCAATTGGACCGGACGAATGAGGGTTCAGGAGTGTAGGGTGGCAGGTCTGTGCGGGGCTCAGGATAAATTTTGGTTTGGAGCCTATATGACATAGTGAGGTAGTGTGAGTCGGTGCCTTCCTTAGCAATGCTAAGCGTCTGCAGACCTTCCGGGCAAGAGCTGGCCGCGATAAGTGCAGAAGAGTTCACGAATGCAGGCTCTGTGAAGAAGCACTTGTGTGAGCAATACGGCTTCCCGGTGTATTTGCAGAAACTTGTGCATTGCGGCAGGCTCTTATCTGATGATGCGAAGCTGGATGGAGACATGGATTTCAATGATGTAGCTGACGGAGATCTGGCGAATGCTGCTGCAAGGAATCATATACACACCGTCCGATGCTTGCTGGATTCTGGTGCTGACAAGGATCGCCAAGACGGGTCCGGCATGACGGCCCTAATGCATGCATCCAAGAGTGGTCACGCGGGGGTTGCACGGATGCTGGTGGGAGCTGGTGCCGAATTGTGTTGCAAAGACCAGTGCGGCAAGACGACCCTAATGCTCGCATCTGAGAGTGGTCACTTGGAGGTCGCACGTTTGCTGGTGGATGCTGGTGCTGATGAAAATAAGGAGAACTAAAACCAGACCGGCCTGGCGATCCTGAGGCTCACATCCAAAAGGTGGCCACTTTGAGGATGCGCGCTTGCCGGCGGAAGCTGGTGCTTCCAAGGTACACTGACCAGACCGGACTGCTTGCATGTGAGTTTTCTCCACTCGAATGTTTCGTGTCGGCCGGTGTGGAAACTCCTCCTGATGGTTGGAGGAATGTCCGCCTGTTTGATGCTGTCACATTTCAGAATGATCACTACTTAGGAGGTTGCATGTTTGCCTGGTGCTGATAGTACTGTGTGCCGCTGGCTGTGAAGCTGGCATGTACCACTGTTGCATGCATGTCAATGCTAAGCCCAGCCCCACACGGAGCCTTGTGGACTTTTCAGCCTTGATTCCAAAGCCCCAAACCCCATGAACAGCCAGCTTCTGCCTTCAGTCCTTTCCCTGGCCATGCTCTTTGCACATCGTCTTTAGGCCGATAGGATCCCCTGAACCCATCAAGCTGAAACCCATCACCCTGACCTACAGTATATCACCCGCCACCCAGCAAGCCTAAATCCTTAGCTTACCTGTTGTAACAAGAGACTGCAAAAACGTAGGTTATGGTAGTTTAAGTTAAATGCCAGTCATTCAATTCGCCACGCCCTCCGAGCTCTCCCGACTAGTGACGGTTGGCATAAGTCAAGTGGACTTGAAGGTTTGGGTTTAGAGTCTTTAGAGCGCTGGAATACTCAGCATTAAACTTCAGGGTTTCTGTTTTTAGGGTTTCGGGTGATTTGTGGCTTTGGGCTTGTGAGCTGCGGTTATGGTTCAAGCAACCGCAAACGCACAGCTCTCAGGAATGGACAAACAAGCAGCGAACCTTCCTGCTTGCTGTATTCCTCCGCACCTGCTTCGCGGCATCTTCCTGGCTTCTAGGCTCAATGGAAGCCCTATAATATAGGGGCCTAAAAAATTACCAATACTATTTTGGGGGCTCCATACTATAATTATAGTATAATGGGCCCCCAAACCCTATTCTAATAATAAAAGGCCCCTGTAGTACTTTAAACCCTTGGCTCCAGGGCTAGGAGGGCTATCCCAACTTGTTTGAATCCGCACAGAAGCTTCGAGTCTGCATACCCAGGCCTGAGCCAAAAGCCTTAGTTTAGGGTTCAAGGGTTAGGGTTGTAGAGTTTTAGGGGTTTAGGGTTTAGGGTTGTAGGGGTTAAGGAGTTTAGGGGTTTAGGGTTTAGGGGTTCAGGGTTGAGGGTTAAGGGCCCTAAATCAACTGCTGATGGACCAAATCCTGCGTTGTCCATGACAGGGACTGTGCCAGAACTCTCGTTGTCGAGGGTACTGAATGTAATGCAGACATCAGCCCAAAGTCCTAAACCCGAAACCCTAAACCCTAAAACCCATAAACCTCGGACCCTTAGACCCTGAACCATATACTCCTTCACCACGAACCCCCAAGCCCTAAACTGACACCCTACCCAAAGATCTGAAAATCTTCAAGCTTTTCCATGAAGGAGCCCTCGTAATGTAGGATTCCTCATGAATCAGTTTAGCTGCGGCAGACTATTATAATTATAAGGCCCCAAGAGATAGCATTCTTGCAACGCCAGGCTCGAAGCCCTCAAATCCCAGCATCCTAAACCTTAAAGCCTTTAGGATCTAACATCTAGGAATCTAGGGCCTAGGGCTTCGGGCTAAGCGTAGAGCAAGACTAACAATTGCAACTCCCTCAGGAACCCTTTTCAGGAATCCATGTAAGAACCCTGATGTATTGAAGGCCTATACTCTGAAATTCCCAAGATCTTAAAGTCCTGAAGCCCTAATGCGCCAAACTCCAAAGCCATATAGCCCGAGGCACCCGCAATTCCAAAAGCACATAAACACTGGAGTCAAAAAGCTCGAACTTCCAAAATCCTGAAGTCCTAATTTCCACATATCCTGAACAGCGCCCGGTACAGCAACTCTTTTATTTACTGGAACCTTAACATCCTGAAAGCTTTTACATCCGACACGCTTTCACCCCCCTGTCCACCGAAAACACCTCAAGCCCTAAACTTCCTAAACTCCTAAAAACCTTGCCAATCCTAAACCCCTAAAGCCTGAACCCTGAACCTGAAACCATCTACCCTAAAGACTATCAGACCTCATCCAGGTACCACCTCATCCAGGGCATCCTTTGCACCACTGCGTGCATGAAGGGGAGCCTTGGGTAGGGCCAAGGTTTAGGATTGAATGTATTAGGGTTTAAGGGTCTAGGGCTTTCCAGGTTTAAGTAGGTTTTAGGGTCTTCTTTGAGCGCGGGGCGGAGGGTGGTGTTTTGGACCATAGATTTGAAGTTCCTTTTGATAAGTTTCTTGATTATGTCCTTCTTTGCGCCCAGGAATGCTTACTTTAGGCCCTAAACCCTAAACCCTGAACCCTAAGCCCCTAAACCCTAAACCCTGAACCCCAAACCTCTAAACCCCTAAACCCTCAACCCTTAAACCCCTAAACCCCACAAACCCCTACACCTCCAGGAATGCCCACCAGCTCCTGGTCTTCACCACTTTGACCAACTACTCCAAAGTGGACACCTGGAGTAAGAAGGATCGGTCCAGCCTGAAGTCTATTCTTTACAGCCACCGGCCTCTTATGGACGTTCTCTTTCTCTTTCTTTAGGGTTTAGGGTTTAGGAGTTTAGGGGTTCAGGGGTGTAGGGTTTAGGGTTGAGGGCCTTTTATGGACTTTTTCGGAATTTGTTGATGAGGGTTTAGGGTTTGGGGCCTCTTATGGACTTTTTTCTTTAGGCGATTTAGGGTTTAGGGTTTAGGGTTTAGGGCCTCTATGGACTTTTTTCTTTAGGCGATGTTGCTGTAATCGGCTGTTAGCGTTTGTGAGTTTAGGGTGCAGTTAATAGGATTTCAAAATGTAGGGTTTTGGAATTTAGATGCAGATTTGCCTTGGGTTCAGGATTTTTCAGGTTTGTTTGAGGATTTCGAGGCTTGGCCCTAAATCGAAACCGTAAATCCTATGAACCCTAGGCCTGAAACCCTAAAAACTAGAACTTCTACGTCCGAAAAGGTCTAGCATTCGGGGGTAAAGATGAAGACGAGCTTAGACGTTAAGAATGGAGTTCCGGATTTTTGGTTTCTGGCTTGGAACTTTGCAGACTCACGGTCTACTAGGGGTGAAGGCTAGCTGCGTGTTGTGGTCACTTGGTTGGGGTTCCTGGGTAGGCCCTGCACACTAACCTGAGCTCAAGCACCCCCAGCCCTCCTTCCACAAGCTTACACCTCTACCCTAAACTCTAAAGCCTGTGCCATAAACCCTTCACCCACCTCACTTCAATCAAGCAGCTTTACCCACGTAGGGTGACGTCGCCCAGGCATCAACCCACCCCTAACTCTTCAAGGCCGTCCCCCTCCCAGCAAAAAGTAGAAGGAAGATGAAGCAGAACGAACATGTGAATGTGTAGTAACAACAGTTAACATAACGACAACAGTAACAATGGTAAAAATAGACAGCAAGGCTACCAGTACTAATGAGCATAATCTTCAGGGCGAAAACTCAATTCGAGGAAGCTCAGACCGGGCAGAGGGAAACGAGGGCTCAAACAAAAGAAGCCCAGGCAATCAGAACGCTTTGGGCGGACTTCCGAGCGACGAGGATCTCCAGCGCTGCTTAGACGAGGCGCTCGGGAAAGATCGGCTGGATCTCATGTGCCTCGAAGAGACCGGGTTTGACAAAAGTACTTGTTTTTGCAACACGTTCCTTCTTCTGCTTCTCCTTTCGCTTCTTATGATTATTTCGATTGTAGGGCTCTTAAAAATTGGGGTGATGCAAGGCTTCTCTGGGAACATTTGCTCGATTCGTTGTATATATTTAGGGAGGAACGTTTTGGTGGGCCTCCAAGAACCGCCCAGGACATCAAAGCTTGGTGGGACTTGCGCCGCTACATACAGATAGACTTCATGGACGAGAGTGCCATGATGGACTACTGCGGTGTTCTTACCATCATACTTTTGAGTCTTGGTCCTGAATTTGGGGTTGTGGGTTTCGGAGCTTGAGTTAAGGGTTTGGTGCTTGGTATAGTTGCCATGCTTGAACCTGGCCTTCTGGACGCATTGTGGGTTTTTCTGGTTTACATCATTCAGAGAGTTTAGTTTAGGGTTTCTGATGATTCTGATCTCCTTATATGGGAGTTTCCGAAATAGGGGACCCTCATACAGTACCCTAAATAGTAGGATCCTTACTATAAGGACCCCAAAATAAGGTACTCCTTTTTTTGTGGAAGCACCTTCGTCGACTCTTCCCTTCCTTGGCTCACGAACTTGGAAAGGCGGAAACCGCCACAGAAGCTAAACTTCACAGGTCAAAACCCCCTTCAAGCGCGAATCCCCAGAAGGCTGAGGCGATCTGGAAACCCTGTAAACCCTGTTTAGGGATCCTGGAACACTACAGTACAGCTGGTTTTTTCACCCTTAGAAGAGCATTGAACCCGGCCTCCTTAAATGCCAAACCCAAATCATCCCAGCCCCTCAACCCCTAATCTGCAAACCCCCTAGCCCCTTTTGGTACCCTTCCAGGAAATCCCTAAACCCCAAACCCCTAAACTCCTTAACCCCTACAACCCTAAACCCTAAACCCCTAAACCCTAAACCCTGAACCCTAAGCCCCTAAACCCATAAACCCTTCTCTTCCCCAGCAGCCCAGGATCTGCTTTGGACTTGCGGGGCTGATGGACTGGATTGCACATGCGGATCCCTGTTCCCCAGGACTGCTTTTGATCCTGGAGCCCTGGTTTTACTTGGAGGATCAGGGTACTTAGTAAGTAAGGTTATAAGTACCCTAATTGGGGTTATAAGTAAATATAACTATAGTTACCCTATTTATAACCCTACTTACTAAGTCCCATGATCCTCNGATCAGGGTACTTAGTAAGTAAGGTTATAAGTACCCTAATTGGGGTTATAAGTAAATATAACTATAGTTACCCTATTTATAACCCTACTTACTAAGTCCCATGATCCTCCAAGTAGGGTTAGGAGATTGATGGAGCGGGCGCCGTGGTTCCAGGGTTCAGGGGTTCAGGGGTTCAGGGGTTTAGGGAGCCGGGGTTTAGGGTTTAGGGGTGTAGGGTTTAGGGTTTAGGGTTTAGGGAGTTAGGGTCAGGGTTTCGAGGTTTAGGGTGCAGGGTTTAGAGGTTATTAATGGTTTAAGGGTTCCGAGCAGTACAACACCCATATTCCTTCGTGTTACATTGTTGCTGGATTCTGTTTGCCTAAGGGTTTTGGGTTTAGGGCTTAGGTAGTTTGGTTTCGGGTTTAGAGTTCAGAGATTTTACTAGTGAAGATTCCGTCCGAAGCCTTGAAAAGCCGAGGTGTTGGCTGCCTGCCTCAGCATCATCATGCTGGACGTGATTCAGGCATCGGTTTAGTAGGGTTTGCGGGTCAGGGTTTAGGGTGTAGGGTTTGGGTTTAGGGCTTAGGGGTTTGGGGTTTAGGGGTTTAGGGTTTAGGGCTGCATCTGATCAGGTAAAAGTGATGGTGCTATGTTGGGTGAGAAGACTTAGTATTTCAGAGTTCCTCCAGTGGCTTATGGGGTTTTGCAGGGTTTGCTGAGGGCTTAGGAATACTTATCAATGCTATGCCTCAGGGTTCCTGAAACATCGAATAGAGCATGGTAACCACCACAACTGTATTCTAGTTAGGTATTTCGAATGCCACAAAAACTGCAGGGGAACTAGCCATAGTAATCCCCGGTAGGTCATGTATAATTAATTACATTACGCTATACACCAAAACTGCCCCACAACCCTTCTCTTATCATTAAGGCCCGAGATTACATTACTACCAGCATTGAACTTTTACTACAATATAGTGTATATCGCCCCCCGGCCCAACCACAGTTCAAATTATCAAGGCCTCTGCCCTATTTGTAGGCAGTTTTCTCATGAGCACAAGAGGAAAGAAGACTTTTTCTCACCGCACTAGCGTCACCGAGCCCTAAAACCTCACAGCACTACGCCTGAAAACTTGAAACCCCGGACCCTAAACCCTAAACCTCAACCCTCAACCCTAAACCCTAAACCCTAAACGCTAAACCCTAACCCCCAAACCCCAAACCGCCGTCGTAGCGCTAGCGCCTCAGACCTCGAAACCCTAGACCTGGCGCCTAGTCTTCGCCGACCCCAAAGCCTCTAAAACCCCCAACAAAGCCCCCCAAATCCGAAAGCCCAAATGGGAGTTTCCGAAAAATTAGGGGTACCTTATTTTGGGGTCCCTATAGTAAGGATCCTTCCTACTATTTAGGGTACTATATTAGGGTCCCTTCGGAAACTCCCAAATCAGTGTCACACTCTTATAGGAAGAACCCGTCTGGAACTCTAAACCTGGAGCACTTCAGCTCCGAAAGTCGTCGAGTATCCGGAAACGACCATAACCCCTAAACCCTAAACCTCCCTAAACCTCCAGGCAGAGAGCACCCCCCCTCGGACCCGGCTACCCTCCGACAGTGGCTGGGCCCTGGGCCCCCTTCCAGCCGCCCCAAAACCTGAAGCCCTCCTAAGCCCGAAATCCCGAATTAAGCCCTAAACCCTAATCTCTAGATCTTAAGTCTTAAATCCTAATCTCTAAATCATAGGCCCTAAACCCTTATCTCTAAATCTTAAGCCCTAAATCCGAAACCGCAGAGGTTTGCATCGACATCAATCAGATCCTCGAGCACGACAGCCTCTTGGCTGTTTCGGGCCTTGGGGATTAGAGTCTGATTAGAGTTTAAGGGTGTTGGGCCCTGAGATTTAGGGACTAGGTTTAGGGTTTAGAGTTTAGGGATTAGGGCCGTGATTAGGTTTAGGGATTAGGGCTGCGGGTTTAGGGATTAGGGTTGAAGGCTTTATGTGGATGCTCAGAATTTGGTTAGGGTTGTAGGTTGGTTTACAAAGGGTTAAGCTTACTTTGTACGGGTTCGGTAAAGACGACTACGACTACGATGTTTTACGAGTGCTAGTACGGTTACGAGTAGTAGTAGTAGTAGCAGCAGTAGTAGTAGTAGCAGCAGTAGAAGTAGTAGTAGTAGAAGTAGAAGTAGTAGTAGTAGTAGCGGCAGGAGGAGTTCGTCGTCGTGGTAGTAGTCGTCGTGGTAGTGGTAGTGGTAGGAGTAGTCGTCGTCGTAGTAGTAGTAGTAGAAGTAGTAGTAGCAGTAGTAATCCGATGACGGCGACTACTCCTTCTCCTGCTACTGCTCCGGCTCTCGCTCTTGCTCCGGCTCCGACCCCTGCTGCTGCTGCTGCTTCTACTGCGACGACCCCGGCCACGACGCAATAGGTCATCCGTGAAGAATCCTCACTCGCTTTCCCGAGGCCTCGTGCTGGTGGATGCGGCCGCCGATGCCATTCTGTCGAAACGGCCCGATGCTGTGGAAGTCGCAACGCTGCTGCGTGCCGTTGAACGGAAGGTGCCTTTGTTCTTGCTCACCCCCTAACCCACAATCCTTATCCCCACATCCTGATCCTCGTTCTAGGGTTCATGATGCGCTGGTTTGGGGTCTTTGTAGGTACTGACAGATGACTCAGATGACAATCATGCTGAGGTTTGTTTGGCTCGGGACTGAGGCTACATAGCATAAGGATAACGAGTCAAGATGACACACCGATATTTATTGTCTTCTAATCTTGTTTGCCTTCTAGGTGGTGTTCCCCAAACAGGCACTAACTCGAATCGATCGAAGACACACCTAAGACAAACCAAAGCCAAGCCATGGCAAGCCACCTGTGACTGAAAGTTAGGCCAAGCCGCACCTAAGAACAACTCTCAGCACAACGATTTCGGTTTCAGGGTTTGGTGTTCAAGCCGGTCGCCGTTTCATCCGACCAATAAAAACAATCAGAACCTTCAGCCCCCTGAAAGCCAAAAGCTGCACCCAGTACCCCAAAAGCCCTCAACCCTCAACCCAAAACCCAAAACCCTAATAAACCCTATAGATCCCTTTAAAGGAACCCTTATAGATCCCTTTAAAGGAACCCTTATAGACCCCAAATCCCCAAAAGCCCTCAACCCTAGCCCTGAAGCAAGCCAGGTAGACATGTTCGATGACCGGCAGCAGGTCCTGGGGGTGCCCATGACCGCCAACTATCGGAACTCTAGCTGCTCTTCAGTTGTATCGGTTTAGGGTTTAGGGTTTAGGTACTTGGGGGATCCTGGGACTTAGTAACTGGGTTATAAATAGGGTAACTATAGTTATAATTACTTATAACCCCAATTAGGGTACTTATAACCCTACTTACTAAGTCCCCTGATCCTCCAAGTAGAGGGCGTTCGGGCCGTGGGGTGGTCAGAGTTTTGAGGGTTTTAGATTTTTAGGAGTTTACTATAGCGGCCTTAATAATTACCTATACTCTTTTGGGGGTTGCTTATTATAGTCTAATTTACCCCAAAACCCTCTTCTAATTATTAAGGCCCCTATATTAGGGGCTTCAGGCGCAGGGTTGGCGAATTGAGTTTTGGGATGATTTGGGATTTCACGTCATGTTTGCTGCAGCTATGGCCCTGACTCTCGCTCTTGTTGCTATAAAGTCGGTGAGAAGCCCTAAGCCCTGAACCCCAAATCCTAAGCCCGAAACCCCAGAGGAATGGGTGGATTCTCTCCATCCTTTTCGCCGCGCTCAGCGCTCTCTGGGAGGTGATCAAGACAGCGAGAACGGACCCTGCACGTAGCATAGCAGCCTGAAAACCGGTTCCTAATTCTGCCTCGACTATAACTAATATACCCCCAAACGCTGTCTAATCATCCGCGCCCCTGTTTTATGACTTGCAATTTCCAAGAGGGGTGATTCGTCGACAGCGTTCAAGAGTTTGGGCTGGGGGGGGGGTCAGGTTTTCTGGCCTGGGTGTTGTGATTTAGGGTTGTGGTACGGGGTTTAGGCTTCAGGGGCTTAGAGTTTCGGATTTTGGGCTGAGGGCTTGGTTTCTGTGGAGTTTAGTGTTTAAAGCAATTGGGGCTAAGGGCCTGGCCAGCTGGAGGTTCCACGCTAAAACACTGATCCGTAAACCCTGCACTCATTGTGTACCAATGGTCTTATTCCTTAGAGTCGCTTACAAGCAAGCTTCCACAAGTGTGCAACAGCATTCTCGTCATGCCCTTGACGTAAAGTATTATATAAATGCAGGGAACCAGCTTCAAGCTTTCTAGAGTCTAATGTAGAGGCCTAAATAATTACCAATACTATTTTAGTGGTTCCTTATTATCGTTCTAGTATAACATGCCCCAAAACCCTATTCTAGTTATTAAGGCCCCTATTGCACCGTAGCCTCCCCCAAGTCTTCGGTGAGGACTTGCTCGACTTTGTGGAGTTGCAAGATGACGTGTGGTGGAACGTCACGACCTGGCTCGGCCACTTATTCTGTGGGGACGAGCCCTTGCAGAATCAGACAAATCACACACTGTAGACCCTAAACCCTAAACCCTCAACCCTAAACCCTAACCCCTAAACCCTAAACCCTAAACTCCAAGCCCGAAGCACCAGAGCTTCCAAGGGAAGGCACTGCCCAAGGCAGAGCCCATCCCAGGCGCCCCGAGTGCCCAAGACCCCTTACTTAAGGAATCCACCGGAGTGTAAGGGTTTAGGGTTCAGGGTTTAGGACCATAAACTCAATCATGATGTCAAGCCCTTCAGTGATTGAGGTATATGATTCCTGATATTATATTTCAAAGGGTACTCGCTTATAACATAAGGTATCTTCCTTAGTTAAGGGGTACTTGGGCTCTCTGGGCTTCTTTTGGCCGCGAAGGGCCTCCCCGAGCTATCAGTCTCCCACACATAACAGGGTCCCTTTAACGGATCTCCAGGGGTACTAAGAGGGTTTGGGGTTTAGGTGCTTGGAGGAACATGGGACTTTGCAAGTAAGGCTATAAGTACCCTAAATGCGGCTTTAAGTAATTAGAAACGATAGTTACCTTATTTAAACCCTAGTTAGTACGTCGTGTCTTGTAGGCACACCAACAGCATTCATAGTTAGAGTAGGTTTTTCATATTAACGTAGGCCTTTTGTAGTTTTAGAAGGGTGCATAGAGTAGCATCTTCCAGCTCTTGTTGTTGTTGGGTTCCAATCGGGTTCCATCATGGCTTTGGAGGGTTTTTTCGTTCCGGGGTCTTAAGAGTTGGAACAGGGTGTTGGCCGGAATTGCGAGTATCCTTTAGCGAACATGCATCGGCAGCACAAGGAGATCGTATTACTTATTATTCAGACCACTATATGTACCAGACCCTTCAAGAAGTTTGCTTGATTTAGGGTATGTAGGGTTTCGGTTCACACTTTGGGGTTTTGGCTTGGCGGTTTCTTTGTTGGTCGCACCATTGACTTGACGTAGCAAATACCGCCTCGAATTTGCAGTCCTCTCGTTTCAGGCACTAAGAATCAGTTGCGTGGATCCTGAGGCTAAGTTCTGTCGGGTTCCCTGAGCTGTTAACCCTAAACCGTAATCCGTAAGCGGCTCTCGGGTGAATGCTTCGGAGGGTTTACATCGTCCTGTTTGGGGTCATGTGGCTTGAATGTGCGAGTATCTCATATTTACATAGGGGCACCTCCGCACATGAGACCCTCAAACCCTGAATCCCAATCCCTACACCCTTGACCCTAAACCCTAAACCCTAAAAATCTAGGTAAACCCAAAGCCCTGCTGCAGATCACCCTTGATCCTAAACCCTACACCCTTGACCGACAACCCTAGGTAAACCCAAATCCCAAGCTCTGAGAAGCCGCCCTTTCGACCGATCTTCACCTGCGCTAGCTTGAGTGCAGTGCCTACCCAGAGACTCCAATATCCCTTAATCACTTAATCAGCGCATATACCTGAAAATTATGGTAGGATCCCTAATACGACTGAAGGTATATTCCGTAATTAAGGGATATTGGCAGGTCTGGGCGATGCCTAGAGTCTGGGGACTTTCTGCGTCTCGAGATTTTGCATCCCGCACTCTGCATCATGTACGCCAAGCGCTTATAAACCCTCGGCCCGAAAGCATAAGCACCTTCACCGCCTTAACCCCAAACCATCAGTCCCCGTGCCTATAGAACCTAAACCCCCCAACAACTAAGCTCTAAACCCTCCCTAAACCCTGAACCCTGAAAAAAAAACCCTGAATCCTGAACCCTTACTGTAACCCTGAACTATAAGCCCTCCGAAAAAGTCTCCGGACCTCCAACCACAGGCCGAGAAGGACCGCAAGGCAAGTGCCAAGGTTGCCCCGAAAGCCACCGACACCTGCTGACTTCAACTAGGAGAAATCCTAGACCCTAACCAAAATCCATAATGTAATAAGCCCAGCTTCAGGGATCAAAGGACCCCTAAACCCGAGGTAGATCTGAGGGAGGTTGTCGTTGACATCCGGGGGTTTACACAGCTTCGGGGTTTGACGGTGTAGCGTGTAAAGCTACGGGGTTTCCGGGGTCGTGTAAGCCTACAGATCCCGAACATGAAACCCTAAACCCTAAGCCCTAACCCGAGGCATAGGGTGTTCGTGTCTCGGGGCGATGGCTTCTGGAGGAAGTCACTGCAGCCTAGCAGGGTTCCGACAGGGGACCCAGACCAGCCACAGCCAGCTTGAATTGAAAATACTGCTGATGGACAAAATCCTGCATGACCTTAAGGACCCTAAACTATGGGAATTATGGTATATTCCTTATAATGGGTAATGCATGATTTTGTCCATCAGCCGTAGTTGCAAATTGGTGCCTAAACCCTAAAATCTAAACCGGGGTTTCGACTGAGATATTTGGCAAGTGAGGCTTCAGGGTTTCAGCGTTTTAGGGTTCAGGACTTCAAGGTGTTGGGGTTTGGGGTGGGTTCTGACTTTCAGGCGTGGTGTCCTAAACCCTACACCCCTAAACTCTAAACTTTAAATCCTAGACCCCTAAACCAAAAACCCTAGACCCTAAACCGGTTTGGGGTTCCAGGGTTCGAGGACCCGAGGCTGAGGCGGCAAAGCACTTGTGGTAACTTTTCCGTACCCTGGGGACCCCAAGCGGTTTAGGGTTTACGGTTCAGGGTTTAGGGTTTAGGGCTTAGGGTTTAGGGGAATAGTAAATCCTCAAGTCGAAACCCGACTAACCTGACCTACAACAGGCAGAAGCGCAAAACCCCACAACGGAGGCATGTTTGAGGGCCGCTTTAGGGTCTCAAGCTTCGGATTGCACCGTTAGGGGTTTTAGGGTTTAGGGGTTTTAGTGTTGGTGTTCAGGGTTTAGGGGGTTTCGGCCTGCGATTTCGCCAGAGGTAGCCGAAGAGGTTTACCATTTCGAAAGTTGGCTTTCAGGGGTGAGGCGTTCGACCTGTCTCGCGGATGAAAGCTTTGTCAGACTACGGGGAGCCGGCCGTGGATGGGCCCTGAGTGCTTTTGAGCTGAATTCTCAACCCTACACGGCACGTAAACCCTAAACCCTAAACCCTTAAACCTAAAACTTAAACCCTAAACCCTAAACTTTAAACCCTAAACCCAAAACCCCTAACTCCAAACCTTCCCGAAGCTGGTGATCGGTTTGAAGCTTACCCTGCCTTCAGGAGGTAGGTTTGCTAAAAACCCTTGCCGGTTTCGGGCTTCTGGGTTTATGGTTTCGGGATTTTGGGTTATAACTCCTAAGCCGCAAACCTCACACCCTTAAACCCTGGACCCAAAATCCCTAAATTCTGAACCCTTAACTTCGGGGTAGGAAGGCGCATCAAGAGCCCTGTTCAACTCCCTCAACCCCAAGCTCTAAGCCTTAATACCACACCGAAACCCAAAGCCCCTAAACCCTAAACCCTAAACCCTAAAGAAACCCTAAACCCTAACTTATACCAAGCCGAAACCCCTAAAACCCTGCTTCTGCAGGTCTTCAGCGCCAGGTCAGCCATGCCAGTGCCGTCCTGTCGCCACGCCTCCGACCGCCGGAACAGTGAGAAAGTGGCTGCTTGGGGTCTTTAAGGCTTCATGAGGTTTAGGGTTTAGGGTTTAGGGTTCATGATTGGGATCTTGAGGCACCCAGCGGTTTCACGAGTTTAGTGTTTCAGGCTTCACTTTAGGGCAGGGCTGTCGCGATTCCTCGTCCTCTCAACGGATTGGCTGGTGTATTTCATTCCATGCCAACGTACCCCAAATCCTTATTCCAGATATCGATGCACCGCAATTCAGCGCGAATATTCCTCCAGGTCTTGGATGTCCACATGTTGGCGAACGATGAGAACCATATTTCTTTGTCGAGGGTGGATCGAATTTTAAAAGCACCAATCGTACTTGGTGAGTAGCCAATCAGTAGTCCCAATAGACCTGAGCCCCAAGTGGGAGTATCCTACTAGTAATAGCGCTACCGGGCTTTGCTGTTGCTTGAGAGTCTCAGTTGTCTGTGCCTCTTGCTCTGAATTATGGCTCGGACCAGCGAGGGAAGCTGTACCGAACCAAGAGAGGAAAAGAGTGGGCCATCGCATATACCTTTTGAGTATACACATCATCTGTATTGGCGGCACGGTGTTCAGGTAAGATGGCAAAGTTGTCGCAAGCGGGAGCGCAGCATCTTAGCCTCAGAACCCTCAAAGTTCCAGCCCTTCTGCCCGAAAGCTCCACCCTAAAGTCGGAGGCTTGGGCAGATCTGTTTCTGAGACGCCTCCGTGCTTGCATGTAGCCCTCCTCGTCCGAGCATGGAAGACAATGATGAGGCTGGGTTTGGCGCGGTTTAGGGTTTAGGGGTTTAGGGTTTAGGGTTTAGGGCGTAGGCATAAATTCAGCAACGATGTTTGTCTCCTTTGGTTGATCGAGATCAGTGCTTCTGAATGAAGTTTAGCTTTTATAGTGGCCGCGAGCAGTATGCCATGCTTGAAAAGCCCTACAGGCCTTCAGAAGCCGGCATGAAGTCTTCAAACAGATAAACCCCCAATTGCTGACAAGTTTCTAAACCCTAAACCCTCTACCATGAAGCATCTCTTATGTTAATCCAGAAAACTTAAATCCTGAACACCACTATCGAACTCCCAGGCTGTGGAGTCCATCACTCTCAACACCAGAGTAGAAGACGGAAAGTTGAACCAGGGTCGATTGGACGATTTATGCTGGTCTTTGTTTTTAGGTGGCCTAAATAAACCCCAACTCCGGAAAACAGAAACCCCAAACCCCAAGCCCCAAGCCCTGAACCCTAAATCCGAATCCTCGAACTCCCAAGCCCTAAACTCTAAATCCGAATCCTCAAACTCCCAAGCCCCAAACCCCAAACCCTAAACCCTAAACCCCAAGCCCTAAACCCTAAATCCGAATCCTCAAACTCCCAAGCCCTACATCCTGAACTCGATGCCCTGAGCCCTAAGCCACGGTCGGAAGGAGCCCCAGAGCAATGAGGCCTCGTGCGCTCATCTTTTGCTTGGCCGGGGCAGTATTCAGAGTTAGGGTTTAGGTTTTTGGTTTAGGGTTTTGGGTTTAGGGTTTTGGGTTTAGGGTTTAGGGTTTAGGGTTTTGGGTTTTGGGTTTAGGGTTTAATTAGGGTTTAGGGTTTAGGGTTTAGGATTCAGGGGAAGTATTCAGAGTTTGGGAGTAACCGAAGGGTCATTTCTTCGCACGTCGGGTGTTTGTGGCTTTTGCATGGGGTCTTATACATGGCTAGCCATGTAAACAGGTCTTCAGTTGTGGGTGCGTGGACCACGGACTGCAGCCGGATTTCACACCCCCCACAGCCCCAAGGACCCCCTTATCCCCTTATGAAACTGAAGCCACGGAGATCCTGAGATCCGGAAGCACACCAATCCAAAGCCCCAAGAATCCCAAAGCCCTAAGGCCCCTAAAACCCTAAAGTTAACCCAAAGCCCTAAAGCCTTAGAACCTCTTAAGCCCTCAAGTTAAACCCTAAACCCATAGCCCTAAAGCCTTGGAGTTCCACTGAACGCTCGTGCGAGGCAGACGCCCTTTGCAGCCGCTTCAAGTGCACCCTACCTTAACCGACCAAACCCTACTTTTTTGTAGGTTCTTATTATAAACCCGAATATGGAATTTATAGGGACCCTACTTTTTTGTAGGTTTTGGTAGGTTAAGGTAAGGCTCTACCCGAAGAGCGTACTGTATCAGGCTTCAGGGTAATGTTGGAGCGTTAAGCGGAGTACAAACTAGGTCGCCCCAATTTCAACAACTCCCTATGACACCCCATAAACACCACACAAAATCGATCTCGCAACCATGGCTACAAAGTAGAACCCTATAAAACTTCATTTTCGCAGCCATCTAACACCCAAGAAAAGTTTCCATCACCGTTAAACCCTGAACCCTTAAGCAGGATCCCTTAAAGATCCCTTAAAGGACCTCAAACTAAACCCTAAACCCTAAAGCCCAAACCCTAAACCCTCAACCCTAAACCCTAAACCCTAAACCCCCCCCCCTTCCCAGGAAGAAGAAGAAGAAGTCCGGCCGAGACGGAGCATGGAGCGTCGGGGCTCGCAGTCCTCCATCGACATGGCAAGGGCCGCCCTGGCTCGGGTCTTAGAGCTCTTTTTTTAAGGGTTTAGGGTTTAGGGTTTAGGGTTTAGGGTTCAGGGTTTAGGGGGGGTTTTAGGGATTCAGAGCTCTTTTTAAGGGGGATTTCAGGGGTTCAGGGTTGTAAGGGTCTAGGGTTTAGGACTTTAGGGTTTAGGGTTTTAGGGTTGAGGGCTTTATATAGGCTTTTAGGGTTTTGGGGGTTTAGGGTGTAAGGGTGTTAGGGTGTTAGGGTTTAGGGTCTGCCCTCAGGTTTAAGGTTTTCCGGTTTTCGGGTGTTAGGCTTAAGGGCTTTGGGAGCTTTGGCCTTGAGGGCTTTTGGGGCGTAGGGTTGAAGTAGCCTTGGGAGTTGAGCTTCCCAGACCCCCGAGAGGATCCAAAAAGTAGATCCCTTAATGGGGGTTCCTATAAAGTACCCTTAGTAGTATAGGGCCCCAAATTAGGGGATCTACTTTCTAGTTCCTCCCGGGGGGCCTGGGTTGGGGTTTCAAGGTTCGGGGCTTGCGGTTCAGATTTGTAAACCTTAGTGTTCTTCGGACAGCTATTTTCATGAAAACCCCAAGGGATAAAAAAGCACGTAATTTTCATTGTGGTGCTAAGGGCGCTGAAGTTTAAAACAGTTTCTGAGTGAGTATTGAAGAAATCACCTTGAGCCGGTCTGTTTTGAGGGTTAGCTATGCTGTTTCGATTCCTTCGTGTGGGTTCAAGGCTTACAGATCTTTGGGGCTTTGGGTTGCGAGGCTTGGGTTTAGAATTTGCGGTTGACTGCTTGCTGTTTCTGGGCTTGTGGCTGTCGGGTGCATGGTTTTAGGGTTCAGTATTTCCGCTTGAGTCTTTTTCCATTTTCTTCGTGAGAGGATGTATTTGCCGTCGGTCAAAGTTGCAAAAAACACGAAACCTCTTCTTTCGTGTGGGGGAAATATTGTGTCGAAGCCCGAACCCTGAACCCGAACATCCTAAATCTTAATCTCTAAGCCCAAAACCCTAACGTAATTTCTAAACCCCAAACCCTCAACTCCATGCCCTTGTAAGCTCTTAACTCTGTAGCGACTCATGCTCTGTTTTCTAGGTCTCCCAGTTTGCAGTTTTTGTTTTTGTGGTCTAAGGTAACCTGAACACTACCCAACACCAAAAAGGCAGCCCTGTTCATTCCTAGGTTACAGGAGATCCTAGTTTTGATAGGGCTTGGTAAACGGATCGTTGGCAGCTTTCTAGTTGCGGTGCTGATGGGTGTGACCAGTCACAGTGACTGAACTTTATGGCTTATATTGTACTGTATCTAGAGAAATGCTACTTCCTCTACCCCCTAGCCTTGATCCCTGAAAACCCAGAAGCCCTAAAAAACTAAACCGCGGTCAGTCGAGGCCAATGCACCGAGGCGGAATTCGGGGACGAAGTTGTGGCACGCCCAGAGGGGCTGGAGTTGTTCAAGGCGAAAGGCGACGGGGAAGTTCGGGCTTCAGGGTGCATGTACAGGCTTCAGGAGAGGGTGTATGTATCTAGGGTATGTATCTAGGGTTTGGGACTTTGGAGTTTGGGAATTTAAGGCATAGGTCATTGGTGTTGAGGCTTATGGCATTGGGACAGCAAGTTTTGAGAGGTGCACTCTAGCCCGACCTGAGTGGCTTTCACAGGTGCTGCAATGAAACGGTCTCGGGTTCAGGGCTACAGGCCCTGCAATGAGCTATTCTCAGAGTTGCTTGTAGGTAAAGACGCGAAAGCACCCAAAGCGAGAACACAACCGCTTAACTCATTCGAAGGTTTGTGTGTGTCTGCCAAATTCACGATTAGGCCCTCCCTCCCTGGCAGCCCTTTGGCCGGTTTGGGTTTTGCCACGCCTTAGGCTGTTAGGAGTTCGGGTTTGATTAAGGGTAGAAGATTTCTCCGATCCCTCCAAAGACCGGTTTTAGAGTCATTTTCGCTGTTATAGCTCGGATCATCTTGTGTTTGTAGCTCCATATTGCCACCTTATGTACCAAGCAGGGCTGTAAGCATGTGCCTAACTTGTGTCATCGGACATTGAAAAAGGGCTTGGATCAACATTCGCTTGCACCGGACATGTCAGGCTCAACACCCATCAAACATGAGACACATTGAAAATCGTGGAACTAGTTCCAAACGTCCAGAGGAATGCGGCATGACAACTTCTCCCCAGAGACAGCTCAACACCTCATCACCACAGATCCCAGAGATAGAGCCTAAATAGTCGGATCATGTCGGCTCGAACAGGATCCCGAAAGTAAGGTGACCCTTAGATTTAAGGAACCCCGATGGCAATGATCGGCGCACCGCCCGCACTTCCACCTCGACCTCCGGGTGGAGTTCCGCCCGCCGGCGTTCCTTTTCGTGTGGCCCCGGACTTGCCGCCTGCCGGCCAGCGCCGGAAGACTCCGGCGGCAGGTGTTCACACGAAGCCGAAATGGGGGTTTAGTGGGGATTACGGTGCCCACAGCAGGGATCATGAATTAGGGGATCCCAACCCCATTTATCCGAAAAGCCTTCCTCTGGCTTCCCATCAGGTGTTGCAGCAGATATCAACTATGGCCCCATGGGCAAAGACCGGCCAGATCACCTGTGGTCGGTGCTGCACCATCGTGAGGATTCACAGCCTCCGAATAGGCCTGGCAGGCCCAGATCCCGGGAAGACCACGCCGCAGGACTGTAAACCCTGCGCCCTAAACCCTAGACCCATTCCTGAATCCATGACCCATAGGCAGACGGAAAAAGGTGCTCACAACAAAAGCCCTAGACGCCAGACCCGACCCCAGACACCCGACCCCAACATCGTCGGACGGCAGGACGCGAGAGCCGCAGCTTGCCGTCGAGACCAGATGAGGTCGAGCAGCTGCCTCCGCTTCAGGCGCCCTTTCCCTACCAGGCAGGGAACTTAGTAATATAGGGGCCTACCATTTTGGGAATTCCTTATACAAATAATAGGGTAATGGCCCCTATTCTAATTATTGAGGCCCCTACAGTAATGTTGTTTACAATTACCCAAAGTGGGGTCATCGGGTTATCTTATTTAAACGTAGCTCTACTTGTAACTTACTCCCTGTACCCTCAGCGCTAAATCTCTGACCATTTCAGTACCAGGCACCTCTTCCTCCCATCGGCTGGGGTGGAGGTGCCCCCATCGGAGCGGTGGAGGCGGACTGGCGTGCGGACCTGAAAGCTGCGCATCTCCGGCCCCGAATCCGGGCCGTTCTTAGGTTCTTGCTTCTTCTGCTCGTAGTTTAGAGCCTGGTGAGTGTATTGTTAAGAGAGAGTGTGTGTGCGCATGTATATAACTAATACATATATATATACACATAAATATCTACATATGTATATATATATACATATATGTATATATATATACACATAAAATGTACGTATGTACAGAAATGAATACTAGCAGTAGGTTTAAGTCGTCCCTGCCGGGGCGAAGTCGTCCCAACTGCATGCGCCGCAGGGTTTGGGCTAGTTTCGCGTACCTCTATCATATCTTGTTTCCCATCCAGTCTTTACTTTTTGCGCGATCCAGTACTGTGCGCGGTCTTCCCTTGAGCTTGGATATAATTACGTTGTGATGCCACTTCTGTCTCGAGTTGGTGCCTGCGAAATCGAGCGTCTACATGGGGAATGGCTGGTTTTCATTTGCTGTTTGCTGTGATGCCACTGATGCGTTTCTTCAGCGACTGCTTGCAAAATCGAGAGCTTGCATGCGAAATGGCTGGTCTTGATTGGCTGCTTGCTGCGATGCCACTGCGGTCTGAGGTGTTTCTTGGTCCCCTGTTTGAAAAATCGAGCGTCGACATGGGGATTGACGGGCTTTGATGCGCTATGAATGCTTGTGAAATTGAGCATTTACATGAGGAATGGCTCTTAAGACGCTCTTGAGGCTTTGTACATCAAGCCTAAAGCCGTTTTCAAAGCACTTGAATTATTCTTCTGCTGCTACTGAGTCCATGGGTGAAGTCACATCGACTTGTGATTAGTCGCATCGACCCAGTGTGCGGTTGGGGATTCTGCAAAACACGTCAACTTGGATCCTCGGACATGCTTGTAAACCAGACGTTTGAGCCAGTGTGCAGTTGCTGTGTGCAATTCCAATGGTACCGGGTGCGGGCCCTAAGTCTCGAGAGGGTGCTTATGGAATCGATCGTTTACATGGGGAATAGCCGGTGTTGATGTGCTGTGATGTTGCGGACCTTCACTTAAGTGTGTCTCGGTCGGTTGCTCGTTGGGGTCGAGCGTCTAAATGCGGAATGGCTGGTTGTGAGGTGTTGTGATGCCGAGCGGGTGCTGTGGAAACGAGCGTTGTGATTGTGGAATTGAGCATCTACATGGGGAATGGTTGGTTTTGATGTGTCGTGATGCCACGGATGTGTGTCTCGAACGGGTGCTTGTGGATGAGTGTCTACATGGGGAGTTGCTGGTTTTGATATGTTGTGATGTGCCAGGCATCTTTTTCTGCCAGCCACTTGGTAGGGGTAGGGTTGGGGGTCGCGCGGTGCTCGCGTAAGCTCGCGCGGGCGTCGCGCAGGCCTAAGTCCTAGCCCACAGGTTTCTACCCGAAAACCAAGATCATTGCTCGGTACGCGATCAACACTCGATGCCGCGACAATGTGCTGTTATTGTTCTGCCGATGAGCGGGTGCTTGCGAAACCATTCGTCTACATGTGGAATGGCTAGCTGTGACGTGCTGTCCCGGTGTTGCCAATGTGATTCCTGAGCGGATGCTTGCGAAACCTAGCGTCCACATGGGGAAAGGCTGCTCTTTATATGTTGCGATACCAATGATGTGTGTCGAGTGGTTGCCTGTGGATTGTACACGGAGGGGGTGGTTTTGTTTTGGGAGGGCCATGAAATCACACCGAAGGGTATCGTTCACCCAGTATTTTAGTCTACGACCGGGTATCGTTCAACCTGATGTCCACAAGCATCTAGGGACAGGGTGGGTTTGATGTGTCACTGATGCGCGTCTCGAGTGGGTTCTTGTGGAATCGAGCGTCTACATGGGGAATGGCTGGGTTTGATGTGTCACGGATGTGTTTCTCGAGTGGGTGCTTGTGGAATCGAGCGGTATGCAATCAACGCTCGGTACGCGCACTAGCCTCGTGCAAGATCAACGGCGATCAAAACTCGCGACGCGTGCAGAGGGACTCGATTCCCGCAAGAAAAAGCAGCGTGTATACGTAATGGAGACTCGGTGCCGACATGCATCTCGCTCTTGAAACCCCAGCGTCCGCGACGCTCCTGACTGGGGGGACTTGGAGATTGAAATCAGCGCCCACACTGGGGTTTTAGCATCCAGTCCCCAAGAATAAAGCATTGGGTTGAGGTATCAGGGGTCTGGGTTAGGGAGGGTTCAATGCAGTAAACATTTAAGCCCTAGACCTTAAACCGTAAACCTTAAATTCTAAACCTTAAACCTTCAACTCTAAACTGTAAACATTAAGCCCTAGCCATAGCCCAGGAATGAACTTGGAGCTTGGAGGCGAATCCAGAGAGTGGATGGAGAAGCGGCTGGAAGTGGCGATCACGGAGCAGAGGTGGGAAGAGGGTTCAGGGTGCAGGGTTTAGGGTTTAGGGTTTTAGGGTTTTAGGGTTTTAGGGTTTAGGGTTTAGGGTTTAAGGTTTAGGTTCAGTGTTTAGGATTTAGGGTTTAGGGTTCAAGGTTTAGGGAAAAGGGAGCAGGGGTGGGAAGAGGAGGGCTTCGAAGGATTCTAAGGGTCTTATAAGACGAGGGGCGTCCAGGTTTTCAGAATAAGGACTAAAACAGGTGTTCGAATAATATCTTACAACATAACATTACATAGCATCAGATAGGACCAGATACTATTATATTATACTGTCGTCGGATGTCGGGCTTCTAAGGGTGTTATAGGAGGCATGTTTAGGTGTCTTCAGGGCTGCCAACGGTCTCATAAGAGGGGTCTGCCGGGTCCTCGTCATGAGGGATAAGGGAAGTTCTTCGACTTGGGTTCTCGGGGACTTGCAAGAGGGTTCTTTAAGGTCTTCAATGTGAATTAAGGGCTCCTCCTTTGACAAGGTTTTTGGGCGTCTTTATACGGGCTGGTAAGAGGTGTTGTTGTGGTTCTTGTAAGGGTTTTTGAAAGGGTTGGTATCTAAGTTGGTAAGCGGGGTTCTCAGGTTCTCTATGATGGGTAGAAACCGTTAACGGGCCCTTATAGAACCTTTACAGCGCCTTCATAGGGCCCTTACATATAGAATCCTCATACTTCTAGGAACCTCAACCCTAACCCAACCCAAACCCTGAACCGTAAAGCCTAAGGGAGAGTTGTCTGAGAGAGGTCGGAGATTTCCCGTCGCTTCGCGGGCTTTGAGCAAGCGGACAAGCATTTCAAGGACTGGGTCCAAAGAGAGCGCCGAGGTGACAATTTAAGATTTAGGGGGGTGAGGGGTTTAGGGTTTAGGTGGGATACTGTTTCATTTTTCAATTTTCCTTATCGGTTTCAGGGTCGTAGTTCATAGTCAGAGATGCTGGGACCCTCGCACAAGAAGCTCCAACTCATTATAATTTTAGTATAATGTGCCCCAAAACCATATTCTCATTATTAAGGCCCCTATATGATAGTACCCTTATTATATTAGCCCTTATAGCAGCCCTTACAGACCCCTGTTCTCATTATTAAGGCCCTTATAGTAACCCAACTCAGGCACGAGCAGCTCCACGCCCAACTCCAGCAAGTCCGCTCTGCTGGGCAAGAGAGTGGCCAGCAGCAGCAACGCCTTGTCGGGGCCCTTACAGCGCAGAACCAAAAGCAGGACACCCTACCCTCATACATCCTTACACCCCAGCCCTAAGCTTAAGCACAAAGAGGAATAAACATTGGATTCTAAAACCTAAACCGCGAGCCCCTAAATCCTTAAGAAACAAAAACCATAAGGACCCACTGAAGATCCTTCCTTTGAGCAAGACGTACAACCCCTGAAACCCTTCCCTAGGAACCCCGAAGCCCCTCAACATTTTGAACATAAACCCTAAACCCCAAACCCTAAACTTCCTAAACCGTAAACCTGAAACCCTAAACTTCCTAAACCCTAAATAAGCCGTAAACCTCAAACCCTTAAAGATCCTCTTCTTCAAGCAGGTAAATAGGATGACCCCACTTAGGGGCCCAATTATAACCCTCAACTCTACACCCTAAGGAATATGCCATAGTTCCCATAGTTTAAGGTCCTTAAGGTAATGCAGGAGTTATATCATCAACAGTACGTCCCCTGAGCTCTTAAAGCAGGACAGTACTAAACTCTAAATCCTGAACCCTAAACTCTATATCCATAAGTTCTATATCCCTAAACTCAAACCCTAAACCCTAAACCCTAACCCTAAACTCTATATCCATAAGTTCCATATCCCTAAACTCAAACCCTAAACCCTAAACCCTAAACCCTAAACCCTAACCCTAAACTCTATATCCTCAAAGATCCTCTTCTTAAAGCAGGACATGCGGCTTCAGGAGCTCGAGGCCGGATTGGCCCAAGCGGCGGCTCAGATGCAGGCGCCGCGGTACGTTTTTTTTGGGGGGGGGGTTCAGGGTTTCGGGTCTAGGGCGTAGGGTTTCGGCGGGTTTAGGGCCTTCAGGGCTTAGAGTTTCGGGTTTAGGGCTTTGGGTTTCGGATTTAGGGCTTGTATATGCAATAGGTTTAGGGTTCGATGAGGGGATGGTCAGGGCGTCATGAACGCGGTGTCCACCGGCGTGCTGAGCGCTGCCGGAGGCAACGGAGGCGCACCTGATTGGTTTTAGGGTTTAGGGTGAAGAGGTTTAGGTTGCCGGACGGGACTTAAGGGGTCTTGGTTTTATCGGGATCCTAAAGTTTAAGGTCTTTTTGGGGGTCTTCAATCAGGGTCCCGGGCTGGTTGAAACTCCCATACCTGTTAGTCGAAACCACAGGAGGCACTGGAGAAGCAGCAATGGGAGCAGCAGCTGTGGCTGCCTCGGCCTCTGCCAACTTGGAGGTCTTACGTGCTGGCCTGGAGCGCGAGGCCATCGCATAGTATTTCCCTATTCTCCCGAATATACAAACAGTAGGACAAGCCTCAAAATCTTGTTCTACTACCGTAAAGGCTTCACTTCCCTTGTAGTCCCTTATATATATGTGTGTATATATATATGGTGATATGTATGTAATACCCCAAACTCTAGCCTAAATTCGCGAGGCCAGCGCGCGGGTGGCCCTGGGAGTGGAGACGGCAGAGCAGCTGAAACAGCTGAACGACATGGTGCAGGAGACGTTTGGGGCCGGGTAAACACAGCAACAGAGTTTTGGGGTTTGTGTGGTAGTATAGGAGCCTTGCATTGTTTGAACAGGGTTTTGGCTTATGTTGTATGTATTAAGTTTAGATGTTTTTAAGCCTTTATAGAATAGGGTTTTGGGAGTATAGTATATCTATGATAAGGAGACCTGAAAAACAATGTGACATGGTCCAGGAGCTGGGCAGCCGCCAGCAACAGCAGGCAGTCGCTGCACACCAGAAGCTTCAGCAGAACGTGGCTCAAGATGAGCAGGAGCTACGGGGTCACTACTCGTAGGGTCGTAGCATGATTTCCGAAGCCCGTGATTCAGTGATTGTGACCCTAACGAATCTGTTTTGGTGGCTGAAGATATATACAAGATCTAAAGAAAACCACCCAAGCAATCAGGAGGCTCAGCGCTACGAAGCTCGCTTCTCCTCCCTGGAACCTTCGGTGCAGCAGTTGAAGGAGGCGCTTCCTTGAGGGGTATGTATTCGGTTTTTGGGCGTGGTAGTCCAGGAGGGTTTGCATATTCTTTTGGTTGTTGATTTTAGTGGTCTAGGGGCTGGGAGTGCATGGCAGGGCCTTCAATCGGGTTCAGTTTTTTGTGTTCAGAGTTTCAGGTTCTTGGGTTCGAGGTTTGTGGTTTTGAGTTATTAGCCTTTGGGGGTTCGCGACTTATGCATGGAGAGGTGTTTAGGGGTCTAATTTGTCTTTGTGTTGAGGGTTCAGGGTTTGGTTGTGATTTGGGAATTAGTGGTTTAGGGTTTCGGGTTTAGAGTTTTTGGGATGTTGTTAGGGGTTTAGGTTAGGGCTTTCGGTATAGTGCTTGGCGGTTTGGTTCTACAGTCTAGAATTGACGCGTTCCAGACGATGTGGCTTGTTTTGATTTCGGGTTTTAAACCCTAGAAACCTCAAAGACGCCCCCAGGGGTAACCTTCAACGAATTCCTTGAAGGAGCCTTATAGAAGCCCCATGAAACCTTAGAAGACCCCTTTACAAGGAGCTCTTCAGGAACTAGGAAACGGAACCCTAAAAGGGATCCCCCTCAACGGATCCTATCCCTTCAATCCCCTTAAAAGGAACCCTTAAAGGGATCCCTTCAAGGACCCCGTTAATCCCTTAAAAGGAACCCCTTTTAATCCCTTAACCAGTTCCCCGTAATCCCGTAAAAGGAACCCCTAGATAGGAGCTAAAAAGGGTTATAAATAGGGTAACTATAGTTATAGTTGCTTATAGCTCCAAGTAGGGTACTTCCAACCTTACTTACTGAGTCCCCTGATCTTCCAAGTATGGAAACCCTAAACCCTAAACCCTTAAAAGGAACCCCTAGATAGGAGCTCGAGCAGATGAGGGAGCAGCTGAACCGCAGTGGGACCGAGTG
Source organism: Symbiodinium sp. clade A Y106 (assembly GCA_003297005.1). Taxonomy (NCBI): domain Eukaryota; class Dinophyceae; order Suessiales; family Symbiodiniaceae; genus Symbiodinium; species Symbiodinium sp. clade A. The sequence continues at coordinate 176,009 of BGNK01000279.1, read as the reverse complement.
CTCTCGACGCTGCGAGGAGGCCGAGGAGATGTGACGCTGGGCTGAGGAGTGTCAGGATTTAGGATTTAGGGTTTGGAGTTTGGGGTTTAGGGTTTAGGGTTCAAGGATTTAGGGTTTGGGGGTTTAGGGTGTAAGGCTTGGGGAACAGGGTACTTCTCGGATGTTTCTGGCAGTTGTGTGCGTGTTATGAGCCCGACTTCGGCCCGAAATCCCCAAATCTACACCTTCAACTCAAAACTTAAAATCTGGCGCTTGGAGGCTCGGATGATTGAACAGGTCTAGGGTCTTACTTTATATTGTTCTGTTCAAGGTGCAGCTAGGGTCTGAGTCTGAGGCTTGGGGTTAAGTGAAGCTCGGTGACATTTCCATACATGGAGCGAGCTCTTCCAGGGTCGACAGCGATGCACTTCGTGGACCCTAAACCCATTCAACTCCGCCAGGTTATCCCCAACAGATTGACGCAGCCCTGAACCCCACAGTCTAGCTTCGACCCCAAACTCTAAACCCCAAGCCTTTACAATCGCCTAAGCCCCTAAGCCCTAAACTTCTGCATGATCCCTACACCATGAGCCCGTAAACCCCTAAACCCACCCCTAAAACTTTAAAGCCCTGCAAACCCTAAAGCCCGGAGAAAACAGCCTCAACCCTACTCCCAGGCAACAAGCGCCTCCATGGCGTGCAAGAGGCTGCACTCAGCGCGGCACGTGAGCTCTGGGAGGAGCACCAGGCACTCGAGGTTTTAGAGCTTTAGGGATTTAGTTGGAGGCTTACCGGGCCTGGTAGCGCACCCTAACTGGACGAGGATGTACCGCACTTTGTTTAATGCGAGGCTGTTCTTGGTGTGGGAGGCTTCGGATGTAGAGGAATTGGTTGGCTTTAGATTTTGAGCTCCTTCGCTCCCAGCAAAACCATCCCATCCAAAGGACCTGGAACCCCTAAAACCTGAACCTTAAAACCCTAAACCCCGCACCCTAAAAACCCCTAAACCCCTGAACAATAAACCCCCTAAAGCCCCTACTCCCTAGACTTCAGCCCCGATGCAAGGGAGTCGTGGCCGAATGCAAAGCATCCCTTGCGGCTCTGCAGCAGATCTTGGACTCCAAGGACCTTGTGTTTTGACGGTTGAGTTGAGGGTCTGGTTGAGGGTTTAGGGATACCTTCCCTTAGCCCAAAACCCGCTGCAGGACAAAATCGCTGCCCAGCTACGCTCCTTGCAGCAACAGCAGCGCGAGGAGGATAAGCACGAGTTCTGGACGCAGCCCCTGAGAGTGCTTTTAGTCATTGACCTGTTACACCGAAACAGAACCACAGGGTTTAGATCCACAGGGTTTGTTCGACAGAATCGACAACTAAAGACAAATAAAGACAAGATCCATGCAAATAAGGACAGATTCAAGACAAACAAACACAAATAACGACAAATGAATACAAATGCAGACAAATAAAAGGCAAATAAAGACGCATAAAGACAAATAAGCACAAATAAAGACAAATAAAACAAGTAGAAACAAATACAGACATATACAGACGAATAAGTTGTTTCTGAGACTTGCAAAGTTTTCAAAAGTTTTCCCTTAAATCCTTGCCCCTGCGCAGAAGCTTCAAGATGTAAGGTCAAATGCGGTGCCGCAGCCCTTAGGGCCTCATAGCTTGTTGCTTCAGGCACGGCACTACCTTAATCAACCCATCCTAGGGTGTTTATAGGTCCTTTTAAAGTCGATTCGATACGATACATAGGGTTGATCACAGGACAGGACCCTGTCGCTGAACTCAACTTGTCAACAGCGACACTTGAAGGGGCAGGGGACTTAGTAAATAGGTTGTAAGTAGAGTTATAAGTACCCTAAATGGAGTTACCCCAATTATAACCCTACTTATAACCAACTTATTAAGTCCCCTGCCCCTTCAAGCAAGGTTCCAGATGCGCCACGAGCACCTTCAGGCGAAGTTGGGCGATGCTGAGAGGGCTTTGGTCGCCGAGCAGAACGCCCGCATCGAGGATCCAATGCTGCGTTAGCCACGATCCCCATACAGTTCCCATATATATATATATATATAGATATAGGGCTCCGGCGATATTCTGAAAGTACCTAGCGTTGAAAACCCTAAGCCCCTAAACCCTAAACCCGACATGACAGTCAGGGCAAACACCTGGGAGGAGATGACCGGAGCCGGGGTGGCCTGGAGCCAGAACCTCCAGTAGTACCGCTATAGCAGCCTGAAATCGGAACCTTTTTGAAGGCCTAAGTATGTACTGTATAGGTACATGAAGCCAAAGCGTTATATGTTTTGGGCAGGCATCCCCCTTAAAGGAAGCCTAGACCCCAAACCCGAAACCCTAAACCGTAGACCCTAAACCCCAAACCCTAAACCCGAAATCCCAGACCCTAAACCTGCTGAACACCTACTGCCGGGTGTTCCTGAACAGCGCTCTCAGAGGGCATATCAAAGGGCCATGAGGAAACACTGCTATCGAATTGAAGCCTTTTTCACGAAGACAAGCTGCTCANAACCTGCTGAACACCTACTGCCGGGTGTTCCTGAACAGCGCTCTCAGAGGGCATATCAAAGGGCCATGAGGAAACACTGCTATCGAATTGAAGCCTTTTTCACGAAGACAAGCTGCTCACAGTATGACCTGAAACTGCTGTGCAAAGTCTGTGTGACTAGGTTGGTTGTACAGATGTCACAACTGTTGCCTTTGCTGAATGTCTGGTCTTTACATCTTCAGACACTCATGACTCAAGGGCTTACACGCGTAGCCTTCCCTGTGGGGAGCGGCACGGAACATATGATTGCACATCTGGCCTTCTACANGCCTTTGCTGAATGTCTGGTCTTTACATCTTCAGACACTCATGACTCAAGGGCTTACACGCGTAGCCTTCCCTGTGGGGAGCGGCACGGAACATATGATTGCACATCTGGCCTTCTACAAAACCCTAAACCCGAAACCTTATACAGTAGAAGCCAGAAAGTTGGAACATGAGTATCCTCATGCCCTTAATGTAAAGTATAAGGGATCCTAGCACTAATCCTCCTAAACCCATGTTCCAACTTTCTGGGATTCGCTATAGACCCTAAACCCGAAATCCTAGACGCTAAACCCTAAACCCGAAATCCTAGACCCTAAACCCTAAACCCTAAACCCGAAACCCTATAAACCCTTCACAGGAGCAGCAACGTGCCGAGGGCGTCGTCTCTAGGTTGGGCCTGGCGCTTGAGAAGGCCCAGGCCTCGTGGATCAAGGAGTCTGCGCCTTTTGGGCGGCACTGAATTTTTGGGGGTTAGGGGCTTTAGGGTTTTTCGGGTTCCTTGAAGGGTTCCTTTAAAGGGCTCCTTGAAGGATTCCTTTAAAGGGCCGCACTGATTTTTGGGGTTCCTTGCAACGGTTCCTTTCAGGGTTCCTTTAAAGGGCTCCTTGAAGGATTCCTGGAAAGGGTTTGAAGGTTTTAGAGGGTTTCATAGAGGAGCCTTAATGATTGGAATAGGTTATTGGGTTGTCTTATACTATACTTAAGTTAAGGAGTCCTAAACCTCAGGAATAGATACAATTGTTGTTTTCGATCTCTACATTAATTAGCTTTGCCTAAGGGTGCAAAAGGACCCAATTATTGGGTTAGCAATGGTACTTACCTGGGTGTATAAAGGACAGGATAGTATTTTTGGCCTTCGAGTCTAGCTCCATTGGCTTCCATAGGTGTTGACAGAATTTTATGCTTGCTTGTACATGGGTTTGTCATCGATCATTTTATCGTTTGTGTGTGGGTTTAGGGTTTAAGGTAGTGTTCCAGGGTCTTTGTTTAATGAGCTTGGGCAGGGCTGTGTCAGGCATCAATAGTGTTCGTGGGGCTTCACTAGGCTGCCTTTGGTTTGAGGTTTCGGGATCAAAGTTTGAGGTTTCTGTCAGGGCCAGGGGTAGGTAGGCAATTGCAACTATAGTTACGCCATTTATAACCCTAGTCCACTAAGTCCCAAGATCCTGCAAGTACCCTAAACCTTGCACCCGAAGCCCTAAACCCTTATAGTATCCCTAGAATTCCCTTAAAAAGGACCCTAAACCCTAAACCCCAACCTTTTTCACTTTACTTACTAAGTCGCAAGATCCTTCAAGTAGGGATTCCTTCAAGTCTCGAGGAAGCTCTCGGACCAGATTCACGAAGCCAAGAGGGACACTTGGCTCGAGTCGGAAATGAGGCTTAGGGGGTTCTTTGAGGGTTCGCTTAAGAGTTCTTTTTGGAGACTTGTGTGGGTTCTTTAACGGTACTATGGGAGTTGAGGGTTTAGGAGTTTAGGGGTTTGGGGTGCTTGAGGGCTCCTTACAGGTACTATAGGAGTTGAGGGTTTCGGGGTTTAAGGGTTCAGGGGTTGGGCTTCAGGGGTTAAAGGGCTCATACTGTTGATGGACAAAATCCTGCATTACCCATTATAAGGAATATACCATAATTCCCATAGTTTAGAGTCCTTAAGGTCATGCAGGATTTTGTCCATCAGCAGTAGTGTTTAGGAGATGAGTGTTTCGATGCCCCGAGCCTGAATAGCTACTACAGAGACCCTGAGACGAATCGCCAGGGAAATCGCTCTTCGCTGTACTTTAGATCCCTAAACATTAGGGAACCCTTTTCTAGGGATATCCCTACCTCATTGGGCTTCATTTTATGGGGTTTATATGGGATATCCTATCCTTATTTTTGCTTTGTGCTATTTGGGGCTCTAGAACAGAGGACTTCAGCATCGACTTGGATGGGGAGACCAAAGGCGTGGCGAGACGCTTATCGGATGGCCTTGAGGTGGGGGCTGCCCTCGGCAGTGGACTTGTACCAGAACCCACTAGACCATAAAATGCGGTCTTGCACCACAACCTGCATACCACAACTGGGGCTTAAGATTCTAGGAGCACCCAGAATTTGTCCCCCAGGATGCAACGGTAGCATGCAGGGCTTGCAGAGTTCCTGTGTCGGTCGGCAGGCGGCGCAGAGGCAGATTGATGACCTCGACCGCCGCTGGGCTCTGGGTGGTGGTTCCGGGACATGTGAAAAGGCATCTATAAGGTTTAGGGCTTAGGACTTTAGGGGTTTAGGGTTAGGGGGGTTTCGGGTTTAGGGTTTAAGGTTTGGGATTTTGGAGTTTCGGGTTGAGGCCTCGAGGCCTCGAGGCCTTTGGTTTTGAGGCTTCTGCACAGACTTGGAGTGTTTTATGAGGGTTGCAGTTTGAGATTGAGAGGCTTCTGGGCATAGGACCCAAAGCCCCACGCACTAAACCCTAGTGCAGGGTTCAGAAGTGTCAGTGTCTGTGGGTGGCATTGCAGAAGGGGGTTGGTGTTCGAGGCGGTACTTTTTTTTTGGACATAACGGTTGTGTTGATTTCTCGTGCATCTCGGCAGTGGTCCCTATAAACCCTAAACCCTGAACCCTCAACGGGGCCCTTGACGAGAGGTCTTTTTCGAATTCTCTAAGCCGTAAACCCCAAAAGCCCAAAAGCACCAAACCCCAAAACTTCAAACCGTAACTCTGAAGTAGACCCTAAATCCTAATCCCAAGAACCCAAGAACCCTAGTTACCCTTAAACCCAGACCCGCAAGAAAGTTAACACCCCAAGCAGCCGAGGCAAGATTCTGGCGGCCCAGACCAACCTCAATGCCGTCTCCGAGCGCGTGGACTCCTCGGCCCGCGCACAGAACACGGAGCTCAGAGACTCTGAGGGCCGGGTCATGCGGCAGGTGGGGCTATAGGGTTCCTTTAAAGGGATCTATAGGAGTTCCTTTAATTAAGGGTTCCTATAAGGGATCTATAGGGTTTAGGGTTTAGGCGGTTGAGGGGTTTATTAGGGTCTGGTCTAGGATCTGATCGGGATTTAGGGTTTAGGGCTTTATTTCTCTAGGGTTTAGGGTTTAGGGTTTAGGGCTTTATTATCTAGGGTTTAGTTTAGGGTTAGCAGCAAGATTTGAGACAGCCCTCAGACAGTTTCGGGTCTGACAGGTGAGCGATGTGCAGACTATCCAGACAGGCAAGACAGCGCAGGCCTGGGGGCACCTTCTCAACCGTTTCGGGTTGAATCGGGGTCTAGGTTATTCTGAAATCCTTTTGGCCCTCAGCCGTGAACCCTGCAGCTGAGCCCTCGTTTCGTAAGCCGCTGGGTGCCTTTTCTGCCAGGCCGTTTTCGACATGAAGGCGGAGCTGGCGAAACTGGACCAGGCCGACGCCAGATCCTTTGGGGTCGAAGACAAGGGGGCTAGCGTGTTCGGGGCTTGCAAACACGCAGTCGCCTTTGCGAAACTGTATCACCACCAGCTGCAAGGGCAGGACTTGCGGCAATATAAGGGTTGTCCGGTAGTCCTACTAGGCTTCACCAGGACACGGCATGACAAGCCGGAGGACCTGCACAAGATCAGCAATACAGAGGTAACTTACAAGCTAGGAAATTGGCAGAAGTATTAGAAGTCACCTATCAGTAATTTTGGAGAAGCTGGTAGTAAGGAGAGTTATAACGAATGTAGCATTGTTAGAAATGTAGTATGCACTAGCACTAGTCAGCTGTCCAACCTCATGGACAGGTCGTGGCTTCCCAAGTCAGTTCCCTCCGTCAGGCGCAGGAGGAGCAATGTGCGGGTTTCTTTTTCGACATAGGATCTTGTGTTTTAAGCGTCGGTCCTGGATCCACAATTCTGCTTCCGTGATGCTGGCTCATGATGAGGCGAAGGAGGGGGAGGCGGAGGAGGAGGAGGAGGGTGATGAACTTCTAGCCCTAAGCCCTGAACCCTAAAGCTTGAACTGCAAATCCCGAGGGCTGCTACTGCTGCTGCTACTGCTGTCGCGGTTGTCGTTGTCGTTGATACCAGCCATTCTTTGTCATTGTTGGGTAACGTTTTACATTGTTATGGGTACTTAAACCCAATAAGGAATAACAATGTACATTTTTAATCCTATCCCAACCATGAACTAGCATTGTGGCCGACCTGTCTGGTTTGCTTCTCGGAATCGGTGAGTCTTGGTCCCAAATCTCCCAGTCCTTGTCCCTGGGTTTTGGGGCTTGGATTTAGGGTCAGAGGCCTCGGGTTCCGAAGCTTCAAAGCCCTAATTTCTTATTGGCTGTTAACTCAACCGCTCAACTTTTTGGGGTTCTTATGAGGTAGTCGATTCTGAAAGTTTCAACTTTTATTTCCTTGGGTTTTTGGGCCAGTGAGATTTTGCTGTGGCAGGAAATGGAGGCCCGAGCGATGGCGGCCGTCTCTTCCCTGGATGCCCGAACCTCCCAGCGCCTGCAGGACTCTGTTGTGTGAGTTTCATTTTGTCGGCTTCCTTTATTTACATGTTCCTGTTCGGGTTCCTTCAACGGCTCTGGAGGGTTTGAGGGTTTTAGGGTTTTGGGTTGACTGCAAAGGGCTTTAAGGTTATGGTCTTTGGAGCTCAAGGCCCAGAACGCTTCTTTGTGCGAGTCAGGGGTTGGAGTGAACAGCCCCCCCCCCCCCGGACCCTTTTCTTAAAAAAAAAAAAACCAACCCACCCTCCTACGAAACCTTGCATTTCCTTTTTTGCCCCGGGGGCCTTAAGGGGCGAAGGGGCGCGACGGCACNCCCCCCCCCCCCCGGAACCGTTTCGATATAGATACAGAAGCAGTCCACCTCCTATGCGAACATTGCGTTTCCTTGATGGGCTCTGGGCCTTACAGGGGCACAGAGAGCAGAAGCAACATCGGCAGGGCCACCACCAACTACAGCGAGTGGTGATAATGGTGAGAATAGCGCTTCGTACGAAGTTCGTAGTGATTGCAAGAAACCAAGGGACCAAACATAGACATCTCGGGAGGCGTAAATTTCTGAGTCGCGTTAGCCCCCAACAGGAATGAGGATAGGGAAGACGCTCCAGAGCAAGATAACAGTACGGCTATTGACACTGCCTTAAAAACAGTCCCTCTACTGCCAACATCAATGTCATTATAGTACGAAGATTCCCCTAAACCCTAAACCCTAAGTCACAGGGATGTAGCGTCTCGGAGCCAGTGGCAGGATGCCCTCGACTACGAGCGTGAGCGCGGCCGGCAGGAGCAGGCGAGGAAAGGGTTTGGGGCTTCAATGCGTAGGTTTCTGGGCTTTTGGCTTAAGGTATCTTAAGGTCCAGAGTGTCGGTCTTCGTGGTGGTATTTCCAGACTTCTTGAGGGTCTAGCGATTGAGTTGGCACCCGTTTTTGCAGAAAGCCATTCATGTTGCATCAAACCAGGCAACCTAAACCCGTTATAAATTCTCAAAGCCCAAATTCAGAAACAGACCCTGAACTCTAAACCCTATATGCCACAAATCCTTTCGACCCCAAACCCTAAAACCTGTTCCCATGACCCCCAAGACCTCTCTCAGAGATATTTCAATGCAGAGTCTTTAGCACTTGAGCCTTGAGCCCCAAAGTCGGAGATCTCTGGTTTGGGGTCTAGGGTTTAAGCGTTAGGGCTTAGGTTTGGGCTATTAGGTTTAGGGGTTATATACGGACGTCTGTTTGGGGTAAGGGTTTATGAAGTGCTCAAGCCGCCAGAGACGCTCCAAGTTATCAAGGACTCTTCGCACATACGGCCCTGAGTTCCCAATAAAAGCGACAATGCAACCCCTGAGCCCCATTCAAACCATTAAGGTCTCTATCATCATACCCCGCTGCAACGTGGATTCAGGGCGTGGTTGCGGATTGGGATTTGGGCTTTGAGGATCTACAGTTGAGTTGCATGCAAGCCAAGTCATATAAAGTGTAGTAGAGTGTGACGTGTGGGTTTCGAGGATCAGGGGTAGGGTCGCCCTCAAGAAAGCATCGAAGAAATCTTCGACCCTGCAGGACATCTTCGAAAGACGTAGGCCAACTTTATCTGCACCTCGAAGCCCCAAGACCTAACCTGGCCAAGACAACAGAACAAGGCCCCAATACCAACAAGCAACGCACCCCAACACCCTGATCCTCAAACCTTGCGGCCCTTTGCCGAAGGTGCGCCTTTTGGAGGAGGAGCGCTCCCTCCGTCTTCGAGCAGAGGCAGAGCGAGTGTCCTCCTTGCAGAAGCGGCTGAAAGCCCACGAGGACCAATGGGATCCTTTCGTGCTGGTTGGGGTCTAATGTCGACCTGATGACGAAGCCTTTTGAGGGCCCTTTATGTGGATCCTCGGGGTTTCAAATCTGTTTGGGGTTTAGGGTTTTAGGCTTCACCCATAGGCTCCATAGTAGTTCCTTTTGGGATTACCTTATAGGATTCTATATATGAGCCCCCAAAAGGAACTACTTCGGAGCCTAAACCCTAAACCCTTAAAGGAACCCTTAGGACCCTTAGGTTCATAGCGGTGCTAGGGGCTTTGGCCGTCCGGGGCTCAAGGCTGGTCTTCGGAAGTTTCTGCGCCAAGTCGCGCCGGTTCGGCAGTCCCTAGAGCCTAAACCCTTAAGCCCTTAAACCCTGAAGCCCTTAAGCCCTTAAGCCCTTAAACCCTTAAACCCCTTAAACCCCTTAAACCCCTTAAACCCTTAAACCCTTAAGCCCTTAAACCCTTAAGCCCTAAACAACGGACCTGGCTAGATCCTCTTTTGAGCTCGGAGCCGATGACTTCTGCTAGCTACAAGGGCAGCCTGGGGTTTGCTGTTTAGGGTTCAGGGCTTAGGGTTTAGGGTTTAGGGCTTATCGAGAGTTTGTGTCGAAAGCTTCAGGGTTCCGAAACTATCCGTAGCTTCAGGGAATTGGGCAGCAGAAGATTTCCAAAGCCTCAAAAAACCCTAAACCCTAAACCTTGAGGACCAGGTTTCCACCCACTTCGAGGGGCTGAAGCGCGAGCAGATCGTCACCATGACGCAGTCACCTTCCTGCACCCTACCTGGACCCCCCAAAGTAGGTAAAATAATGGCCCAAAACCTGTAAAAGGCGATTATTCTACATACTTTTGGGGTCCCAGGGAGATACGAAAACTAGGGGTACCTTATTGGGGTCCTTATAATAAGGATCCTACTACTTAGGGTACTATATTACGGTACCCTATTTTCGGAAACTCCCAGACAAACACCTCAGAGCCCTGAGCCCGAAAGCCTCACACGACATCAAAATCTGCCTCCGTCTGTTAGGGCTGCGCCTTTAGATTTAAGATTGGTTCCTCAAACGACGACCCTAAACCTTGTACAAGTACAAGCCAGAAGACCCGTATAGAACAAAAGCCTCCCCGGCTCCCTAAACCCTCGACCCTAAACCGCCCAAGACTCCGCGAGCGCGTGGACGAAGCCAAAAGGGAACTCCTTGAGGATGTGCACACGGCCGAGGAGATTTTGGGATTTGGGGGCCCTCTTGAGGGTTCTTTGTTTAAGAGTCAGGGTTTAGGGTTTAGGGTTTTTGTCATAGTTGGGTACCATTTTACAATTTTATGGGTACTTAAAGCCAATAAGGAATAAACATGTACATTTTTAATCCTATCCCAACCATGAACTAGTTTCCTTCTAGAGGATCTATAGGGCCTCAGGGTTTCCTTACGGGTCGCTTTACGGGATCTCCAGGTATATTTTTAGGGTTTCCGTACAGGCTCTTTTAAAGGATCGGTAGGGCTTTCGGATTTCGGTTTAGGGTTTAGCATTTTGAGCCGTCGCGGGTTCTAAAAGGGTATTGAGGAGTTATGTCTAGACAGCTGGAGGGCTTTTAGTTGGTTTGATGGTGGGAGTTTTGGGTCTGGCGGCTAACCGTATCTTTGGGTTCGGCGGGTCTTTCGAATTTAAGATACCAGGCCAGGGTGGATGAAAGCCCTGCCAGCCCCGCAAACTTGAGCATTGTAAACGGAGCCCTCAACCCTTGAACTCTAAACTCTATACCCCAAAAATCTCTGAACTGCCTTTAACCTATTGTAAGACCTGTACAATGGGATAGAAACCCTTGTTAACCCCTGCCGGAAACCATCTAGCACTCTCATAAGCACCCCAGAAAAGCCCGTAATCAAGCATCGAAGCAACCGACAGGATCGGCTGGTGAGACGACTCGACGAGCAGCTAGAGTTAGAAAGGAGCCTCAAACTTCAAAGACGGTTGGTTTACTTACCTTTGGTTAGTAGGGAATGGAGGAATGGGGTACAATTATAACTACTATTACTACCATTCTTCCATTCCCTACTAACCAAAGGTTGGTTTAGGGGTTTAGGGCTTCATGGGGTTTCGAACGGTTCTGGGCTTTGCCTGCACCCCACAGGTATGCAGAATACCAGCCTTTTATGGGTGTTGGGCAATTATTTTACCTACCTTGGGTGGTTTCTGTAGGGGTTTAAGGGGTTTAGGGTTCAGGAAATGCCTGTTTGGGGCTTAGTGTTAAACGGTTACCTGTTTAGGCTTCAGGGGTTTCAGGGGCTTACGGGGGAGGGTTCAGGGCTTGAAGGTTTCGGAATAGATCTACGGGGCTTCAGTTACAGTGTTAGTTTAAAGTTCTATAAATGTGCTTCCGGGCCTTGGAGTGTTAGGGTTCCCAGACCTCCCAAAATCCCTTAATTAAGGAATATACCTTAAATTATAATAGGATCCCTAATATGAATTAAGGTATATTCCTTAATTAAGGGATTTTGGAAGGTCTGGGTTGAGTTAGGGCTCAAGGTCTACAGTTACAGGGTGCAGGGCTTCAGCCGGAGAGCTGGAGATGTTTCTGCAAGTCCGGGAAGTGAGTCGTCAACCAACTTAATATAATAGGGGCCCTAATAATCACCTATGTTCTTTTGGGGGGTTCCATAATATAATTACAGTATAGTGGGCCCCAAAACCCTATTCTAATTATTCAGGCCCCTATTTTAAGCAGGTTGACCTGCTCGAACCGATCTCCAAACCTGAGACCTCGAGCTGGGTTGGTAACAGTGGGGAAGAGCGGTGGCGACGGTGAAGGTGATGGACACCGTCCGAGTTGGACATCAGCGAGTTCATCATCCACATCCACGGTCTGAGTGCTGAGGCAACCCAGCCCTTAATATATACCAAAACCAAGAATGAGACAATGAAGTCCATTGCCAAGTTCAAAGGAGCACAACAGCGATCTAGAGTAAATAGGAGGGTTCCTTATCATGGTAGCTTAATAAGTAAGTTCAGTGACTTCACAAGAGAACCCAGCGAGTAAACTAGCAGCGCACCCTCAGCAATCAACATCGCTGAACCCTCAATGTCACACTGCAACAGGAACCAGCAAGCCCCACGACACCACCGGAGCCCCCGGAGCCAACAATATCCTGCATTTCCATTTATCTTTGTTATAGTGTTCCTTCAAAATATTGACCCCAAGTGCTAGGAAGAAAGCCCGGTAACCTTGAAGCCTTTATCCTGGGCAGTCCTCCACCCCAAATCTTGAAACCTCGCCCCACAAGAACCCGAAATCCAAAATAGGTCCTTGACCTTAAACAAACCGCCAACACAACAACGAACCTAAACCTAAACCCCCAACCCTAAACCCCTAAACCCCCAAACCCCCTAAACCCTGATGTGCCAAGCAACAGCCAAAGCACCTGCGCGCAGGAACAAGACGCGAGAGCAGATCGAGGCCTTCATCGAGGAGGAGCGCTCCGAAAGAATCAAGGCTGGTGTTTGAGGGTTTAGGGGTTTAGGGTTTAGGGTTTCCCACTGTAGGTGAAACAATTCTTATACCCCTACAAAAACCACCCAAAGTAGGTAAAATGATGGCCCAGCACCCACCAAAGGCAATTATTCTACATACTTTCGGGGTCCCAGGTAGGGCTTAGGGCAGGCTGGAGGGTTTAGGGTTGAGGATTTAGAGTTTCTTGCAGGCTCTCAGTCTTCTTGCGGGCTCTGGGGCTTATGTTTGGTTTCGTGTTTGGCCAAGAAGACACCATAAACAACTGTGACATTCCTGTCGAAAACTTACAAACATCCTAAGAAACCTGTCGCTGCCCTGCACCACAAGGCCAGCTAAGCCTGTAAGACGTCTCTCCGGGAAACCCTAAAGCCCTTATCTCCAAAGCCTTAAACGTCAGACCCGAAGGTTCGACGGCCCTAAGACTCCAATATACAGGGATCGATGTTTCCTGTGTATGTCTGCTAAAATATAGGTTTAGGCCGCTATTTTCAAGCTTTTTTACAATCCTATGCTAACACCCTGTTCTAATTCTGGCGGGCTTTTTCCCCAACTTAAACCCCCAAAACCAAGCCATGAGCCCCTGAACCCTCAACCCCAAATCCCTGTACGAAACCTTTTGCACCTAAACCTTACACCCTCCACCGCCCTAAACTCTCTAAAGCCCTAAGCCCAAAGTCCCTACCTGTACCCTAAACCCTACTCCCGAATATTAAGCCTCTTGGAACCTAAGACCCTAAAGCCCTATGGCACCTTTAAAGGCACCCTTCGAAGACTTGAACCCGAATAAGGCCCCATCTCCACCCTAGAAGGCACCCTTTGAAGCCCCTATCAAGGCCCCAAGGCATCTCTTTTCCTAAAACCCTAAAACCCTAAAACCCTAAAACCCCTAAAAACCCTAAAGCCCTAAACCCTAAAAACCCTAAAAAACCCTAAAAAATCTAAAAAAACCCTAAAAACCCTAAAAAACCCTAAAACCCTAAACCCCTAAAACCCCTAAAACCCCTGAAAACCCCTAAAACCCCTAAAAAAAACCCAAAGCACCTGGGAGGCCGAGGCCGAGCGACTGGGCTCTCTGCAGAAGCGCCTCCAGGCCCATGAGGCCTTCCGGGAGCTCAAGAGGGCCTTTTAGGGCCTTTTAGGGGTTTAGGGGTTTTAGGGGTTTTTGGGTTTTTAGGGTTTTTAGGGTTTTAGGGTTTTTAGGGTTTTAGGGTTTTTAGGGGTTTAGGGTTTAGGGTTTAGGGTTTTAGGGTTTTAGGGTTTAGAGAAACTGGGAGGTCTTCCTTTCGGTTATACTCTCATACTCTCTCTTCTCGCTCTCTCTCTCTGTGTCTGATTTTTTTGGCTTTTCTTTTGGCGGGGCTTCTGTTGCTGTTGCGCAGTTTGTTGATTCATTTTTTGTTTAGAGGGCTTTGGAAGGTTCATGGTCATTATATGTCACAGGTTTCTATAATTACAAGAACAGGTATTGTTACAGGGGCTGCATAGATGTTCTTGATGAGGTTCTTCTTTGGGGTTCTATACGTTATACTGGCTGTTTAACTGTACTATAGATGCTTCGATAGATACTACAGATACTGTAGGAGTTCAGGTTTAGGGGTTCCGGCTAAGGATCTCGATCTCCAATAGGAGCCTCTCGCAACCACTGGATACGGCGGTAAGGCTTGAGGGCATGGTGGTCCAAGGATTGTGGCCTACTTGATGGATCAGGGGACTTTGTCGTAGGTTAGAAGTAGACGTAGCCGACTTGGGGTTTAGATAGGCAGACAGCGAGTTAGGCAGATCGATAGATAGAAAGATCGATAGATAGCCTGATAGATGGATAGATTGAAAGAGTTCGAGAGATAGAAAGAAAGGGCGATCGATCGACCGATAGATCAGTTGACGTTTTTTTGTACAGCACTGCTTAAAGGTAGTTTCAATGCTGCTGCTAACCATGATGGTGTGGCAGTGGTGGTTGTGATGATGGTCGTTATTTCATGTTCGCTGCGACCAGTAGGCGAAGCGACAATTGGCATCGTAGCAGAAACCTTTGCAAAGTGAAATGAAGTCACAATTATAGGCATGCCGTGAGTACCATCGTCGTGATAGTATGTTCCGTAAATAGGACACAGGAACAAGCTGCCACAGCACACATAGTCATGAGATCATGCGAAAACGATAACCAGATCTTCGTGGGACAGGTCTCCTCAAGCCGAACCCGAAGCTTAAAACTCCAAACCCTGAGCCCCAAGGCCCCGCAAAGCATTGAAAGGAATCCTTCAAGGACCCTTAAACCCTAAACCCTGAACCCCCTAAATCCCTAAACCCCTACACCCCTAAACCCTAGACCCTAAAAGGAGCACCAAGCCCGCTCCGAAAGGATCTGACTACCCAGCGCCTTGCAGAGCATCGCCAGCGCACGGAGGCATGCGGCGGTCGTCGTATTCTCGGTGTCGGATTTTGGGGTTTCGGGTTTCTTTCAGACTTTCCTTCATTCATTTAAAGGTTTCTGCCAGGTTTCCTTTACGGGTTTAGGTTTTTGGGATTGTGGGAGTACAGGGTTTAAGGTTCGGGATTGACGGTTTAGTGTTTAGAACGCAGTTCGCGGGCTACAATGCGGGTTTTCAGTTCCTGCAGCTCGTTCCCATGCAACCCGGTACACCAAGATCCCAAGCCCCGAATTCAAAGCGTCGCAATCTTATCCTGGACCCCTGAACATTACAACCAGTGAAGCCGCTCGAATTCTCTGCCAACGAATCCTATGCTTCCAACATTCCCGAAATTCTAAATTGCTCGAATCATACAGCCCGAAAACCCGTCTCCCGTGCCCTGAGCCTAGGGCCTAGGCCAAGCCCCAGGCCAGGCGACCATGCACTATGTTATAAAGTTATGAAGCCTGTGCAGCTCTTCTAGGAACCGGACAGCAGCTTGCTTCACATCATCATGAACCCTAATGAACCCCATTTGTAGACTTTCTATAGCATGCGGCGGACCCTGACTGTGTTTCAACCGCCCCCCCCCCTTCTCAACCCTAAGCCCTAAACCCTGAAGAGCCCGAAGCCCTACCTTAACCCTGAAGAACCTACCTTTTTAAGGACTTATATAAAGAAATCATAATAAGGAACCAACAAGGTAGGTTATTCAGGGTTCAGGTAAACCCACAACCCTCAACCCTAGGAAACACAGTGCACCCGGCAGCTCTGCAGGCCGAAGCAGGCACCCTCCGCAGGGGTCTCGAGGCGCAGGCGCTCCAAGACAAGCAGGAGCGATCTGAGGGTTTAGGGTTTAGGGGTTTAGGGTTTAGGGTTTAGGGGTTTAGGGGTTTAGGGGTTTAGGGGTTTAGGGGTTTAGGGTTTAGGGTTTAGGGTAGGGGGGCAAGAGTCGGGTCCGTTTTGCGGTTTGTGGGCGCCGGTTCTGTGATTTGGGGTCTTTGAGACCTTGAGGCGCCTGAACCCTAAGCTTTCAAAGCTTGGGGGTGTTGGGGTTTAGGGTTGCCGACGTATTTATGGGACAGCCTACTTGGAAGTTCAAGGTAGTGTCTGAGGGTGTTTGAGGGTTAAGGCTAAGGCTCTTGAGGCATGACGGGGTATAAAGGCGAAGTGGTGGGGTGGTTTACGTTTGAAGGCGATGTCTCAAGGGCCAACCGTTGAGGTTCGAGGCTAGATGCAGGTAGTTTCGAGTAGCGGTTTAGGGTTCAGGGCTTTAGGGGTTTAGGGTTTTGAGTACAATCGTAAAGAAAGAAAGCTATGAGCCTTTGATTTCGAAAGCTGCGCAACAGCCGCTTGACAGCACCCAGGACCTGCAGAAGGACTTCCACGATTTCGCCCAAGAGCAGCGGCAGGCGGGACGTGTCGCAGCTTGAGAAAACAAAGGAATGTATTAAACAGATGGCTATGCCCTGAAACTCTAATACCTTCCCGCCTTAAGAGGTTTAGGACCTGTTCTGGAAACCGGGTGGTTTGAGGCTGCCAAAGAGTTGTGATTGCGATTTGGTGGTTTGAGTAGACACATCTTTCCTCAAGTCCTTGCTTCTAAACTCTGAACTGATACATAGACATAGCTCGTCACCCATAAAACCTAAACCCCAAGCCCCACCCTGAACCCAAAACCCCACCGTAAACCCCAGCCGCCCCCTCAAGCCTTAAACCCAAAGGCCCCTAAACCCTAAACAGCCCCTCTGAAGCCTAGACTGAGGTCCAGCTAAAGCCCTTTCTGTTGAGAGTTTCGTATCCTGACTTTCTTATGTCAGTCCTTACAGGCCTTAGGTTTTGAAGGTTCAGGTAAATCCCGAGCCCAGAACGTGAAGCCGCACGAGGCCATGGGCTCACTCACCGAGGACGTCAACAACTTAGCCGGTGCCGGGCTCAGCACACATGGTCAGCGCTGGGTTCAGGGGGCAGGCTCGAGGATGTTCAGATCCAGGATGAAGGGTTGAGGGTGTAGGTCTTGGTCTTCAGACTATGACACTTGTTACGTCCATTTGAGGGGTTCAGGTTTCCGGCCAGATGGCCTACGATGAGGCCTTGTTGTCTACGTCATGGCAGATTTGGTTTAGGGCTCAGGGTATGAGGGTTCAGATTCGCTTGCGAGTGACAGCATTTTCAGTGATTCGTGGCCATGGGTGGGGTTCAAGTGGCGTCTGATACCTAACTTGTCGCCTGTCAAGTGGCGTTGTCGTCAGAACAACGGCTTTGTTCCGCAGGTCGACTCGACTCGGAGCTTCCTCTCTGAACAGCGGTTTCATGCAGCCACAAACACCCTCCCAAACTCTCGACCCCCTCAACCCTAAACCCCGAAAGCCTACACCCTAAATTCTCTAAGCCCTAAACCCTTAAACCCTTAACCCCTGAACCCTACACTACACATGACATTTCCCAAATTCCCTAAGCTTTAAGCCCTAACCCAGAAGCACCCTCCCCAACTCCAGACCTCCGACGTGTTTTTGGATCAGTTATGCTAAAATCTGCAAAGCCAGCATAAGAAACCCGATGAAACCAGCATGATGCCCTACAAATCCCAACTAAATGCATTATAAAGCAATGACAGCCAGTACGACGCTCTATAAATCCTTGAAAGCCATATGGGACTTTCCGAAAATAGGGGGCCCTGATATAGTACCCCAAATGGTAGGATCCTTATTATAAGGACCCCAATATAAGGTACCCCTAACTTTCGGAAACTCCCATATAGAAACACCCGCACGAGAACTCTGAAGGTGACTGCATGAGGATTAACGAGAGCCTCGAAGCTCTCCAGCGATCGACCGACCAAAGGCGAGCTGCTGTTTAGGGTTTAGGGTTTAGGGTTTAGGGTTGTTTTGAATAGGTTCCCAAAACCGTAAATTACACATGTGTAGCATCCCGAAAGGTGTTTAGTGCCGAAATTCCTTACACCCCAAATTTCCCGGACCTTCAAACCCTAAAGCCTAAACCCCAAAGTATCCAACACTCCAGGGCCTGGGCCCCTCAAGTGGGGACTCGGAACCCCAAACCCAAATCCCAAGTCCGAAGCCTGGTTTAGGGTTTAGGGATTAGGGATTAGGGTTCAGGGTTTAGGGTTCAGGGTTTAGGGTTCAGGGTTTAGGGTTTAGGGTTTAGGGAAACATCAGACCGCTTCAGCCCCCAACGTGGCACGCCAGGCTAGCGGCCGAGGGTGCGGCGCTGGCGGCACAGCTCCTTTGCTGGTGAGTTGGTATCCCCTGTCGTATTTCTTATTGGGTTTAGGGTCTAGGATAATATAGGCTAGAGGCATTCTCGGGAGTTCGGGGTTTACGGGCTCTGTTGTGTTTCAAGATTCTTTTGGGGTTTAGGGTTTTGGGTGCTTGCAAGACGCTGTTGACACCAACAGGTTTTGTGTGATGCAGGTGTGTGCTGCTGATTGTTTTCAAGACTACAAAATTACTCATCGCTGAACACTTAGGACATAGGGGTAATGTTAAGCCCTTTTCATGCCAAGACGGCTAATATCGCTTGTCAGAAGCTCAAGGTCCCGCGTACGTAAAGCCACCCCTCCTCAATCTCAGGCCTAAATGATTCGAGCAGGGTTGTTTGGTTAGGGGGGTCTGGAGCTAATCATTCGATCTTCTGTAAAGCCTTGAGTGACTTTAGAGAGCCCTGTTCATGAAACCCTACAGAACCTGTGAACCCTTGCAAAATTACATCGGTCCTGAGAAAACCTTAGCAACATCAATAAAAACCAGAAAATTTTGAAAACCGTAACCTCATCCGATAAAACCATATTGGGACTTAATTAGAAAGCCAGGCCTTACCCTAAACCCTCAAGCGCGTAAGGCTCAGTGTAGCCTCCGCCGGACTCACGGCGTCGCAGCAGCGTGCGACCGAGGCGCTGCGGGAGTGATCTATGGTTTCAAATCAGGGGTTTGGGTTTGGGGGTTAATGTAGGAACCTGATTAAGAAACCCTGGGCCTATAACCCCAACATAGTAGGATTCATATAATGAACCCTAAGAAAGGCCCAAGGTTTCTTCATCAGCTTCCGACATTAGGGTGGTTTTTCAAGGTTTCTGAAATCTCCGACTTTCAGTGTAGTTCATCCGCAGCAACTGCGAAACCTTTTCAAGTGTAACGCCTCTTCGCTTCAAGGTCTTCTATGCGAGGCTCAGGGAGTTTAGTATTAAAGTAGGTTACAAGTAGGACCATAACAAAACATCCCATCTCATGTACTTACAAGTCTACTCAACGGCTGCCTGTACTTACTAAGTCCCTGTCAGGGCAGAGGGCACAACATTTAGGGATAAGTCTGAAGCCCCATAAAGCCTTCAAGCCCGAAGCTCGAGAAGCTCTGTGAACGGTAAGTCCTATAAACCTTAAATCCTCAACCCTGAAGCCCATCGACCCAAAACCCTTAAAAGGAACCCTTGAAGAACGCCTTAGACGAACCCTTAACGGATCCTTTAAAGGAACCCTGAAAGGATCCCTTAAATGAAGCCTTAATGGGCCTGGATCTTCGGGGAGGCATTGAATGAGGCCCTGAAGAACCAGAAGATGCAGCTGCCATGTCTGCACTGGATCCAGTGTGGGTTCAAGGTTCAGGGGCTTGGGATTCATGGTTTAGGGTTTAGGGTATCTGTCTGCGGCTTCTGTGTCATGTGTCAGGGTATTACGTTCGTGGGTTTAGGAAATCTGTTTGGGTCTGAGGCCTAGGCAACTACTCCAGAGTTGAGGAATGGACCCTGGGCTCAGTGGCCAGAAGCCTCAGCAAGTCTGATTGCCATGCCCCTTAGGAAAGCCTGCAGCTTGAAACTAGGCTGCTTCCTGGCACTGCGCATAAGCCTCAGACCGCGCTTTGCCCCGGATTCCCAAAACGCAATTCCTTAAGCCCTAAATCCGATTCTACACCCCAATGCCTAATCCCCATATAGACCTTCAACCCTGTTTATTGTGCAATTGGACTTGATTGTGCGCTTCATGGCCAGAACGCTTCGTGTTTGGAGACCTTCTGGGCAAGAGCTGGCCGTTGAAAATGCGGCGGCGCTCGAGGATGTCGCGGCTGTGAAGAACTTCTTGAGCGAAGCACATGGTTTCCCTGCGTATTTGCAACAGCTCGTTCAAGGTGGCACTGTCTTGGCTGATGATGCCAGGCTAGAAGCCCACGTGGAATTGCAGTTGGTGCTCGTGCCCATCTACAGTTGTCCTCCAAATCTGAATATCAGAGATTTGGCGGCCTCAGATCTGGCAGCTGCTGCTGCACAGAATCGTGTGAAGATGGTCCGGTGCCTGCTGCAAGCTGGTGCTGAGACAGATTGCTGGGACGAGGACGGATGGACATCTCTAATGCTGGCATCTCTTAATGGCCACCTGGAGGTGGCAAGTGTGCTGCTGGAAGCTGGTGCTTGCAAAGACTGTCGGACTAACATAGGTATGACCGCTCTAATGCTCGCATCTGGCAGTGGTCATGTTGAAGTTGTACGATTGCTGCTGGAGGCTGGTGCTGCGAAAGATTGCTCGGACATTGATGGCATGACTGCCCTAATGTTTGCATCGGAGAATGACCACTTTGATGTTGCACGACTGCTGCTGCAAGCTGGTGCTGAGAAAGATTGCTTGAATTGCCGGGACATGACAGCCCTCATGCTCGCATCTGAGAGAGGCCACTTGGAGGTTGCACGTATACTGCTGGAAGCGGGCGCTGCGAAAGATTCCCAGGGTCGCTGGGGCGTGACAGCCTTGATGCTTGCATCTGACAGTGGCCACTTTGTGGTTGCACGTTTGTTGCTCGAAGCTGGTGCCGAGAAAGACTGTTGGACCCACCCAGGCATGACAGCCCTAATGCTCGCGTCTCGGACTGGCCACCTCGAGATTGCAAGTTTGCTGCTGGAAGCTGGTGCTGACAAAGACTGCTGGAGTAAGAAAGGTATCACCGCCCTAATGCTCGCATCTGACAGTGGCCACTTTGAAGTTGCACGATTGCTGCTGGAAGCTGGTGCTGCAAAAGACTGCTGGGACGCGGACGGATGGACACCCCTAATGCTGGCATCTCGGTGGGGGCATCTGGAAGTGGCAAGTTTGCTGCTGGAAGAAGGTGCTGCAAAAGATCGCTTGAATTACAGGGGCATGACAGCCCTAATGCTCGCGTCCCACAGTGGCCGCTTTGAAGTTTTACAAGTTCTGCTGGAAGCTGGTGCTGAGAAAGATTGCTCGAATTGCCGGGGCATGACAGCCCTAATGCTCGCATCTGACCGTGGCTACTTTGAAGTTGTGCGATTGCTACTGGAAGCTGGAGCTGAGAGAGATCGCTGGAATTGCCGGGGCATGACAGCCCTCATGCTCGCATCTGAGAGAGACCACTTGAAGGTTGCACGTTTACTGGTGGAAACTGGTGCTGAGAAGATTGAGGGAGTTCCGGAGGCATGACGGCCCGCATCTGAGAGAGGCCACTTGAAGGTTGCACGTTTGCTTGTCGAAGATCGTGCTACACCCTGATAATGACAGCCCTAATGTTCGATCTGAGCGTGTTCATTGGGACTCTGTAATATTCCCCTGGGGTTCCTTAGCATATCTGCAGTAATTTACGCACCAAAGCCCGATTCAGATTCTAGTTATTAAGGCCCCTATATGGCGTTTTGAGCAGCCAGCCTGTGCCGGGCAGCATCGCCGCTGCTGAGCCAAAGATCGCTGGAATTGAAGAAAGCCGGCACAGTAGATCAGATAGCACTCACACTTAATATGGAAAGTAAGGCCTAGTAATACTATCCCTGTTCCCATAAAGTTATATTACGATATATATGTATATATAAACTTATTATATGCCACTACCCCATTCGACTTATTGAGGCCCCTAAGCCCCAAAACCTAAACGGACCTGAACCCAAAACGCTTGTCAGACTGCCTGTTGTAGACCCGCCGCCTACACCCTAAACAATTTATTGAAGCGCTGAACGGACGTCGTTGTCAAGGTTATTGTCTGCTTCTGTGTCCAAGACTGTCATGGGGTCGGAGCGTAAGGAAGGTGACCGACCCAA
This sequence comes from Symbiodinium sp. clade A Y106, assembly GCA_003297005.1. Classification (NCBI taxonomy): domain Eukaryota; class Dinophyceae; order Suessiales; family Symbiodiniaceae; genus Symbiodinium; species Symbiodinium sp. clade A. The sequence goes on along the minus strand of BGNK01000279.1, from coordinate 153,998 downwards.
CCCGAAGGTCTTCCTAACATGTGGGGTTTATTTGGTTTTACCGGGTCTGATAGGGCTCTACAGGGATTTGCGTCTTTGCTTAGGGCTTTATAGGGTGTTTGTACCGGGGACTGAATGACTAGAGTAGTTGTTTGTTGGGGTGGGGAGGGGGTACTGTGTCGAAGAAGTATATAGGCAGTATAATTGGCTCATCAGGGGATACTATGATCAATTACTCAGGCCAACCTAGTACATCGGACTCAGAAACCAATACTGAACTTGTGACAACAACGTGTGTACATGTGGCAACACTCTTCCATCTTCCAAGCATCAGATTCGCCAGGCTCATGCTCAGTTACGCCCTGGGCCTATACCGACAACTCAATTTAACATCCCTAACCCCAAAGATAAACCCACCTTGAGCCACGAATCAGACTTCCTAAGTATGCATATTATATATGTACACACACATATGTATATATATATAAAGACAGAGAGGCCTACACTGTACCTGTTGCATGATACCGTGTGAAATCTCATCGCCTTACGCCATTTTGTGTTGCAGTAGGTTAGTAGTGGGCGATCGTGTGCTAACACATTCTGGTAGAGTGTAGTAAACTAAAGGATATACTGGGCCTATTGTAGCATAGCACACCGGTTGTACACTAATGGTCTATCATGTTTGCAAAAGCATGCCACTACCCATCGGGATATCTTCATGGTGGTTTGTCGCATTACGTCCTGGATTAACTTGTCGTACTAGTACGTTACCATGAGGGTCCAAGTGTGCCCAATAGTCCTGTACTCTCCGAAATTCTCACCCAAACAATATAACCCCTAAACCCTAAACCCTAAACCCCTAAACCCTAAACCGGGTCCTTTGGACCTTGTGGGTTTTACCCTTCGACCCAACCCTGCGAGTGGCCCAAGGCTCCAGGACGACGTCGCAAAGGTGAGCGAGGAGTTGGATAAGATGAACGGAGAGATTCTGAAGCTCATCGATGACGAATCCAACAAGGCCTCTTGGATGTACCGTACGGTTCTTATAGGCCCCTGATTCATACACCCCCCCTCCCAAAAATAGCGAATATCATCGGGATCCCAAGATTATTGAGGCCCGTAAGGAAAGGAGCCCCATTAATCAAATCAAAGGTCTGCATGAGCCCTAAACCCGAAACCCTACATGAGCATCCAGTCCACAAAAGCCTGGGGGTTTGAGGGCATCGAACATGAGCGGCCTGGCCCAGAAAATCTGCGGGCCTCATTCTCTAAGCCGGAAATTTAGGGCTCGAGACAGTTTCCTTTCAAGGGGTTTCCTTGAAGGCCTTTAGGGGCTCTACACGGGTTGCTTTAAGGAACTTTAAGGGTTCCTTTAAGAACTCTATAAGGGTTCCGTTAAGGGTTACTTCCAGGGCTCCATAATGGGTTCTTTCTTTGAGGCAACCCCAAAAAGGGTCCCTTCAAGAGCAGTTCCTTCCAGGTGAAGGATGGAAATGGTTCCCTTTTGGCTCCCCTAACGCGTTCCTTCTTTCAAGGTGAAGGACGGCCACGCGGCCATTGAGAGCCGCATCCAGACCCTGGAGATGGCTTTCACCGCCCGGACACAGAACCTCCGGCAGCCTTGTTGTAGGGTTTAGGGAAGTTTAGGGCTTAGGTTTTTTTTTTTTTTTTTTTTTTTTTTTTTTTTTTTTTTTTTTTTTTTTTTTTTTTATGGGTTTTTTAGGGTTGAGGGCGTAATTGTCTATAGGGTTTCTTGTTTTGGGGCTTCAGGGTTTCAGGTTTTTATCGGGTTTGGGGTTTTAGGGTTTAGGGGTATTTAAGGTCTAGGGTTTGGAGGATTTAGAGTTTAGTTTTTTGATTTAAGTGGTCATTCTTTTTGTTGTTTACGCTTAACAGTTGCTTTGTTAAGGTTTAGGGTGGCCCTTTTTACCACTTCATTTTGAGGGCTTCCTTTTTTAAGCTTCTGGTTTAGGGTTTCCTCAGTTTGGGGTGTTCATGGCTGAGCTAAGGCTTAGCTTGGGATTAGGATTCGCTTACAGGGTTTTCAGGGTTCATAGGGCTTGTGGAGTGTAGGGTACATCAGGTTCGGGGGTCTTGAAGGGAGTCTTCGTTTTTCTCATGCAGCGTTGCAGAGCTATGGAGTTTCCAAGCGTCAATGTGGGATGCAGCGTGTGCGTGTCTTCGACGTCTGTATGATTTCAGGGACATTGGATTTTCCGGGTTGTTCCTCTAGAGCCGGCGAATTCCCAGTGCTCGTGTCGACGGCACTCAACAAGTAGGTGTTGCGGAACTTATACGGGGTTGCGAGTGGGATCCCTCCAAGTAGCGGCGAAAACGATTGGTGTTACTTACACTTTTTTTTCTCTGTTCTGCCTGTTGCGAGAATGATTTCCTGAGGTTGTATGAGGCTACAGACTGAGAACCTTTCGGCCATGGTGTGATTCCCGAGCCAGCGAAAACACGCTTGGGCTTAGACTGCGGCTGTTTTGAAGGGGCTGCCAGTTCTGAATTAAAACGCAACCCGCTTGAATCTCGATCGCAACCCGCCTCACGTTCCGCAGCTGGACGCTACCGGACTATCATACATCATAAGTGTGCTTTAATAATTATATTTTGTATACCCAAAACCCTAAACCCGAGTATACCCAATTAAGAATTCTAAGGACCCTGGGAGACGTGGACGCGCAGCTGTCGGCCAGACTGGATGAAGTCGCTGCATCCAGCCAGGAGCCCTCTTCTGTCTTGTGCTTCAACAGAACCACACCATTATAGAAGGATCCCTAATATGATTTAAGGAATATTCCTTAATTAAGGGATATTGGAGTCTCTGGGGAGAAGGACCTCCCTGGTTCTTGGTGGGGAAGGGGGGAATGGATCCCTATAGTAGCCCCTGTATAACCCCCAATCATAGGGCCCATAACCCCTTCCCCCATTCCCTACTAAGAACCAGACAGTCTTGCGCGGCTCGGGGGTGGGGAGGGATTATGGTGCAGGGAGTACTTGGTTTAGGGATGATGGGGGAGTAGGGTTAATGGGGTTGTAGGGATTATGGGGTTGTGGGGTTTACGTATTGGGTTTAGGGGTTCTACTTTTAAGGGATAAAAGGTCGGGATTCGAGATGGTAGGATTCATGGGGCTTGGGCTTGGGTTATACCGAGACCTGAAACATGAGAGGAAATGGGAACCAGGTCTATAAGTACACCAAAGACAGGACAGGTACAGAAGTCACCTGACGCCATCTAAATGTTATGTTTATATCTGAGAGAAGGCAGTGCCCGGAGTTGTGTAAGAGACCTCAAAGGGCTGAACAAGGCCCCAAGCCAGCTTGCACCAAGCCCTAAGCCTTGAAGCTGCACCCCAATCCCCAAACCCTAAATCAAGACCCCTTAACCTTACCCAAAGGGTCCTATGTACGGTCGTGGGGGATACTTCCCTATAGTCATAGTAGGTAATTCCTAATATGGAAACCCTACATTCTACTAGATCGGTACTTCGGAACCCTTAAAGGAACCCTTAAAGGAACCCTAAACCCTAAAAGGTACATAGTACCCTTTGGTAACGAACCAGGAAGCGATGGAGAACCTCCGCGATGCCTTAGCAGCAGAGACTGGCAAGCGTCTCCGGCAAGGATTTTTGCAGGTACCATTACCTCTATAATAACCATTACTTATAAATAAGTAAATCTGTGTATATATATATACACATAGCTCAAGCTGAGTATGTGCATAATCAGCTCTCTCTCTCTCTATGTATATATATATATATATACATTATACATATACAAACCACGTATATACTGTAGTATACGACAGCACAGCGGAGTGCACCTAAAACTGTAACCATGAATCTGTGATCTTCGAGTCTGTCATGGTACACTAGACTGTAGCACATCATATACTGTACTCGTAGTAGACCATAGCAGAATCAATCGAGTCAAGCGCTGGCTGGCAAGTTTCTGAACACGGGAGCTGACAGCCGAGCCGTGCGCGCCATGGACAAGCTGCGTGACGATTACTGCGAGGTTGGGGCGGTGAACCAAAGCCTTTAGACAGAAATTGGGGAACTTCGCCAGCTGGTTTCCTACTGGCAGGAACCAGATGCTTCTGGAAAACAACAGAGGGATTTGGGCTGCCAATACGGAACTGCTTGAATCCACTGGTTCTGCCTTGGGAGAACCGGACGGAGCCTGAGCGAACTGCGCGAGGCTGGGACGAGCTTTGGCCAAGAAGTTGAGCGCAACAGCGAGCAAATGCCAGACCACTCCGCAACTACTTTGTGGTGCTGTGCCTGGTTTCAAACCTATACTTTCGCCTTACAAGGCTTGCTTTCAAACTAAAGCCTGGAGCATCTATGTTCAAGACAGCGCAGACCACTGAATCATGAAGCCCACTCTCTTTTATAGTAGGATCTCTACTAGAATAACCGCCTTTGAGGGAGGCGGTGTTTACCAGTGTTCATATCAGTGGTCAGAGCCTTTGCAGCCTCCTTCACACTAAACCTCAATGACACCCTAAACTCTACACCCTAAGGAAGATCGCTAGCCCTCCAGTCTTTAAAAGAAGGATAGAGAGGGCTTCCAGAAGAGTTTATAGGATTTAATTAGGAGTTTGGGGTGTTTAGGGTTCAAGGTTTAGGCATTCAAGGTTTGAAGGTTCAAGATCCAGAGCGATGGGCTTCAGGATTTCTTAGCTCCACAGCTCATGGTCTCCTTTAGGATTCTCCCCGGTTTTCGGGAATCCCGCCATGAGTTCCTAAAGAGGATTCCGGAAAGGAACTCTGGGCTGAACGTCTGGAGTACCAAAACGGGACTCGTTGGAGTTCAGGGGGAGGCTCTGAGGGTTCCGGTTTGGGTTGTAGGTTTAGGGGCGTTTTTGGGGTTTTGGGGTTTCGGCATGAGAGTCTCTGATTAAGGTCTAGGATGCAGTCCTTCAGTTGTGGGACCTACGGCCTGGGGTTGCAAGGGACAGTTTCAGGCTTCGGGGTGAAAACGTCAGCACTGCCAGAACCGACTGTCGGTTCGGCGGCTTCGCAGTGGCAGGACCTTAAACCCCAAAGGCTAACGGGTTTAGGGTTTGAGGGCTTCCAGGATTCTCCAAGCATGCCAAGCCAGGTTGGTCGAGCGCTTCGGGCAAGTGCAGGAGTCATACCCGCCTGCTTTTGCACACTTGGGTTCGGGTTTCGGGCTTATAGGGGGCTCAACATAAACTGTACACGTGGCAGCGGGAACAGGAGCAATAGCGAGATCAAGAACACCAATACAAGCATGGCGCCTTCGACACAACGTCCTGCCCTAGCAGCAACAGCAGGGGCAGCAATCTCATCATTGCAGAACTCGTAACTACACAGAGATGCACTGACACCACACAATTTGTACAATAGAAGCAAAACCACCCTAGCTGTCACTATCACTATCATATACTACTATCATCAGTACCGGCGTCAAGCGTCAATACCAGAAATGTCCACATCCAGCACCGTCACTACCAGACCGGGGTGCCAGTATCATTACGATGCAGGGTTAATAACCATGATTTGTCCTGCCACTGGCTTCAGGGTTCCCCATCATCATCACCATCATCATCAACAGCAAACACACTTGATCAAGCTCCATGCCTGAATCATCAGCATCGAAAGCTTGACCCTGAAACATTAACGCTCACTTCAAAAGCTTGCACCGTAGAGCATACAGCGTCGGTCAGGACGACGTCCAGTCGATCGAGGCGGAGGTCTTGCGCCGCTGTGAAGACATGGGCGAGGCTGCCACATCACGGATTGTTTTTTCAGGGTTGGTGTGTGTGTGTGTAGGATATAAGTTCTCCCGTTGTCATGGAAAATAAGACGAGCGTCGTTGCTAGAAAGCGCACAGCTAGAATCGGTGCATTGCCGAGATTTGCTAGTCTTCTTTTCTGTATGCCTAATTCGAGTTGTCCTCTACTTGAAGCCCTGAGCACCTTTTGCCTATACTGTATACTCATAGTCCACTTTATAGGTTTCGTAGTAGAGGATCCCTTAAACGTCCCTTGACGGAAGCCTAAACCCTGCAGCCTTGCAGGCGCAAGCAGAGGCAAAGCTGGCCCAGGACGAGATGTTCGGCCACTTGGCCATACGCAGCCGCCCCGTGTTTGTTGGTAAAGCTGAAAGCGCGGAGGGTGTAGGGTGCAGCGATTCAGGGTTCAGGGGCTGGAAGTTCAGGATTTAGGGTTTAAGTCTTGGGATTAATTTTTTACTGTTTACGTAGGGTTTAGGGCCACAAACCCTAGCTTCCAAAATTCGTCCTTTGCTCAGTGCCAGAGTCCAGCCTCACCCAGCAGCAATACAAACCTTGGGCACGGGCCGAGCAGATGTTGCATTCGAGAATTTCGTGGGCCTGGTTGTATCCTAAGCCCCCACCCACGAAAACCTCGAATCCCAAACCCCAATCCTCATGTACTGACCAGAACCACCCTTAAATCCTAAACCCTCTACAACATTAGGGTTTATGGTATCTGATCGATGGTTCAGAGGTTTAGGGGCTCTAAATCCTCTACCTGCATACCTTACCCTCAACCTTTAAACCCTACACCTCAAACCCCAAACTTCAAGCCTGGAACATGAACCTTCGAACTTTGCCGGACAGTTGCAAGCTCCGAGTCCTGGTGCCCCTAGGAAACCTTCAAGCCAACATCGGCGATCTGGGTGCCAAGATCGAGGTGTTCGTTCTCTGTGTCCTTACTTGTCACGAATTCGCATCAGGGTTTGCAAAAGGTTTCATCATGTTTAGTAGGTCGCTAGAACGGCTTCGTCGGTTTTGCAAGCGTGTCACTTATATTACCTCTTCAGAAGTTGTGCTGTGCATGACAAATTGTTGAGATATGGAAACAACACTGTTTCCTCGGTAGGCACCTTGAAATTACAATTTGGTTCTCGCCTCTTGGAAAGTTCTTGAACGGGGTTTGGGATTTCGGTTGCGGTTGGAGTTTAGGGCTTTATAGTTTTAAGATTTAGACAGCGCTTCGCGCGAGGAGGTCGTCAGCTACTGGAGGTAGGAAAGCTCATGGAGCGCAGCGAAAATAGTCACTTTAAGCGTCAGGCTAGGAGGAGGGGTGCACTTTCTTCCAGAAGCAGCTGATGTCCTGTTAACAGCGGAGGAGACATAGGCGCTTCATCTCGACGCCACTTCAGCCCCATTATCGATGCCCCAGCAAGTTGCCGCGTTTGGGACTTTTGGATGTCAGGGTTTGGGATTGTGTGACCCCAAATTCCAAAACGAAAGCGAAGTCTCCAAACCCTAATCCCCAAACCCCCAGTACCAATTCCCGAAACCTTAACCCCTGATCGCTTAAACTTTAAACTTTAGAACTGTGACAGGAGAGCCGGGCCGCGGAAGGCGACTTGCAGAAGCAGGTCACGGCTGCACAGGCTGAAAGGGGAGAGTGGCTGGAGTTGAGGTTTTAGGGTTCAGGGGGAGAGTGGATGGGAAAGGGATGCAGGGATGAGGATTGGGGGTTCATGGTAGGGAAGGGTGAAGGTGATTGTTTTTGTGCCAATCGTTGCAGCAGTGGTCCAGTTGAATAAATCAGGCCGCTGTATTGCAAAAGCCTTTCACAAGTATGCAGACCCTTAAAGCCTTGTGAACCCGGAAAAAGTTCCGATGACACCTCTAAACTGGATTGTTGTTGTTGTTGTTGCTGTTGTTGTTGTGGTTGTGTTGGAAGGAGTAAAGCTAAAGCCTAAACCTACACCCTTAACCCTGCATCACCCTAAATCCTAAACCCTGCTCCCTAAACCCTAATCCCTAAACCCTAATCCCGAAACCCTAATCCCTAAACCTTAATCCCTAAACTCAAGGCATAGGCCGCCCATCTACTGCGGGTGGGCGGCGCTTAAGCCCCTCGACCCAATACGCCTGCCCGCCTCTCCACAGCCATGGATGGGGGCCGTAGCACGCACTGCTGCCCCTGCCCCTGCCCCTCCCTGCCCCTGCCCCTGCCCCTGCCCCTGCCCC